>CM032229.1:84972500-85572500 GCA_019009955.1 Riptortus pedestris | reverse complement strand
TAAGACAATATAATCATTATTTAAACCATAGCTTTCTCATGTATTTTGGCTGCAGGTCAAATTTCTAACTAGGAAGAAGTATTAATATATCTGGTTTAAAAACGTATAGTACAGTTCTTGCGACGGACTGAGATTATTATTCAAAACAAGTCTAAAGTTAAGCTCAGTATAAATTCAAAGATATTTAATATTATAATCGCTATTATGCACGTTCATTATTTAGTGGTTGTGTGGTGTGGTGTGGTGTGGTGTGGTACAGTGTAGTGTGTGTGTGTGTGTGTGTGTGTGTGTGTGTGTGTGTATGTGTGTGTGTCCACTAGAAATTATTTTTTCCTTAGGAATAGTACTCTAGCAATATTTAAAACATTACCGTCCTATCCACCAACTTAAATAATTATCCTCTTTCACAAGGATTCATTAATGCATGAATTAGTCTTCAATCCTAATATTATTTAATACGGAAGTCAAAACTGCTAACCGTACTATTTTAATGGTTCATTGATACTAATAAAGATATATTTGTTTCTGTGCTTGAGAGTTTCGACATTTAGCGAAAAGCATTGCTGTTCTGCGGACAAATACTTTTTTTTAGAACTTAATGCGGTCGTTTCTTTATATTTCACTGAAACAGAAAAAGTAGAAATATGATGAGACCAAAGTGTCCTATTACAGTAAATTTATGTCAAGAAGTATTGCTCTTGAAGGACTTACGTTAACGTCATTTTCTAATATTCTGGAGTGAACCTCGAAACAATATAAATCAAACAGCCCTTCTCCGGAGTGCTTTGTAAAAAGTTATTCAAGCCCTCCTTGTCTCTTTCTCGTTTCTTTAAAACCAAATGGAATTTAGTTTAAAACTTGTCCAACCTGGTCCTGCTGGTTAACGAACTTCTGTTATGCTTACCACTCCCTTCCCCAGGACCTCTACTTCATTGTAATGCATACCGACACTTGGCTTGACCAAATCCTTTACCCAATCTTTCTAAGATTATCCTCTCTCCATTTCTACTTAAGAAATTTACATTTCTTAATTCCGTTAGCAAACAAATCTATGCAATAAAATATAATTTCGAGGTCCGATTCATAGATAACTTTGTTACTGAAGAAAAAACCTATATGTGTTTTTGGGAGTCTGAAAATTTTAGCTCGTTACCTGTTATCAAGATGGCAGAAGAATTCAGAACAAATTAAGATCTCACCCCATTTAATAATGTAATAATTAACATAAGTCGTGTAATTTTGGCTCATATGAAATAAATCAGATTTTTTATCACTAAAGGAATGTACCTTAAGCATTGAGATTGTAGAATTTCTGGTAATGAATCTTATAGTGGTGCCTTTTGATAATCTATGTGTAAATTTACTTCTCTTATTATTTTTGTGGAATAGAAATGTTTAAGATAGCCTGAAATTTTTCCAACATGTCTCCAAAAGTTATTTGATGCATTTCTTTTGGTTTTTGTTGTGCTACTTGTTCTTTTGGCTTACACACATATATATATATATATATATATATATATATATATATATAAGCTATGTGCGAGTAGATACTCAGATACAAATGATACCGTCTCACAGTCGATGCTTTATTTCTCCCTTATTAAGAAGACTAATACCGAGAAAAATTATAGTATTTGAGTTAGAGGGAAAAGACTGTGGAAGGACAATTTTTGTGCATCATAATTGTTAAGATTTCCACATTTTCGATTGCCGGAGACATCCATGATTTGGGCGTATTTCACTTATTTTTTAAACTCCAACCTTATTTTAGTTTCATCCATTATCGAATAGTTTTGCAAGAAACCGATAAATCATAGGATATTAATTCTTTGACATTGACATCGGACAATATCCATTATCTCGTAATAAAAGCCGGGGCTAAATAATACTCCCGATTAAACTTAAAATAAGACGTTTCTTGCTCTTGGTTCTATCTATCTATTGGTTACTGTAAATGTGAAATGAGCACGAGTGGCGGTTTACTTCGTACACTGAAAAATACAAATAACTCCGTTGGTGTTATGATATGTGAATAAGTATAAAAATTATATAATAACAATTGTAGAATATTACATTTTTAGCAAGATTTGTTATTTCATTTTTTGACCAGTCTCACAGTAACGGGGATACACATTAATCGTTATTTAACGTATTACCCAAAACTCACCCGTACTGGTTCAATGTCAGACGTTTACGAAATTTATCTTTACTTTTACTCAAAATGCTAAAATGAAGTTTGATAGCAATCAGTTACATTTTGCTACAAGTGCTAACAGCCAATTGCATTCATTTAATATAAACACCTATTCAAAGAGACAGAGAGAGAGAGGAAGAGACAGAAAGGTTGAAAGTTCATTCTGCATATCTCTTACTTAGGATATCAGGGCATAAGAATCCCAAACCTAAGACTGTAGATTACTCATTCAAATACACTAAAAATATTAATTCCAGCTTAGGTTTTATATAGAAAGGAACCAATAGAGATTGTAATTAGCAGATGTCTTCTTCATAATCGTTTGCTGGTATGAGACACATTCTGACGACATCGGATAACCTGTATTTTCGCCCAGCTAGCATTTTAAACAGAATTGATGAATAAATGGACAGCACATAATAATAAATATTAACCCATTTATTCATATTCTAAAATACTATGAAATGCAAATAATATTTAATACTACTATTCGTTATAAAATGTTTTCATTTTACTGTACCCATGTTTTGTTTTGTAACCATACACGAAAATATAGGGAAGGCTAGCTGTGAAGAAGATATAAGTGATGTGAAGAGTAATAAAGAACTGCTAATCCCTTTCCTTCATAACTAAACCCCCAGAGCTGCGTTCTCTGTGTTCCATATAACTTATCAGCACTACTCTAACACATTCAAAAAATTGTAAAATATAAGTTTGTAATAAAATATTCAGAAGAAGATAAATAAAAAAAAGCTTGTTCATAATATTTGAACCATAGTTTCTTAATAATAAATAATATGGACAAGATTATGCTTGTAAGAATAACGTCACTGTTCAGAGTTTCAGAGGAAGCCACAAGTGAAATACTTGGAACATGTTTTATATTTATTTATTTTTGGGGGCTAGGTCGGCCGTGCGAGTTAGGGCGTTGGTCTTAATCTCGCGTGGTAGACCTAGAGTGGCGGATTCGATTCCCGCCCTGGGTAGAAATTTACTAAGTGACGGACTCATTAAAAAAGCTCCTTTGGCCCACCCTGGCTAGAAAAGGGTGGTAACCTGTAGATAACCTGTTCCGATTAGCCATAGTAGCATAAAGTGAACGTAAATTATAATAAACAATTATTTATTTTTAATGTTATTTATTAAAGCTCACTTTTTGCTAATATGGCCAACCGGGTCGGATTATCAACAGGTTAAAACTATTTCGCTTTTTAGCGTGGGTGGGACTGATGATTTTATTTAGTTAAGAGTTCGCCAATAAATTCCTTTTACGCAGTTGGGAGTTGAACGGGGTTTTAATTCACAGGGTTAACCTGAACCCCGAGTTAAATTTAAGTTGTTAATTTGTTTTGTTTTGTTATTCCTCGTATAAACCATCTCTTCTTTCTCGAGGTCCAAGACCCATTAATGGATTCAGTTACGTACTTCGCGAATGTACATGCTTGGTTAAAAGTATAGCATACTAGTTAATCGCATCTATGGACAATGGGCAAAACATATATTATAAAAAATAATTCCTCAGCCTACGAAATCGCTAAAAGTAACAAAACACGATACAAAGAAATGTGTAATGAAAAGAACGGACGAATAAATCTACAACGAATGCAAAATAACAAAACTATTGTGAAAATGAAATAAATTGGTTTAAATTATTGTTCTGAAATACGACTGTTTATTACTAATTAATTATTAACAGATAGATATTCTTCTAGATCTTCTTCCTTCTTTTCAATATTTACTTTAGCCGACTATTGGTAACTATAATCGTAGCATATAGTGGGATGAATTATTAATCCTTCTTTGCTATCATTTATTATAATAATATGTATGCCCACGAACCTCACTGCTCCTTCTTTTTCAACGATCTAAATTTCCTCCAAGCAGGGATAATAGCATACTGAACGCATATCTTTGATCTGTGCTTTACGTTCTGGTGGCATTCAGCCTTCTGAGGAGACTATTTTACCACAATTGTTGCCACAAAAGTTTCACTATCTGTCATGTATTACCTGGCAACTTATCTGCAACAGAATAAAATAATTTCGTACTTAAATTGACCAAACGTTGAGTGTTTTAAAGAAACATATCTGTCTATTGATCAAGTAGCACGCAGTGAGGCATCCCCTGTTACTATGTTTCTAAGTATACCACTCATCTGTCTCATGTAGTTCACTTGAGTTACCTCTTATCTCATTTCTTTCCCTTCCTACCTTATTCCAGGTGGAACTTCATAAAAATGCTATGACATGGCATTTATTTGTGCTTCTAAGGCTAATTGGAACTGATTATTTGCAGGCTCAGCGCCCTTTTCTAGGCAGTGAGGTACTAAAGATTTTATTTTATGAGTTCGTCACTAAATAAATTCCTATTGCCTATTTGAGAATTGATCTCACGACTCCTAGGTTTGCTAAGTTAGATTAAGACTAACGCTTTAAATCACATGGCTAACATGACCCCCCACAGCATCATTAGGTCATTTCAATAATTTACCTTTCAAGTCACCACACTTCTTTCCAAGATCATTATTTTCCAACAGCCATAACTAAAGGTTAAAAAAGTTATCTTTTTCTTCATGTAATGTTTTTTTTTTGTTTATTTTTCAAACGTTTTTTTCCACTCCATTACAAGATGTACTCCACACTACGTTATAAAATTTAAGCTTGCCTTAGAAATACAACACAATGAAAAAAATGAAATGCAGTTACAATAAGGACACTGACCAAGTGTATCTGTTAAACGACTGGATGAGTAAGTGGCGAATGTTGAGGAATAAGTTTTTGTAGAGCTGGTGGTAAATAAGTTGGGAGAGTTAGATATACGCTGACCATATAGAACCGAGAGAGAAGGCAAGTGAAGAAGAGCCTAAAGGGATTTAGGGCTGACTCTTTATTATCACCCTCACACCAAGAGATTTCTCCTTCATGTCCTCGAGGCTTCCTAGATATAGTGGATCTCTTCAAGTGGAGCGGCCCAATCTATAATGTTCTAGGGGGGAAAAAAGTAATTATGAATACATTTACAATGATTAGATTGGGTAGAGATTAGCAAAAATTTGACCGGTTCTTTGACTAGTTTTATCTTTAATGAAACGACACATCACGAAAAATGCATATGGATATAAATTGACAAATTATGGAAGAAGAATGCCATCAATTTCAAGTATACTAATATGTACAATATGATTGTTTCTCATGCCTATAATTCCCTTTTCTTTTTTTCAACATTCGTCACTCTTCTTAAGAAGTCCTTAAGATATCCCAAAAATTATTGAATGAATGTATAATAATGTTTAATTTTTTTTAATATTTACACTATAAATTCAGCCTTAATATATTTAGGGCATGGCCGATATACCGTCAGCCCAAGTTTGGTTCCGAGGAAATGGATTATGTTGTCCCTGACATTTTATATAGTCAGGGAAAGGTAATGTAGCTAGGCTTAATATCAATTGAAATCGGAGTTCTTATTGGTTTGGTTGAATGGGGTAGGAAATGCCAGCTGCTTGCACCTTTTTCTTTTATAAATGAGGCAAACTCATGCGACTTGTTGCAATGGCCACGGTTTGTGACTAAAATCTAAAAAAAAAAAATGAAATATTAAAGAATTATTTACAAAAAAAAAAGAGAGAGAGAGGGAGAGAAAACTCATATTAGCCATGAAATGAGAAAGTAAAGTAAATAAACGGTGGAAAACCTTTTACTAAATTTCCTCACATATTACAAAACCAACTTCAAAGGCAGCAGTTAAACCCTATGTGTACATTTCTGAATATGTAAAGAACAGGATTCTTCTATGAAATTCATTAGTGCTTTAAGAAGTGGTAGGGAACACTTGCCAAACTGTTGTGAATAAGACAAACAAAAAAAAAACATTTTTACGGAATATATTTTGGAAAATGTAGTTTCCTTTATATAATTAAAGTACAATTATTTTAAATTATAAAATATGTCTGAAATTCTGCGTGGTCAATGAATTGGCCTTCAACCAATTAAGAATGTTATCTGGGAAAATTGCACTGCAGACACGACAAATCTGTAAAAGAGAAATTCCAGGAGAATATGTCATACAATAGAAAGCGCTCTTGATTATTTTTATAAATAGAAAATTCCTATTTTTATAGTGGATGGTCATAGTGGCTACTGGGAGCGAAGGAAAATCAATAGAGAAGTTAAAAAGAATTCGTTCAACCCTTCACAGGTTTTATTTATAAATATAAAATCCTCTAGGGAGAGGGGTAGAATTTTTCATCGAATTGTACATTAGTTGCATAGTCCGCCAGTAATTAATGATTAATTAAATGAATTTAATATATATATATACAGTGGTCAAAATACCATTCATTATCCCAGAAAATAAACTTCTCCGCAGTTAAGAGACATTCTGTTTAAAATAATTATTACATAACTTAAATTACCTCTCCATAGATGGTTATACATAATGTAATTACTTTTTTTAAATAATACTGATTTATTTTTAAGATAATGCCTTTAAAAAGAGGGAACGTGGGGGTTGGGGTTAAATTTAAAAGCGTTCTTGAAGAAGCATTGTTTGCTTAGCCGGACTCAGGCTCTCCTAGAGATAACCTCTTTTCCCTAAACCTCTGTTTTCCTTAGGTTGGAGCCCCCGCAGATACTCAGGGCTGTTTTCTTCGGGTTGAGTCTTCAACCTGGCTGATTAAACCCTTAGGCGACGACAAACATATAGTGAAGCACGGCTAGAGAAAGTAGGTCGTATTTTTAGTAGCCATACTCTCCTCGAACCTTGTGGGCTTCACACTAAGCCTATACGCTTTCTATTGAGGTAAATAAGCTCTTGAGGATTTACTGTATTTAGGGACTAAAAATATTTGTCTTTATTTGTAACGGACTGAAAAGCACGGAACTCTGACAACTCATTCAGCAATTGCCTGTGTACTCAGGTGAAAGAACCGAAGGAGTTCAGAATTTACACTAAGTTCAGTACATCATTATCACTAAGTTCGGTACAAATAATGCCAACTGTTCAACGTCAACTTGTGTTTGTAATTGGAGTTATAAATCCATACATATGTAGAGATAAAAGAAACTCAGCAGATTTGTTAGTTGACAAATAGTTCACTACAAAACCATTATAAAAGATTCAGGTGATTGGAGGCAGAAAGTGCTTCGACTTAAAAAAAAAATGATTCAGCTGGGAGCAACACAGCAAAAATTAAAAAAAAAAAAACTGGACACCCTTATTGTGAGCAAACGAGACAAGGAAATGAACGCGGTGACCAATTGGAATATATCTCACGTAAAATATTGTTATTTAATGAATGTTGTCTGTTTAACGGAAAAACTTGAAGTTTGCAAATGCTTATAGGCATTTGAACACAGTTTCCACACGACATTTCTATCAGGAAACTGATGATCTCACGACTTGATAACCACTTATCGACTACTAATCTCTCCTGTCAATCATCGCAATCTAGAAAATAATTATCTTTAATACTCACCCATTCCAGGACGTTACTCCACCAATTCTAACCAATTGTTACTCCACACAAGCATACTCCACACAAGCATATCCTGAGTACTCACGTATACCAGTATTACCAGTTTCCAATCTTATACTTACTCCTAGGTTTACTTGACTAGGTGTAAAGAAAATATACCACATTATTAAAAAAAACTTAGCATATTATTGATTCCAATTATCCACATTGTGTAACTATTTTCTGTTTTTTATTGTTGCGCAGGCTATCAGCAGTATTTTGGGCAGCAGCCGCCATGACAGTGATGATCTGCGGAGTGGCCGGGCAAGAGGTGCGGAGGGCTCCTTCCATGGGTTTCATGGGGATGAGGGGGAAAAAGTCTCTTTTCAACGAAGATGACGTCTCGAGCCTTGAGGAATACAAAAGAGCTCCAGTCATGGGATTCCAGGTACACAGGATATTTCTCATAGTAGAATACCTATATATGAAAATCCCGCTATTTTATTTTAGCAGATTTCCTCAGTCAAAATTTTTTTTCGAGATATTTCCAAATGATATCGAGCTTATCAAGGAGATAACGAAAATGAGGTCCGTTCAATATAATATATATATATATATATATATATATATATATATATATATATTCACTTGTCTTAGCGGTCATTAATGGTCACAATTTTTGCTGAGCGTTACCAAACTCGAATGAAAGTCGTGGAGGAATATTACCAAAATTTATCACATCTGTTAAGAAGCAACAATTATCCACCTAGAATGGGCATATTTGCCGTCTTCATACATATAGAAGAGCAGTACTGCTTGCCATATGTGTAATACAAAAAGTTCCTATAAATTTATTTAGTGAATAAATTGTTGAACTACCCCGACAAGAAAGGAAAAATACTGCATTAAAACTTTTCTCAGACACATTGTCATTACGTTCAATTAAAGAGTTGTTGGCGGCAACTACTGAAACAACTCGATCAAACTGAATGGGCTTATTAGCAGATTTCCCTTAAGGGTTTTGAATTTTTTTAATTTTCTGCTTTCTGTAACCCTCCCCCTTTCTTAGTCATCATAGGTTAAGGCAAAATATCATGAAACGACATATTCCAAGTCTAAATATGGTTTTCAATTGAACTTTTACTATGTGTGATGCATAAAATACGTTGTTTGATGACCTCATCAATTAAGACGTTTGCGTCAATCATTTTTACGAATATTAACTAGATATTTCCTTTTTTTTTCAGCCTTCAGGGAACCCCTCTTATAATTGTCCTATTTTACTTTTAAGTAACTGAGTCACTAAAAATCTGGTTTCCAGGGTACACTTTACTTTCTGTTTGCATAGGCGTCTTACTGTTGAAGATATAAGAAATAAATGGTGAGATGAAATGACCGCAATTTTAGTACGTCGGAATTCTGCATGATGGATTTTTTTTATTTTGCACTTTTTTTAAAGAACACTATTTATCTGAATAACCTTATTATGCCTTTCGCTTTACTACATTTTACTATTTTTGTTATTCATAATGCAAAAGTAGTATATATGCTCGTAACAATACAACAAATATGTACATTCAAATTTTCAATAATAAAATTCAAATTTATTAACGTCCAAAATATGCAACTAGGGTCAATCGGGACGAGATATCATCTGATTACCACCCTTGATTGATGAACTTAATGGTTTTATTTAGTGAATTGCTAATAACTATGAGGGAATCGATCCTACTAATAGCATTTAGTTTACTAAATGTTTAAGAGCAACCGTTAACAAAGCTAGGATGAGCCTCCTCATACAAATAGATTAAATAACGAACGTAAATATTCACTTGTGGATTATAGACATTTATATAATTATTGTTCGATTTTCTATAAATTGAAAGCACTTAACATCGACAGCATAGTTGACTGTGAATAAGCTTCATCGGTAGGAAACATTAAGTCATATTCATGTTCTCTTGACTATCTTTCTGCAAAACATACCATGTAGAGAGGGGTTGATACCTCCAGCAAGGATGTAGGTATAGAATAAAACTCTAGGGATGCAATTGAAACATTAACAAAATGAGTTAGTACAACTTTATAAATGGTCTATTGGAAATTCGGTAATTTATGAGAAAAGGGTAGATATAACAAGCCATCAAATTTATTTTTATAAGAATTTGTACCATTTCTTAATTCATTAAAAAGGCTCATTACACCAACCATCTCCTAAGGAAAGACATGAGAAATATTTTAGACTACATGGACGTTCCGGGCCGAAATTTTTCCTCACTGTAGCAATCGTTGTTCAGCAATAGAACCGTGGACTTCGATTAATTAATATTATATTCACATAATTTTTAAAAATATACCACAAACCCCTTAATTTTCCCTACCTTATTCAACACATTAAGAATGGAAATTCACCAAATTAAGCCAGGAATTGTTTGCCAATAGATTTGAATGCACTACGGATTTAGTGCTAAATTTTCTGAAATAATCCTAAGAAACCCATTTAAGCTGAACCAAAGTGTGTAGCAACTATACAGCTGAAACCATTGCTATAAATATGGCTATAAAGACAATTTCCCAAGTGGGCAATAGGACAATCATATTTTCAGGCTCTCTCTCTCTCTCTCTCTTTCAACCTTCTCTGTTTTATGGTCTCCATTTTTAACTCACCATTTCAGAGTGTTAGAAGCAAAAGAAAACTTATGAAAATTAAAGATCAAGATGATTAAAGATTTGATTTGTATATCAGATTGATTTGGATTGCACGACATTGCGGTACTAAGGAAAGAATGAAGAAGTTGATTTCTCACAAAAGTGATAAACAATAGAATGCGCCCTCTTTACTACCGTCTGTAAATATCTCCCCCTTCAGTTTTTCTCAAGGGTTTGTTCAAGATATATCAAATAATTGGTTGGTTTTATGGCAGTCCATTTAGATTATTATTCCAAATAGGAGTCCCAGTTTTTGAAATATCATGTAAGTTGGCTTTTGCAAATTAAATGTAAGTTTGTTGATATGTGCATAAGTGCCCACTATATTAAGTGCTGCGTTTTCCCAGTGATAGATTTCAATACTTTTATTTTTCTATATTACTACAATAATGTCACCCTTAAATGATACTATGTCCAATTAGGTAACTGGGTTTTTTAAGAAAACTGTAAATAAATAGTTTCCACATATCCAAGTTAAAAATTTTATTTTCAGCGGAATTTGTTTGAATATTTAATTATTTTAATAGTATTAAAGTGATATTCGAGTATTTAAATTATTTATTAACATCCACTTTTTGTAACTAAGGCTAATTAGGATGGGTTATCTGTAGGTTACCAACCTTTCCTAGCCAGGGTGGGACTAAGGATTTTATTTAATGAATTAAATCAAGGAAATTATTTTTATTATTATTTTTTTAAACGATTTCTTAATTAAAATATGAATTCAATCGTATATTTTTTTTCTTTTTTTTAGGTATATTACTGCCCGTTTATTTCATAGAAGTGTGTTTTTTTTTTGCTTCCACTTTTCTACTTACTAATATTGTAACAAGTGGGGGTTTTATTTCAAATTCCACCTATTGTATGAGTGTATGAAGTCAAACTTCAGTCGTTTTATTTTGATCTTTTTGTTACTCAAAAAATTTATTACTTTTATTACAATTAAAAATATTTTTTATAGTATATACTATTTCAAAAAGCCCAAAAACTATTCAATTACTTTAAAACCAAGAAACATTTTAAATATTATAATAAATAACTAACCTATTCAGAAGCTGCAAAATAAATATATTTTTCGATTAAAAAAATTAACAAAGAAGTATACATTTAGGATTGACTTGCATCTCTTTTTTACAAAGATTTATTTTCAAGAACGAAATTATTAGAGGAATCATACGTAAACAAAATTTTCATCCCCTTATGTAAAATTAAGAATATCATAAGAAAACAAAGCATTGTTTGACGAAACGGATTGTAAACTGTGAAGAGATAAATGTATATGTGGCACTGAGTAAGTTTCTGCAATACTTAACTTTCTTGTGTATCAAGTTTGTTCCATTAAGTAACAACAAGTTTGACATTCATCTTCCGCTAATGGAATACATTTCGAAAGTAGAACAAGGTGCTAATTAAACAACTATGGGATTTCACGACAAGTTGGAAAATCGAATCAGCTGATTTCATTTGCATCAGAAGAAATCCTTCTCGTTTTCTTCTGATAGATGTAAAATGGAGTCTTGGATTAATTCGAACGGCTCTAGCCTATTTAACTATTTAAAAACTAACTTTTGCAGTAACTAAGGAGATAATTTAGGTATTTATAGTGCTAAAAAAGTTCATGCTGAGAATGAAATATGCAGTGTGGAAACCCCAATGTATAGTCCATTTCTTTATTCATTAAAAGTACCTTAAAAATTGAAAAGAAATTGCTTTAAAAAAATAATAACAAAGATAATCTGAATTAATTAAAACACCTGAAGAAATGTTTGCTAATTTATCTTAATATATTCAACAATTAACTCAAATACCTACAATAAATTTTTCACCTTGGAGAATGAGGAATTTTAAGAATAGACCTTACCTATAAGGCAGATTAAAAGACTTATCCTATCACCAGATTTTTACAATAACTCATTCAAGTCATTTACTTGGCAATACACAGCCCTCACTAAGAACAGAATTTTTCATAATAATTATTGATGACACTCATCGTATAATATTACCGACCACAGCATAGCTTTATACAATAAAACATGTACATTCCCGTAAAACAAAACATACAAAATAATTAATTTGTGTACAGGTATGCTCTTTACTTTACTTGAAAAAAAATAGGTCTTCCATCCAAGTTCAATCCAATCTTCAACTACATTTTTCTCATTTATAATAATTAACTTTTCACTATCCTACAGTTACCTGTACACCTGAAGACATTTGAGGAAAAGAAAGATGTAGTCTTGTTTGTTTTATTTTATTTACGTCTACTTTATGCTACTTTGGCTAATTGGGACGGGTTATCTACAGGGAACCACCCTTTTCTAGCCAGGGTGGAACTAAGGAATTTATTTATCGAGTCTGACAACAAATAAATTTCTACTGCCCAAGGCGGGAATCGAACCCACCGCTCTAGGATTACCATGTGAGATTAAGACCTACACCCTAACTCACACGGCCACCCTGAGCCCCCCCCCCAAAAAAAAAGATGTAGTCTTCCTGTATTAAATGTTTTTATTTGACGACCGGTTTCACAACATCAATGGCGTATGCAGTCTAATATGCATAATTATGAACAATTTCAGCTCAAAAATTAAGTATTTTCCCCTGAAGATGCCACTGTGGTCGTGAAAATGCTTGTCAAATAAAAAAAGTCCGTCACGCAGGGGCTGCGTAAACTAAGCAGATTTCCCACGTGAAGTTTTACAATAGAGAAATCAGCCGAATAACAACTGTAGTAGTAAGAAACCTCTAAACCTAAAACATTATTTAGGGCGTAATAACCCAGTAGTTTCTAGCCCCAAAAAACAGTTGACCTAACCTCTAAACCTATTCACGAGGGACGAATAGTTATGGAAACGGCCACCAGAGCTCTCGGCGGAAAGTCCGAACATAGCCTACTGGTGACAACACGCAGATTACAAATGCAAATATCTCGGTTAATATTCAAGATGGAGAATAAATGCATATAACAATATTTATAGTAAATTTAATTTGCAATAAGATTGGTTCTATACAATATTTCGATCCGATGCATAATAACGGAGATATTTCGAATTTTTGAAAATCCCCCCCTCTAAACCCCCCCTCCAACTGGTCCGATTTCAGCCGTTAACGAACTTGATCTTCCTTTTTACATAAAACGATTAAATACCGAGTTTGGTGACGATTAAACAAAAATTGCGACCGCTAGAGTGTTAACAGACAAATATATATATATATATATATTATATATATATATATATATATATATATATATATATATATATATATATATATATATCTATATATATATATATATATATATATATATATATATAGATATATATATATATATATATATATATAGTTTTGAACGGACCTCATTTTCGTCATCTCCTGGGTAGGATCGATGGACATTTGAAGAAATTTTTCGAAAATCGCGTCATGAGTACGACCTCAATAGCTGATTTCCCTTAAGGGAAATCTGCTAACATTTAATGCAGGAAGACTTTCTTTTCTCTAATTGCTGGATTCTACAACATCGATCACTCATCATTACATCAAGACATTTCACTAATAACAGCAGTTGGCAAACAAACTCAACTCGCTACAAAATAGATGAGTACCTGACTGACTTTACATCAAGTATGTTTAAACTGACGAAATCACAGAGCACATGACAAATAAACTAGCTAAATTATCATTACAAATTGACATACCCTACGATATGACAGAACTACTAAATGACAGCAGCCAATATATTCCACAGATACTAACATATCTAAAACATATAAACATTTACAAATACACATAGTATAAAACAGAATAGGTCTACAGCATACTTAAAAAGATTTAAAAGGGATAACTTTTATTATATTCATTTAGACAAACTACGGATATGAGAAACACGCAGATATTTAAGTAATATATTCCATAATATATAAATAAAGGACAACCAAGGTGTACATGAAGGAATAAATATATTATTCTAACTACCCCCTAAACAGAGATCTTGCCAATCACCATTCGATGTGGGCCATAAACCAAATAAATAAATAAATCACTACAAATTAATGAGAGTTACAGTCTAATGAAAATCCTGGAATAGTGTACCCTTCAAAAGGATAAGCCAAGCCTTTAAAAGCTGCCTTCCAAAAACAAAGAGACCAATAAGCACACACTGTAACGCTATTACAAGAGTGAAACACATTCTAAGGAACCACCAAATCATGCCATAAATAATGTTACACGACTCACTAACTGAAGGAACAATGTAGATTATTATAAGTCTTTAACACAAGAAACACAAAAAAAAATATTTTATTTCTTGGAATATTATAAATTTACAGTGAGACTTCATTTTTTCCATATTTTATTAAAGCAGTATACACATTATCTGTATTTTTCAATTCCGTGGGTTGTGAAAGTTTAATACCAGTTTTAAGGGTCTTTTTTTCAACAATTCATATAGTGTTTTCCTCTACTTATATGTTAATTTGTTTTGTTCTTTGGTTCATATTGCTCTTTGCTGGGCTGCTGTATGTCCTTATAAACATCATCCGTTATTGGTTTCCTATAAAAACAGGACGTCCTGTTTACGGGAACAATCCCTAGGTATAGCCATATGGACTCAAAAATGTTTTTTTTTTTTTTAATATTATATTAATAATATATAATAAACCTAAAAAACAATTTAGCTAACGTTTCGAAAAATTCTATGCCTTTTTCAAGGAAAGAATGATTACATTAGCTGACCGATACCCAAAACGAACATACATTATATATGGTTTACGGTCATAACTTTGTTGAAAGAATGTTCTTTTCGTTTAGCATCTCATGTATGCGAGTATGTATCATTTATTTTCCACACATTTATTATTTTCCTAATAGTTTAAAATTTTGTATTTGAAGCAACTGCTACAGAGATAATAAACATTCTAGCAGAATTCAAATATATAAAAGTGTCTTCCTAAAGCTTTTAGAAGATTATCTATTACAATACATTTTCGTTTGTTGGTGAGGATTTATTTTTTCTTGACAGGCTTCGAAAAGATACCAATTCGGAATAATAACGTATTTCTTGAACGAGAGGAGTACACATTTGCTATCCTCAAGTAATCAGAACACAATAAAATATCAGGAACTTTGAAAATATCTATTGCAGTTCAAGGGGTGGATGGGGTGTAGCTCGGTGGTACCGCAGCGGGCTTATAATTAGCAGACCCAGGTACAAGTACTGAGATGACGAACTAAAATTTCCTGTCAGCAATTCACTGGCTTCGACGTAGGACATCCTTCCGTTTCCCAGGAACCTACTTAACATGCTCTTAAGTAGCTACTTAGACTGACAAGAGTAATCTTATACCAGAAACGTGGAGGTCTGACAACATACTATATATAGACCCACTAAATGCTGTATGTTAGGCCTTCAAGTGCTTTTGGACCAAATATTATACTGTGGTTTACTTATTGGTAAACCTTAAACATTTCCCTTTACACAACTAAAGAGCGAAAGCTCATACATTAAAACGGAAGTGTATACGGTTAAAAACCAAGAAATACCATACAATCTTCGAAATACGCCATTGTCGCCTAGTTCGTGAGATGAACGTCGTTTAAACAAACACCAGTCGTTTGAACAATAATCCTATATATTATATGATCATTGGTCAAAAATAATATTGGTGTTAGAAAGTCATTTAAGATACTAGAATATGTACCACCGAAGCGAGTAAGAAAAAGTGGACATTAATAAATAATAATCACTTAAAATATTAATTATTAAACTTTAATATTATTATTAAAACTAATAAATACAATAGTTATGAAAAATCGAGATTGGTATACCTTTTGAGCATTTTTTCTTCCTTATACGAAGTAAATGAACTATTGTAATAAAAAAAAATGTTTGGTTTTCATTTCAAAGGAATAATCCGTTTTAACAACCCCCCCCCCCAACTCATTTAGATTAGCTTAGGCAAGATACTGTACGTATTTCCCGTAACTCCAAAAGTTCGTCACGCAGGAGCTGCGGTAACTAAGCAGATTCCCTCCGTGCTTCGCGTATTTGCATTTACCTCAAAACGTAAAATAATGAGAACAATATCTGGTATAGAGGCTTCAAATAACAGCTTATTGTCAATATGATATGAGTAGAAGGTATACTGAGGGCCGAAAACTAAAAAATGCAAATATCTCGGTTAATAATCAAGATAGTCAAAAAACGTACATAACAACATTTATAGAACAATAACATTTTCAATGAGATATGTACTATACAATTTTTCGATTAGACGCAAAATAACGGAGATATTAGGAATTTTCTATAGAAATTCCCTCTAGTTTCTAGTTTTGTCAAATCTGGTTGTGCACCTCCCCTTTTCATCTAAAATGAAGGGGAGGATTAAAAAATGGCAAAAATAAAAAAAAATCAAATTTCTCTACACGTATTGGATATACGAAAAATATGTATAGGACTTTTTTGTTTATCACGGGTTGATCTATAAATTATTTTCTATGACATTTTTCAACTGAATTCATTGGAAAGGGGATATCATATACGACTTTCTAATGAAATAATTTTAAATGCAAACATTTACTTTTTGAACTATTAAGTATGGATACATGGAAGCCCTCATCAAATTTTTTTATTTTCTGAAGAAAGAAGAGGGTTGTTTCTTATTAAAGATTTCGTTTAAGTTCTTCTTTAACATTTATGGGTTTAATCCACCCATTGGTGTAAATTTATTCACCGACTATGTGAAAAAAAAAATTTCCGTTGAAAAATGTTCAGTTTTACTTCTAGAACTCATTAAAAATAAATTTGCATGCAAAAAAATAATGAAAATTAAACTATTCACACATTTTAATTCCAACGGACTTTGAATCAACATAATAGCTCACAAAAACGAAAGCCAGTCTTAAATGAATAAAGAATTCTGTGAGGACTATGATTTCCGTTTTATTACGATAATATATTTGAAACAGTCTGCATTATTAATGTTTTCTAAAATAAGCTCCATTTTGTATGATGCAGGGTATGCGTGGAAAGAAAGCTCCTTCGACAATGGGCTTCATGGGGATGCGAGGAAAGAAAGAAGACATGCAGGACTTGTGGGACGAAGACAAGCGCGCACCTTCATCTGGCTTCTTCGGGATGAGAGGCAAGAAAGCTCCAGCTTCTGGCTTCTTCGGGATGCGCGGAAAGAAAGGGCCCAGCTCAGGATTCTTCGGCACTAGGGGAAAGAAGGGACCTTCAGGATTCGTAGGTATGAGAGGGAAGAAGGACGACTTCGAAGACATTGACTCTCTCCTCCAATACCTTAGAGACTCCGAAGCCAGGCAAGGTAAAAACATCATTTGGTAGATATATTTCCTGAATGTATTCGCTAAAATTTAGTCATGTATTTGAACTCTAATATTTTAACGCATTATTAAAATTGAGATAATTTGCTCATTCGATTATGGGTAATCAGAAGGTCATTTAGTAAAATTAATTCACTTCCCTTCAATAGAATTTTAAAATAAACGTGTTGAAGAAGTGGAGTCGGATTTTTAATCATTGTTTTAACATTTTTTGATCAACATTTATTCTTACCCAGCTAAGATACACTTATTCTGCCTTTGCTTATGGAATATAGAATGTTTCAATTCAATTTTTTCCCGATATTTTCCAAACAAAAGTATTTATGTATTCTTTCGCGCATTATACGTAAGTTGTAAAGGTGACCCCCCAAGGGTTTGGATCAGAAATCTTTCACACCTATATTTAATGTAGTTTATCAGCATTTGCCACAAAATACATTCTACTGAGTTATATGAGAGATGGGAAATGGCGTTATTTACTACTAGAATTAATGGCGTCGGTCACAAGTAGAAGTAATGACGTTTATGACTAGTAGAAGCAGTGGCTAGTAACAGTGGCGTCAGTCACTAGTAGTAATGGTGTCAATCACTAGTAGTAGTGGCTTCAGTCTCCAGTTGTAGAGGCATGAATCAGTAGTAGTTAAGGCATTAGTCACTAGTAGTAGTGGCATCAGTCATTAGTAGTAGTGGCCTCAGTCACTAATAGTAGTGGCGTCAGTCATTAGTAACAGGCCTTAGACACTAGAAGCAGTGGCAGCAGTCACTAGTAGTAGTGGTGTCAATCACTAGTAGTAGTGGCGTAAGTCACTAGTAGGAGAGGCGTTAGTCAGGAGTAGAGGCGTTAGTCACTAGTTACAGTAGCATCAGTCACTTAATAGTAGTGGCGTCAGTCATTAGTAACAGACGTTAAACTCTAGTAGCATTGGTGTCAGTCACTAGTGTTACTGGCGACAGTCATTAGTAGTTGGCGTTAGACGCTAGTAGCAGTCGCAACAGGCACTAGTACTAGTGGTGTCAATCACTAGTAGTAGTGGCGTCAGTCACTAGTAGGAGAGGCGTTAGTCAGGAGTAGAGGCGTTAGTCGCTAGTATCAGTAGCAACAATCAATAGTAGCACTGGCGTCAGTCATTAGTAACAGGCGTAAGTCACTCGTTGCAGTGGCATCAGTCACTAGCAGTAGTGGGGGTAGTCGATATTGCTACAGGTGTCACTCACTAGTAGTAGTGGTGTCAATGATTTCAGAAACTCAAGTCATGCTTAACTTAACTGTAGTTATCCTTTCCAACATTGTCTAAGATCTCTTCACAAATTTAAACTCTGTTAGTGGTTTTTCTTGATTCTAAAACTTAATAGTTGGTCACTTATCTCCAAGAACATGACGAATTTCTCCATTTTCACCTTCTTTCCTTCAAAAAAAGAAAAAAAGGGACTCCGTCTACTGCCTAAATACAAATGATTTTTGATGAAATACTTTGAGGTTTTCTGGAAAGTGCTTGCATCTATCGGCAGATTCGGGAACTAACCCTACTGGCCCCAAATGAACTATGAACCGGTGAACAGAATACAACTCTTCAGAATAATTCTCGACCTAGCAAGAGATGTAAGATAGTCCATTGAATAATCTAAACAGATTCTATTCATGGGAATTAATTTGAGAAAAAGTGACAATAGCAGTGGACCAAATTACAATAATGCTTTACCAACTGTACAACCAAAAACTGTAAAAACGTAAGAGGGGGGGTGATAATGGGTAAAGCACTAAGCCTTCATATACTTTATAAAGCACCTCATGCTGACGAACTCATTGAGTCTCCTAATTATAATACAATGTGGCAGGCCTTGGCACTTCATTGAGTCAAAGCTTTTTATTTTTTCCACAGAACTCCAGCGCTTTAAGTTAATCAGGTCAATTAATGCATTCTGTAAAATTGAATCAAACAGTCGTGTATAATGCCCTCTCTCCTTTACGAACCAAATTTTTTTTTTGTTATCAACCGAGAGGCAACTCCCTATTTCTTCTGCTGCAATAGTGTCAAAGTACATCATATAAATCACTATCGTATCGCTATTTAAATTATGACTAATTATTGATATTCTAGGTATTTTCCTTATTTCTGAAATCAGCTACAGCTGGAATTACTTAAACGTAGTGTCAACAAACATTCTGAAAAAAGGAGTGATTTTACCTAATACTTAATAGAACTTAACAATTATACAAAAATAACCAGGTTCATTCAAATTGATTTGCTTTTTATTATATATAACGATTAATTCGATATATTTTTTTACTCTTCCAGATATTGAAGACTTCATGGAGTCAAGAGCTAAAAGGTACGCACCAGACGACAACCTCCCAGATTCCCTTAATGAACAAGATTTTCTTTAAATGTCACATCCAGAAATAAAAGGATAAAAAACGTGATAACCCTTACAAAGTAGATACTTTCATCATCCTCAACATTCATTTTTCTTCCCATCATAATAGTGAATGTGTTATGCATAAGTGTATGAATAAACGTATATATTTATAATTGTATAAAAGCATATAAATAAGTTTTAGCCCATTAAAATATATTTTTTGTCATATCTTTTTATTGAAAAGAGGTACACACCAATGTAAAATATCAGTATTAAAAGTTTTTATAATAATTTCTTTCATATTTTAATTGAATTTTATCTGTAATTATGTAATCTATTTGAAGAAGTTTTATATTTATGTCTATGTATTTCTTTGTTTGTGTGCTTCTTCTGGTGATTTTGTACTCTTGCTATTTGTATTAAAGCCCATTAGCATTTTCATCATAATAATTCGTAGTAAAAACAGCATTGTTATTGTTAAAGTTTAATAAAAACTACATTTCTGTTAAAATTCTATAATTATAATATGAATGTTGTGTGCAATTGCATTTGAAAGTTGTTTTATCTTCATAGAGAAAAAGGACATATCAATAAACTATGCACCACTCTATAAAAACATATATTAAAATTGATCTTTAGAAAATTCATCTGAATTAGATAAAAATACACTGAATAGTAATAAACTTATCATCGCAGCACAGAATGGACAATCTTTCTTTTTGTTATAAAATTTTCTGTTTATATAAGATGTTAATGCTAATATATAAATCTCTTAAAACTGGTAACAATTTAAATTAATACAATGAGGATGGATCTCATTATTGAACTTAAAATAATGAATTATTTAACCTATTAAAGTGTTATTTTCAAGAATAATAAGTTTTCTATTGGAATCCATTAAATTGCACGAATGGCAGAAGAAGAAAAAGGGTCTGTCACAATTAATTATTTGAAGAAGGTAAGTAAACAGACCAAGCAAATTTGCATGGATAATCCTAACCAGAAGATGAACCCGACATTCTGCTGCACATGGTGCAGTTAAGCGTAAATTAATTATTTTTATTTCAGTTCTTGAGGTAGCTAATTGTAATTGGAATCAGAATATAATAAAAAAATAACTGTGATAGACACACATATTTACTTTCGAATATAAAAGATGGAAAAGCGTTAATTGGGCTGTCAATTTTTACAACAAAGAAAAAAAAAGTTTCCTGTTCTCCACGCCAGAGAATCCCTACAATGTTGGATTCTATTTATATTTTATATGAACCATTCCTAAGGATGGGAACAGTTTCGGTATAGTTACTTGAATAATAATAATTTATATATATATATATATATATATATATATATATATATATATATACATATACATGCATACACGCACGCACATACAGTCTTGGATATAACATTTCATATATTTTAACGAAACAAAGAAAATTAATCACATTTAGGTTTACCGTGTTCCTAAAAATCAACCTTAGAGAGAAGAAGAAAAATTATCATAAATAATGAAATAGTATATTAAAAAGTCCGTCACGCAGGGGCTGCGTAAACTAAGCAGATTTCACATGTGAAGTTTTACAACAGAGAATTCTCCATACTGATAACACTCCCTCTAGTCCGATTTCAGCCATTAACGAACGTATATATATATATATATATATATATATATATATATATATATATATATATATATATATATATATATATATAGTTTTGAAAGGACCTCGTTTTCGTCATCTCCTGGGTAGGATCGATGGACATTTGAAGAAATGTTTCGAAAATCACGTCATGAGTACAACCTCAATATCTGATTTCCCTTAAGGGAAATCTGCTAAAAGGATTATATGTGTGACTAATTCATAGATGATACTCTGGACTTTATATACTCTATCGTTAAACGAATGTTTTAAATCCATTAAAGCAATTTTCTTTTTGTTTTTTTACCGTCTACTGTACTGAAATTTCCTATACATGAATTTTATCTTTGGCTCAGTTATGTCATTTAGAGAAGGCAGTAATAGTCTCATATCATCAACAGCATATCTATGTCATCATCATGACAATTGAGATCCATTTAAGTAAAATATTCCGAATATTCCGAACTTATCTCCAATAGCATCCACGGGTATATTTGTTAAAATACTATTAACCACTCAATTTTTTTTAAGCCGTGCTAGTGATGCTTTTCAAAAATAGGAATTTATTTTATTCTTGATTTTGTTTCCAGATCATCTTTTGATGCTATATAATGAATAAGTAACTAGATCTTTAATTGGATTTATCAATTGTGTAAAACTGTTCTTGACGATTAACTTTCTCTTTCAACGTAAAAATTAAAATCCCACTCTTACCCAAATATAAGTAAATATGTGGCAACATTAAATGAAATCACAATTTTTTGCTTCCCCTTATCCTCAAACATCTTCGGCTCATCCAAGAACCTTCTATGTTCATATTTTACATTGAATCAAAACTGGTCAGTTAAAATTATACTATAAAGTATAAAATACGTCACACCTATAGAATTAGTGAAGATATAATTGTGGAAGATTTTTTTAAAGTAGTAAACGCTAAACAAAATGGCAAATTTGGAAAGACTAAATAATTTTATGAAGGTTTATAAAGATAATTGTTGACTAATGAAAAACGTTCGATAAACATAGGTTTACAAAACAAATCAGTTACAAGCTAAAACAAAACAAAAACTGGGAGAACTCCTTGTGCCTGGTTCATTCATTTAGAAATACAAGGGTTGAAAACTTAACCGAATACACAAAAATAAAAATCTTAATAAAGTTTTAACAAAGAAATAAATAATACAGAAGAAAATAAACCACATTGTTGTTGTGAAATAATTAGATAACTAGATAGTGGAATGTATAGGAAATAGTAAATTTGGTTCTTTTACAAGTGAAAACTTTCTCTTTGGAAAATTGTTGAGATCGACAATTGCGACCTGCTTTAGAAATATATGAATCACCGTGTTAAAGATGTTGCAGCAGGGCGTTTGAGTCTCCTTGCGGTGAGTATGATATCCTTGAACATATTTAAAAAAGCAATTTGTATATTATAGTGTTGCGAAAAATAAATAGATGAATAATCCTTCAGAGAGAGAGAGAGAGAGTCGCGTATTTGGAAAGTGTGACGTAGATCAAAGAGACCGAAAAGAATGTTCTAGGTCTGACCAGTACCTTCCAGCCAGACGTCGAATGAACTAGACAATTCCCCTTTGATGTATGCCGCCTTCCTATAAAAAGGAGCTCGGGCCAGCCGTGAGTCAGTTTTATTCTCACCTGTCTTGATGTTCACATCAGTGCTACAGTGCGACTTAGTACAGTGCGGTAAAGTGTTTTTATAAGAAGAACAGTGTTGTGCCGTGACTGTAAGTAACAGTTTAGTGCCGTATTTAAGACAGTGCAGTACCGCGGCGTAAAGGACAGTGCAGTGCCGCGAAGTAGAAGACAGTGCAGTGCCGCGAAGCAAAGGACAGTGCAGTGCCGTCTTTCTGTGAATTTCAGTGAATTGTTGGACTGTGTAATCTGAAGAACAGTAACGCTATCAGTCTATACTGTGAGTAGTAATTAAGAATAATTACCAAGTTTATTGTGCATTATCCAAATAAATTGTGCAGTGATAAAAACTGTGAAACTTGCTAGTATTTAATTTTGCAATCCAAAAGAACTCTTATTAAAAACGTTTATTACTGGTTTTGGTAATACAAAAACGTAACAACTGGTGTCAGAAGTGGGATTGCAAAATTAAAATCAACAAAAAAAAAATGAAGTTTGAAGAACTAAAAGTGGAACAGCTGAAGAAGGAGCTGGCTAAACTGGATCTGCCAACAACAGGAAATAAGGCTGAATTACAAAGGCGGTTGACAGATGAATTCCAAAGACGAGGAATCGATATAAGTACACACGAGTTTGACGATAAAGAAGACATTGCTGTAAGTACTCCTATGTCAAGCAGCAATTTAGATTTAAATTCAATTTTGGCCGCCATGATGGAAAAAATCACAGATAACAACCAGAAACTCTTAGAAGCTTCTAGAGCTAATTACGAGAGATTAGAAGAAGCTTCTCGAAGTAACAGCGAGAAAATCTTAGCGGAAGTAAGACAAGAATTCCAGGAAGCTTCTAAGAGTAACAGTGAGAAAATATTAGCGGAAGTCAGACAAGAATTCCAGGAAGCTTCTAGAGCTAATTACGAAAGATTAGAGGAAGCATCTAGAGCTAATTGCGAGAGGTTAGAAGAAAAATTCCAGGAAGCTTCTAAAAGTAACAGTGAGAAAATATTAGCGGAAGTCAGACAAGAATTCCAGGAAGCTTCTAGAGCTAATTGTGAGAGACTCGAGGAACTTCAGGAAGCTTCTAGAACAACAAACCAAAAACTCCACGAAATATCAGAAGTATTGGGCAAACGAGTGGAAGCCATTGAGCAGAGAGTAAGCGGATTTGATGAAAAACTGAATAATGTTGAAGAGAAAGTGTCCAATCTAGGAAAGAAGGTGGACGATGAAATACGTGAGCTGCAATTCCAAATGGATAATCTACAAGTTCGAGAGGGCCCGGTGAGGCTCATTTCAGAGCATTCCAGCAAGATAAAGACTCCGACTTTTGACGGTAATGTACCATTTAACGTTTTTAAATTCCAATTTGAGACGGTGGCCAGTAGAAATGGATGGAATAATGAAGAGAAAGCGGTAGGATTGATTTTGGCACTGAAAGGAAGTCCTGGAGAGTTTACCGGCCGCTTGCAGAAATAATTATGAGGACATCATGGTGACCTTACAGCGCAAGTTTGGCGGTGAGCATAAGCGAGAACTGTACAGGATGGAGCTAAGGGGCAGAGTGCAGAAACCGAACGAGACGCTACAAGATTTTGCCATGGAAATCGAACGTCTAGTGCAGCTGACTTACCCAGGTGAAAATCATCCATTCTTGGATCAGTTCAAGATTGAAGCATTTGTGAATGGTATACGAGATCCAGACGTTAAATTCGCGGTGTGTGCTACACAAAAATCATCCTTTGCTGAAACCATCTCTTATGCGCTAGCCCAGGAGACCGCTAAAGTAATTGCAAAACCGCAAGTCTACAATGTGCGACGTCTTGTTGCTGAAACCCGCAGTGGCGGTGACGAAAGGAGTGACATAGAAGCAGTGGTCAAGCGGATATTGGAGGAGCAAAGGAATAGATCACGCGCCGAATGCTTCAACTGCGGTATGGTTGGCCATTTTCAGCGAAACTGTAAAGCACCAAAGAAAGGGTTGAGATCTTTTACACCATGGAGGGACCACTATCGGGTGAACAACGTCCATATCTCAAGGAGTGAAATAGAAGACGTGGTCAAGCAAGTACTGGAGGAGCAGATGAATAGATCGCGCGCTAAATGCTTCAACTGCGGCGAGGTCGGCCACATTCAGCGTAATTGTAAAGCGCCAAGGAAAAGGTCCAGATCTATTTCGCCATGGAAGGACAACAAACAGGCGACTGACGTCGAAATCTCAAGAGCCAATGTTAAAGTAGAACGAGCTCGCACTGAGGGGCAAGAACTAGCCCCTAAAACCGATGGCTCCACCATCTCAATCTCCATCATACGACAGAAGAACAGCAACCTTACTGCTCGTGGACTGATCAACGGGAGGAAGCAGGTCCTCACCATGGACACGGGAGCGACACACTCCATCATTCGGCCCGATTTGGTAAAAGGGGCAGTGGAACCGTTGGAGAACGTACGACTGCGAACTGCTACAGGGGAGTCAGCCACAGTCTACGGAAGAGCCAAGATGAGAGTGACTATCTCCAACATCAGCACTGAACATGTCTTTGTTGTCGCTGACATAATGGATGAAGTGATCATCGGTGTAGACTTCTTGATAGCCCACGGTATTGACCTGCACATGGGTAAGCAAGTTATGATCTGGCGAAACACCGAAATACCTTTGGATGTCGGACATGAGAGCAAGACCACAAAGAAGCTACGTACCGACGGACGCCAGAAATTGTCACGTCGAGCAGAAGACTCTTCTATTGTTCATAGGAAAGGGAGAAAACACGATGACGACCCAGTCCTCTCAAGGCAGCCATGCAACGTAGAGTACAAGGATTGTACAAAAGCCGAGGAAGAGGAGTGCATCATTGATGTACGACTTAGCCGTGTTAACTCAGGAGGAGCCTGGTCGACGGCGGAGAAGAGTGGCACTATTCTGGCTAAGGAGGACAATGGAAGGTCGACCCGTCATGAAATATTGAACAGCATAAAAGTGACCAGTAACCAGATGGGTGGCGTGCGTGGTCGAGCAGTGAATACGGAGGAATTTACGGAAGGACGAATGGGTCTGCTATTCAACCCACAACGCAAGAGGGGACTATCGCCTAAATTGTGGACCTTGCAGAGTGATCGAGAGATTGGGCGACGTTGTCTGCAGGATGCAAGGATACCACAGTCCGGGGTCTGGAAGGAAAGTGGTACACCTAGAGCGACTAGCCAAGTATGGCAACGGCGATATTGAGCCTATTCGGGACGAAAAGGCTTAAGTGGGCGGCAGTGTTGCGAAAAATAAATAGATGAATAATCCTTCAGAGAGAGAGAGAGAGAGAGTCGCGTATTTGGAAAGTGTGACGTAGATCAAAGAGACCGAAAAGAATGTTCTAGGTCTGACCAGTACCTTCCAGCCAGACGTCGAATGAACTAGACAATTCCCCTTTGATGTATGCCGCCTCCCTATAAAAAGGAGCTCGGGCCAGCCGTGAGTCAGTTTTATTCTCACCTGTCTTGATGATCACATCAGTGCTACAGTGCGACTTAGTACAGTGCGGTAAAGTGTTTTTATAAGAAGAACAGTGTTGTGCCGTGACTGTAAGTAACAGTTTAGTGCCGTATTTAAGACAGTGCAGTACCGCGGCGTAAAGGACAGTGCAGTGCCGCGAAGTAGAAGACAGTGCAGTGCCGCGAAGCAAAGGACAGTGCAGTGCCGTCTTTCTGTGAATTTCAGTGAATTGTTGGACTGTGTAATCTGAAGAACAGTAACGCTATCAGTCTATACTGTGAGTAGTAATTAAGAATAATTACCAAGTTTATTGTGCATTATCCAAATAAATTGTGCAGTGATAAAAACTGTGAAACTTGCGAGTATTTAATTTTGCAATCCAAAAGAACTCTTATTAAAAACGTTTATTACTGGTTTTGGTAATAAAAAAACGTAACAATAGCATTTCTTCTCTTGACACTCCCATTTGTTGAACAGGGTTCAGAATGCTTTCTCCATGACAGAAAATATTATGAATCCCGTATTTTATTATTTTTGGTGAGGGTGAAAATCTTTATTTTTTTAATAAAAATATTCATTACGTTATATAATATATACGGAAAATAAATGCATACATGAAGCTACTTAGGTGTCTAGAAAAGTGGTGAACACGCTGACTATATCGTAATTCGTTTATAATTCATTTAGCAATGAAAACTTACACTATTTCTATGGTTCTAGAGCCCTAAAAATTATCTGAGGTATGTAAAGGAATGTAAAAACACGCAAAAGCAATAAAGCAATAATAAAACTAACAAAAATTAAAGTAATAAGTATTATTAAATTAAAATATTACAATATGCAAAACAGCTAAATTAGGACATGTAAATAAACAACTCTAAAAAAATAAAAAAAAAAGCCTAAGAGATCCCTATAGAAAGGATATATTAAAGTTGTAGCAGGAGTCTTTCAGCAGTTATGACATAATACCCCAAAAGGTATTTAATTACCTACGCAATCCTTATCAGTCTCGTCTCCTTAACTACAGCATCCAGTGATACGGGAATCCCAGCAGTGTTATCTGCGATGAGAAATCAGGATTTTCCCAATGTAAGGAGGACCCAGTTTCCTAATATTATTTAATAGCCATTGAGGCACTACAACGATGATAGGTCTGCAATCATTGGCCAAGTCTTAACAACTAATTCCGAAATCACTCATCCTCCTGAAATATACAGGCTGTACAATTCCGCAGAAGAAAGAGAATTCCAATCTTTAGCTGTCACTTTTCTACCCTATATCTTCTTCCTTATTTAGAATGGTGCCATAAGCCTTTCAGATGAACCGAAGTTACACTGTCAGTCTGGAACTGAAATCTCTTAGTCATTTCAGGTGTCCATGTGTGCCAAAGTTCCTCTAACTCGTCTACCGAATGCAGATTAGCTGCATACCGAGGAAGATTAGCTGAATCTCTAGAAGACGCCAGATCTAGGTCTTAGAACAAACATGAAAAATATCAAGTTCAAATACACATTTGAACCGAGAAGTTCACGTTTCCGAATTGCAGCTCTTTAAAATGTCTGCGTGGCTTAGTATCCAAGAGTAATACTTTGAAAGAAGAGCCGGAGTTATCGCAGGAATCAGATGCTACCATTCACGGCTCACCGCATTAAGATGTCTCGACGAAGGCAAAAGTGCAATTATACTAGTGGTCTAGCTCAAAAGGTGGGACAATAAAGTTTGGTCCCGACTAAGTTCAGTGAGGAATGTGCGTTTGCCAATGAGGTCTATTTTTCTAGCGGATGTTCAGTGATCGCAACCCAGCCTCCCATTCGTAATCGCTATAATTTAGCACCTTACTTGAGTCACTACGTTCAGAAAAACTGCAAGTGCGACAAGACGAAGAACTGGAGTCTCTCGGACCGTCAGGTCACCTGAGAACATTGAGAATGTGTAAGGTCCAATGTTGCGCTTACCACGGCATTCTGCGTCCAAACATGCGTCTGCCCTTCGACTTTTCAATCGTTCTGTGTGGACAATTCTTCAAATGATCTTCATTCCCATCCATACAAGTGAAGGAACTTTCTGAACGTTACTTCAGATCTCCGAGGATTGGAGAGGAGGGTCCGCTATCCCGATTAGGCCCATTGAGATTTTTTTCTAAACTATGAAATAAACCTTTTTTTTTTTTTTAATATCCCATGTTTATGTGAACCGTCCAAGAACTCTACGAGATTTGAAGACCACCATCCAGCAAGACATTGTCAACATAACATAACATGCTATACTGGCACCAGCCATGACAAACGTTAGAAATCTGTTTTCTCAGAGTATGGAGAATAGGGGACGTGACTTGATCTTCAAAACATAACTTTATATATGTGCATATATTATAAAAAAAAAAATACAAGTTTTATGATTCAGGCAATGGGTTTCATTAAGTTTTGAAAATAGGGAGTTATGCTGCCGCACACTGCAACTGAACTGGTCTTCAGTTCAATAGTTACTATATATAGGGCAGGACTGTCACCACGAAAACAGGAAGATCTCTCTAGGTCTGAGATAAAGACGAAATGCCGAACTGGTGTTCTTCTACGGTGTGCATGATATCATCTGTTCGATATATTTAAAAAATCCTTATGAATTCCATTAAAGCTTATTCAGCACTGAATATAAAAAATAGAATTTGGAGTGAGAATTACGTAATTCTTCATTTCAACATGAATATAAATTGAACTGACAATAAATATTTTATAAAATAAATCAAGTATTAATAGCAAAAAGTACCCTAGTCGAAAGACCACAGCCACTTTGAAACAAGAAAAAATAATAACGTTGTAAATTAGTTTTAGACCATATTAATATAATTCGTATAGATCATGTAAATGTGATCACTAAGGTAATAAATAAAAGATGAAGATATAAAATACATTAACAGGAAAGTAATTTAAAATGGCGTCCCTTAATCAAACTGATACTATTCTCGACCCAATAAAACACACGTAGGTGTCAAGATATACTGCATAAGATTTACGTCTTTGAAAAGTACTCCCAGGCTAGAAAATAAATAAAACTGCATAAATAAAGAAACAAAATGAAGAAATTGAAGGATAATAAAATAAGTAAGTTTTCATAAGTGAAGTTTTACTTGTGAACGGATGGTGGCCTTAGGACGGAACAAGTCTTTTATCTCAAAGGAATTTTGGGAATGACCTAAAATAACATTCATTAATTATTTGCTGAAAGCAACCAATAAAAGGGGGGTGGATCACACAATTAATCTTAAATTACCATTGAGCGGAGGATGAACATAAATGACATCTAGCTTAGGAATTTGGTATACAACTCAAATTGGTATAATACTCAAATTGGTAAAAAACTCAATTTGGTATAATACTCAAATTGATAAAAAACTCAATTTGGTATAAAACTCAAATTGGAATAAAATAAGACAGCGCCGTCATACTTCTTCGTGTAATAGGTTTGAGGGTAAATCAGGTGGATTAGTGCAAACGATTTGATTTTAAATTTAAAGCATCATCCTTCTTGCATATCATGTTCAATAGAAAATTGATACGTAAGGAAACATAGACACGCAGACACACACACACACACACACACACACACACACACACACACACACACACACACACACACATATATATATATATATATATATATATACATATATATGTATAAATAAAGTTACTACAATAGTAACGAACGTACTATTAGAGAAACCATAGAAATTGTAAACGCAGCATAGTGCATTTTATGGAAGTGAAAAATCATTGGGGCAAGGAAAAAGACAAAAGAAATTATTCAGTAAGAACATATGTAAGTTCAAAAAGGAAGGAATTTCAATTCAGAACGTAACCCTCTGGCAAAAACCGACAAACTCTAGTTCACCCAGTAAGTATTTAAAAAGTGTAGAGGGTAATAAAACAGCAAGCAGGAACTGAATATGGACAAGCCTTGCAAGCAGTAAAACAGCGTCACAGATAAAAAGAAAGTTGAGAAAAAAAGATATTCTGTAGCAGGGGATGGAAAAGAAAAAACGTACCAACAATGTCCCGTACCCAAGTCTTGGATCGCTCCAAAAAAATACCTAAATAAAAAGACAAAAATTAACGATAAGTTACGAACGAAAAGTTCAGGTAAACGAAGATTATCCTTTAAGAGAAATCAGGTACAGCATTTGTACTCATGGTGGGATTTTCGAAAAATAACTTGAAATCTCCATCGATTCTACCCATGAGTTGACGAAAATGAGGCCCCGGTCAAAATTATATATATATATATACATATATATATATATATATATATATATATATATATATATATATTTGTCTGTTTACGCTCTAGCGGTCGCAAGTTTTGCCTGATCGTTACCAAACTCGATATTTCAACTTTTTAATGAAAAAAGGAGGATCAAGTTCGTTAACGGCTAAAATCCGACCAGTGGAAGAGGAGGTTTAGAGGGAGGGAATTTCGAAAATTCTTAATATCTCCGTTATTATTCGTCGGATCGAAAAATTGTATAGAACCAATCAAATTAATGTTCTATAAATTGTTTTACGTACGTTTTTTCACTATCTCGATTATTAACTGAGACATTTGCATTTTTTAGATTTTGGCCATTAGTAAACCCCCACTCCTACTCATGCCATACTAAAAAAAAGCTATTATACGGTGAAGCACTTCATTTGAAACCTAAATACCAAATATTTTTCTCATTGAACATTTATGTTTTGAGATAAATGCAAATAAGTGACGCACTCTCTATTGGCTCGAATTAGCCACCATAATTTGGACTGAGAAGGAACTAAAGAGAAAAAGAAAAGAAACCATGAGATCTAGCATCTTTTCGTAGATGATATTCAGTGGACTTAATTGAAAGTTTCCATAGACGTATTGAGATAAAGTACTGGAAAATAAATGTTCATTGAAATGAATGCTGTTTTCAAGAACAAAATAAATATTAAAATTTTCTAGCGCCATTGAAAGAAGTATTTCACATCTTCACAAGGTTGAACGAGTCAAGGCGAATTTCAATAGGAATCAGGAAACAACTTCCATAAGAATAACAAGAAACTCCCAGAAGTAAAACTTAAAGCAACTTCGTGAACAGCCGTTGTGGTCAATCAATTGAACATGCATAAGTAGTTTTCCCTCAAACACAGGGTTAGGTGATGCTATGGGGGTAAGGAATGGCCCCCTTAGGACTGTGGTCACTCATCAAGGGAAAATTGGGGTAAGGCCTCAGCCTCGTGACACTGACTAATGGACCTGCTGACAGGAGAGAGAGAAAGAGGGACTGCCATTGAACTTGAATGACCTGGAAATGAGCGGGTGTCTTCCTTTAATAGAATGAAATCCCGGCAGGTTAAGGCCCGTCCAATTAGAAGTGATGGCAGTCAAGATATGGAAGTTACACAGAACGCAGAGCAGCGGAAAATTTCAATTGGATGAAAGTTGTAAAATTTACAACAAACGAAATTCATTGATTATATTAATGTGTCTTCTGACGTGCTCCAAGTTTCTGCTCCAATGGTCTTCAGACGCTAATTTTTGGCAACTCTTGTGTTGCCTTCTTCGTGCGGGTTCACCTAGTGTACGGAAGTATACAAAGTCACAAATTTATGTGCAAGGAATAACCAAACCTAATTTAAATAAATATCCTAATTTTCCTTCCATGTTTGTGCTTTACATGCCTCAGCGTACTTCGTAATAGAGTAATAAACACAATAAGAGAAAAGAGATTGGAGATGTCATGACAAACATTTTTCTCACATGGAAATATCTATATCTATATATATATATATATATATATATATATATATATATATATATATATAATATATTGTTAAGAATACCATAATCGAAGTGGAATGCAGTGCACTGGGGACAGTAATTGGAATTAGGAGCCATATCTCCCTGCAGTCTGTCATATACAGTTTGGACAAATTTAATTAGATAATGACGAGTCGTTTAGAAACGTGTGGATAAATCACCTTTGAAGTGATGTCCATCAATAAATAAAAATAATTAATTGAGATGCTTTATAAACGATGAGAATCTTGTACTCGTCTTAAAGGGACAATTATACTCGAACAAATATTATTTTTTAACCGATTTATATTGGAATTCTATTAAATGCTCAAACATTTTTATTGTATTCATCTTGTGTATAAAACATCCTTCTTAGAAGGCAGTTCAATCATTTAATTTTTAACAAAGATTACATTTTTATATGGATTTATTACATACGAACAGTGCCATAAAAAATTTTACTCCTGAAGAGGATACACTTTTCTCGAAATATTCATATTTGTGATTGATAGTTTGAAGCATGTTCTTGTATCTTCTTGTTTGTTTCACTAACATTGGATTGGACATCGTCGGTGCAAATCTGCAGTAGCTAATTGAAGGAATAGAACCCATCAAACCACCAGAGAAGATGCTATATTGAACACCAGAAGGAAATATAAAATGAGGCAGACCCAAGCGCAGGTCAATAAATGAGCTGATGAAGGAATTTCAGAGGTTGGGCATCCGTAATTAAAGTATTACTGAAAAAAAATTACTCCGTTTCTAATTTTGATAATTCTGTTTATTCTTCAATGCTCAAAGTGATGGTTTAATCCAGAATGTTGTCGAGAAAGGGAAAAAAAAACTAGACTCCGTTGGATAAATAATATTATTGTCAAATGAATTTTCCGTAGCAAATACTATATGTAGATGAATATATTAGTCTGGAAATTTCAAACAACAACATGTTACTAAATTTTAATTCCAACAAATGTAATCTTAGCAATGATGCGAAGTATGACAAAGAAATAAATAATAAGAGATTATTATCGGATTGCTTTGCTATTGAAAGAGAACGGCCTCGAGCTACTACTTAATAGTATATTAGTGTCAGACTACTTGCTCTCAGATTGCCCAAGTATTTGTACGAGCCTAAATTCGTTTCTTCCGTAACTTTGTGGGCGAACATTCAGTAGTATAACTGTTCATAAGCATTTAATGTACTGTATTATCTATTATAGAAGAATAGCTCCGGGTTGGAGTAAATATTGACCATCAAAATCTATAATGAAAGGAAATTTCCCAATCGAAATGAAGAAAAGAGTTTTTGATTCTTGCACTCTTCCAACAGTGACATACGGTAGCCAAAAATGGTCTATCACAAAAAAAAAAACAATCAAGAAAGCTGGAAGTATGGCAAAGATCAGTAGATAGGAGAATGCTAAACATCACGAGGGAAGGCCATATCATAAGTTCCATCATTAGGGAAAAAACAAAAGTGACAGATATCGAAGATTAATGGAATCGTGGAAATGGACAGGCCACCTCCTCAGGACTCTAGATGATAGATGGTCAAAGCAAATAACTCTGTGGACTCCATCCAACCTAAAAAGGAGCGGAAGACAGGCCAATAGATGGGCCAACTGGATGAAAGAAATGGCAGGACCAATGTAGTGGAGAATGGCCAGAGAGACAAGCTTGGATGAAGAAGAAAGAAGAGATAGCGACAACTTCCACTTCCTAGAAGATTGGTCACCTCAAGAAGAATACGACTACTACTCTCTAAAGGGAAGTCCAATGTCTTAGTTGTCTTACCGGTCTTAATTAATAGAAAGTACATCACGCAGGGGCTGCGTAAGCTAAGCAGATTTCTCACGTGAAGTTTTACAATAGAGAAATCTGCAAAGCGCTAACACTTAACACCACCGTTAGTAAATACAAACGGTAATGAGAAATCGTTCAGTTAATTTTAATGAGCTCCCAGCAGAAGCGTCTTATGAATTGTAAACAAATAGGTCTGCCAACCACTCAGAGCTGAACAGATAGGCATATTCATCGGGGGAAAGAAAAACGATTACTGTTATACATCTGAATATAACACATTAACTTTATTGCAACTATTTACTATATCTAGTACTGCAATTTATAATGAATCAGAATAATTTATATTTTAATAACTAAAATTTTAGTAGTCCAAGAACTAAAGAAGGGGGGAGGGCAATGAACAGAATATATTTGCATATATCTCACAAAGTAAAAGTCCGTCACGCAGGGGCTGCGTAAACTAAGCAGATTTCCCAAAAGAAGTTTAGAATAGATAAATATACATACTGCTAACACAACACCTCCGTGAATAAATACAAACGGAAATAAGAAATGTTTCATCCAATTTCAATAACCTGCCGACAGGAAGCGTTGGGTTAGAAATGTAAACAAACGGGTCTGCCCGCCTCACACCGGAAAGAAAAACAATTACTGAAATATAACATATTAATTTTATTGAGAACTATTTACTATATCTAGTACTGTAATTAATAATGAGTCAGAATAATTGTTATCTCAATCAATCAAATTTTAGTAGTCCAAAACCTTAAGACCGGGGGGGGGGGGGGGGTCACCAGAACATATTTGCATGTATCTCGTATAATAATGGTCTCTTGAAAAAACAATATTTGGTATTTAAGATTCAAATAATGTGATTTATTATGTAGCAGAGTATTGTTTATGTAACATGAGTAGAAGTGGCGGTTTGCTTATGTCTGAAAACAGAAAAATGCAAATATTTCGGTTAATATCCAAGATAGAGAAAAAATGTATATAACAATATTTATAGTAAATTTAATTTTCAATAAGATTGGTTCTATACAATTTTTCGATCCGATGCATAATAACGGAGATATTTGGAATTTTCAAAAATCCTCCCCTCTAAACCCCCCTCCCCCTGGCCCGATTTCAGCCGTTAACGAACTAGATCTTGTTGTTTACATAAAACTACTAAATATCGAGTTTGGTAACGATTAAACAAAAATTGCGACCGCTACAGTGGTAACAGACAAATATATACACACACACACGCACGCACGCACGCACGCACGCACGCACGCACGCACGCACGCACGCACGTACGCACGCACGCACGCACGCACGCACACACGCACACACACACACACACACACACACACACACACACACACACACACACAGTTTTGAACGGACCTCATTTTCGTCATCTCCTGGGTAGGATCGATGGACATTTGAAGAAAAATTTCGAAAATCGCGTCATGAGTACAACCTCAATAGCTGATTTCCTTTAAGGGAAATCTGCTAAAAGGTTAGAAGACAAGAACTGTTAGGTTTCACGAGTGCCGAACTCTTACGGAAACGGCCGAATTAATCCGGAAACTTCCGACTATAGCCGCACACACACTTAATAAAAATGCAAATTTCTCGGTTAATATTCAAGATAGAGGATAAATGTACATAACAATATTTATATTAAATTTTATTTGCAATAAGATTGGTTCTATACAATGTTTCCATCCGACGTACAGTAACGGATATATTTCGAATTTTCAAAAATCCCCACCTTTAAACCCCCCCTCCCACTGGCCCGATTTCAGCCATTAACGAATATGATCTTTCTTTTTACATAAAACGATTAAATACCGAGTTTCGTAACGATCAAACAAAAATTGCGACCGCTACAGCGCTAACAGACATATATATATATATATATATATATATATATATATATATATATATATATATACTAGCTCAGATACCCGGCTTCGCCCGGGAATTGATTTGAGGCTGAATGGTGATGGTATTTTTAGCAGATTTCCCTTATGGGAAATCAGCTATTGAGGTTGTACTCATGATGCGATTTTCGAAATTTTTCTTCAAATGTCCATCGATCCTACCCAGGAGATGACGAAAATGAGGTCCGTTCAAAACTGTATATATATATCTATATATATTTTGACATTTACCCGTCCCAGTGTTTAGGGTTAATACCCGTTGTTGGCATTTGTTATTAATAAAATTAATTTTTTATGTAAATCGTCACTGTCTTCCAAATTGTCATATTTCCCGTCTCGTGTGCATTATGCATAGATTTCAGTTATTAAGGACAAAATATTAACATAGATTTGAATTAATTTTTCCAGGTGAGGTACCTCATAGTTCAAATTGGAATGAATTGTTGAGCATATCAATATTTCTACGCAAATTACTTGCTCCACACATTGTTCCTGGAGAAATTTATAAAACAAAAGTTACTCTAAATAAAAAAATAAACAACTTTTGTTATGTTCATATTTACCGAAAAACGAATAGACAACGAAATACTGCTATTTTTAAATTCAGGCCTCCCTTACAACCCCCACTCCTGCCCGTCCCTAGTATTCTTGGTATGGCTTGTTATAATGAAAGCGTTAGTACTAATACACATACCGAGTTTTATTTATTTCGGTTGGGTCTTTTGTCCAAATAAAACTGTTCACTTCCGCTATAGGTTTTAGCGTATATCTCGTTTATAATTCGGTATACGAAAAAAGTGTATATAACAAAAGTTACTCTAAAGAACAAAGTTAACAACTTTTGTTATGTTCATATTTGCCAAAAAACCAATAGGAAACGAAATATCGCTATTTTTAATTTCTGGCTTCCCTTATAACCCCCACTTCTGCCAGTCCCTAGAAATGTTGGTACGGCTTGTTAAAATAAAAGGGTTAATCCTAATACATATACCGAGTTCTATTTATTTCGGTTGGGTCTTTTGTCCCAAATAAAATTGTTCACTTCTGCTATAGGTTTTAGCGTATTTCTCGTTTATAATTCGGTATACGAAAAAAGTGTATATAACAAAAGTTACTCTAAATAACAAAATAAACAACTTTTGTTATGTTCACATTTGCCGAAAACCCAATTGGAAACGAAATATCGCTATTTTTAATTTCTGGCTTCCCTTATAACCCCCACTCCTGTTCGTCTCAGAAGATATTAATATAGCCTAAAGTCTAAGTTGGGTTAGTAGTAATATACATACCAAGTTTCATAAAATTCGGTTCAGCCGTTTATGCGTGAAAAGGTAACAAACAAACAAACAAATAAACAAACAAACAGACACCAAAGAAACAAAATGCAGTTATGGTGTCTATGACATGTGAAACGAAAAGTTATCGTGAAATTTCGCGAAAAAAATCAATGTACAGACAGAGGTTACAATTTTATATATATACTAGCAAAGGTACCCGGCTTCGCCCGGGAATTCATTTGAGGCTGAATGAAGATGGTATATTTTTGGCAAGGCTTTACTTTCCACAATATTTTTATATTTCCAGTCCTCTGTGTATGTAGTTTTTTTTTTTTATAAAGTGATGGACCATATAATTCATAATCCTAGAATGTATTCTATCTTCCAAACCATGTATGAATAAGTTTCTTTCCCTTCATGCGATACAATGTCCAATGGTGACAGCTGTTTTAGGTACGTCATAGCCTCTATTAAAACACTCTTTCATAAGTCTCGATTGTAAACTGTGTATTCATATTGGTTTTCAGTAAAGTATATCATAATACATTAACGGAGCAGAGTTAATAAATACCAGAAATACCTGAGTGCACCTCCCTAGCGTTTATTCTAGTAAATTATTTATTTATGATAATTAAAGAAATTCACATTCCTGAGAATAATAATACATTGCTATAAGCATAAATTAACATGTAAACATAGACCAATATGAGGTCGGAAGGGAAGCGGCAGAACTGATAGTACAAAGGAAGTAGCTCGACACTTACATAGCCTCAGTGCTGCCAACCTGCAATGCATTTTGGATAGCTATCCTCTAATACATTCAAATATATTAAAAAATCATATTACATTATCTTCACAATTCTAAAACTGTTTCAAATATTTTTCACGTTTTAATTAAATAATGTATTAAATACACTTAGAGAAGGGTGGGGGCAGTATACCTTATTTGGTGCAAACTGTTCCTGGCGTTAAAAAATAACATACTTTTGAATTATTAAGGATAAAATTCTAACATGGATTTGAATTAACTTATCCAGGTGAGATACCTGGGTAGTTCATATTGGAATGTATTGTTGAGCATATCAATATTTCTAAGCAAATACTTGCTTTATACCTTATTTTACAAAAAAAAAATTATAAAACAAAATTTACACTAATTAAAAAAGTAAACAACTTATGTTATGTGCACGATTGCCAAAAACCAAATAGACGATGAAATATCGCGAATTTTTATTTCAGGCCTCCCGCATAACCCTCATTCCCCTTGGAACCTAAAACTTTTAGTATAGCTTATAATCATGGAAGAATTAATGCTAATTTACATACCGAGTGTTGTTAAGTTCGGTTCTACCGCTAGTGCCCAATAAAATAGTTGCCCCTGCTTTAGTTTTTAGCGTATATCTCGTTTATACTTTGTTATAAAAGAAAAGTGTATATAACAAAAGTTACTCTAAATAACAAAATAAACAACTTTTGTTATGTTCATATTTGCCAAGAAACCAATACGAAACGAAATATCGCTATTTTTAATATCTGGCATCCCTCATAACCCCCACTCTTGCCCGTCCCTAGAAGTGTTGGTATGGCTTGTTATAATGAAAGCGTTAGTGCTATTACATATGCCGAGTTTTATTTATTTCGGTTGGATCTTTTGTCCCAAATAAAATTGTTCACTTCCGCTATAGGTTTTAGCGTATATCTCGTTTATAATTCGGTATACGAAAAAAGTGTATATAACAAAAGTTACTCTAAATAACAACATAAACAACTTTTGTTATGTTCATATTTGCCGAAAAACTAATAGGAAACGAAATATCGCTATTTTAAATTTCTGGCTTCCCTTATAACCCCCACTCCTGTTCGTCTCAGAGAATTTTAATATAGCCTAAAGTCTAAGTTGGGTTAGTAGTAATATACATACCAAGTTTCATAAAATTCGGTTCAGCCGTTTATGCGTGAAAAGGTAACAAACAAACAAACAAACAAATAAACAAACAAACAAACAGACACCAAAGAAACAAAATGCAGTTATGGTGTCTATGACATGTGAAACGAAAATTTATCGTGAAATTTCGGGAAAAAAATCAATGTACAGACAGAGGTTACAATTTTATATATATATAGATATAGATAATTTTGAACCCACCTCATTTTCATCTCCTGAGTAGGATCGATGGACACTTGAAGAAAATTTTTGAAAATCGCGTCATGAGTACAACCTCAATAGCTGATTTCCCTTAGGGAAAATCTGCTAAAAAATACTATACTAGTAAACTACTACTTAATATACTATACAATTGAGGGTGTAATTAATTACTTATTAAATCATTGTTTTGTTTATTTTTACTTATATTAGGAGTCAGTATATAACAGTTTTGTAAGTTCATAATTATTTAGCTTAATTTGATTGATTTTATTATTATTATTATTTATTAACGTCCACTTTTTGCAACTTAGGCTAATCGGGACGGGTTATCTACAGGTTACCACCCTTTTCTAGCCAGGGTGGGATTTTAGGACGTTATTTAATGAATTTCGTCACTAAATAATTTCCTATGCCCAGGCAAGAATCGAACTCGCCACTCTAGGTTTGCCAGGTGAGATAAAGGTCAACGCTTTAACTCACATGGCTAACCTGAGCCCCTTGATTTTATTAATGAAATGTTTTGTTTTTGACACCTCGGGCATAATAAAGGCTATTTTTCATTCATCCTCTATTATAAGAGGAACTTAAGAACAATAAACCTCACCGCTGGGCATTGTCTGTTTTAGATGATGAGGCGTCTTGGGTTTCAGATCGACCAGCTTGTGCTTCGATAGAAATTTTATGCTATTTTCTGAGCATTTGCGAACTCACTCCTTGGGCATTATTAAAAATTGTTTTGTTTTTTTTTTTTTCCTGAGGACTGCGAGGTATGTGAAACAACTTTGCTTTTAAGTGTCTGAGGAATGAGAAGCCCCGAAAATATGGACACAATTTATATCAATAAACAAGAAACTGGAGTCGAAAACCTCACACAAAAAATAAATATATAGTGATATATGTCATTTAGATAATATGTTCTAGAGGTGACACAATGGCTACCCTTTGTTGGGTTTGTAAACTTTAGCGGCAAGCCAATACTACATATACACTAGAAAATGATTGAAATCTCCTATATCATGAGTACTCATTTGATTGTTCACGTCGATAATGCTAGCATTATAGTAAAGAAAGAGGTACCCTCGAGAAAAATATACTTTCCATGAGGCGGATTTTCCTTCCAGTGTTATTTGTGTTCCAAATCAGATTCCTTCTTCTAACTGGTGCAGAATGTTAGCGGAGGCCTCTATCTTCGATGCGGGGATCTTTTCTGAATACAAGAGCTGCGGGAGCCGAACAATGTTCACCTTTTTGCGGAGCAGAACACAAGTATGTACCTACACATGGGACAATAGAATCAACAATGGCTGCTCAGCCATAAAGCGAGCGCTGCATCCTGTACAGTAGTAGTTTCCGCTCTTGGCGGCCGCCTACGGCGACCTCCGGATGTACGGCCGGTTAATGAACTAAGTAAGCGCGAGAGTAGACGACTGAACAATTGATGTTCCGAAATGGATTCCCAAAATTTGAGTTATATGGTTGTAGTGATAGTTTTATACATATATGATTAAGTATGTCAATACGAAGTGTTTGCTTTAAAGTCAAAAGTGTTATTTTTGCTTTAAATTTACTATATCTTACATATCATGATACATTTTAGTAATAAAAATTGTGAATAACACAAAATTTAGTATTTTTCTACATATTCTACATGTCACTTGTAGTATGAATTTTTTGTTTTTTTAAAAAAAAAACCTCTTTTCCTTGATCTACATATTTACAGATTATAATTTGAGTACTACCGGCATCAAAAAGACACCCTATTATTTGAGGTGCAACTTATAAAACTCTCTCCTTGGGTTCGTAGGCTCAAATTGCGTAGAACTTTATTCAACTGTATTCCTTATCCCCAAGGAGGTATAAATAAAAAATGAATGTGCGATCCCCTTGGGCCCATGATCGTTACGGCTAAAGAGAAATCGACTAAAAATGTTAGTGGTAGGTAGACCGCACCCCAGAGGAACGCCTTCTTCATCCTTCATATAAACTGCCTTATACATCACTCCCTCTTGCCCTCTTTAAGACTTGTATTACCTTATAGGGGAAAGTTGAATTTTTCTCAGCCTACGCTACATTTGCATTATTTCTTTGATTGTCAATAAGATGACTGGAAAACATTCTGATGTAGAAGAGTCGTTATGGTGGATGAAAATTTAGAAAACTGATATATTGTTTTGCACCAGAGTAACAATCAACTGTAGCGTTTGTCCGAAACACATCGATCAAATAATGCGTTACAATATCATATCTTATTTTGACAAGGTGAACGTGAACATGTTTTTTTCAACGAAGTTGACAAACCCAGTTACAGGTAAAGAATGTTCGTTTACTGCCGTTATGAAAACGCAAATTTATCTTATAAGAACACAGCAACTTGATTATAGGTTTCAAAACTAACAAAAAAGTTAGTTCAACGAAATATTACTCGTACCTACTGATGGTTCGGGAATCTGAGGACAATCACATCTTAAAATGTCGGCGTATTTTTCGCCAATATGCTGTAGACATGTACGTGAAAGTTGATGCTGAGCGATTGACATTTTTCAGGTTGAACCAAGCAGACTTCATTCTGAGGAATAAATTCATTTTCGGACTGCCAGCAATCGGAAGTCCACGACATATAAATGAATACCTACAGGAAGCTATGTCGTATATACGTCATTATGTTTGTAACGTTCAAATGCAATCCACAGTGGACAGAAATTTGACTAGAATTAATTAATAAATAATAATAAATCAGTTATACCAAATTCCCTATTGATCGCTTCGACAATACCGCAAGGGTGTTCAAAAGAAAAGTAAAATACTCATGGATTTCATTCTTAAACATCACGCGTTATTCGATGTATTCAGTGGAATTGCAGAAACGCGGATTCTCACTTCCTCATTTTTCTCGTTTGGCAGAGAGGATAAGATTGAATGAAAACGATTATGTAATATCTGCGGGGATTTCCAGACTATGATGAAGGCCCGTTGCTAGATGAGGTTGTTACAAAAAAACGTTAAAATCAACGAAATGAATTTCCAAATTCAAAATAAGATAGGTGGCGAATTGATAACATACAAATCGATCGATTCCGTCACTAACCAAGATGATGTCCACTGTCCAGCGAAATCCTTGAATTCGCTGGTGTTGCCCTGATTACCAGCTCATAATCTGGAATTAAAAATCGGATCGGTAATAACTATTTTGCGGAATATATACCAGCCACGTCCTAGTAATTGGACTAAACTTGCTGTGAAAAAATGAATGAGCAACGTCATCGAAGCCACAATTTTGAAAGGGAAGTGGAAAGGCGAAAATGGTATGATTTGACGGATTCCTTTGATTTTGAGCGACATCCCATTCGACTTTAAACGGTTACAATTCCCAGTGTGGCTTGAAATAGAGGGAGGTTACAGTGGGGAGGGGGGGGGGTCGAAAATTCAAAATATTTTCGTTATAAAGAGTTGGATCGTAAAATGTTATGGAACCAGTCTTGTTAAACTATTGGTGATCTGCAATTTTTGTTCTATGCATTTTTTGGTAAATCAAGTATTAAGCAAGTTTTTTCGTTTCAGCCATCAAGTAACCCTTGCCCCGCCCCTTCTACTCATCAGTGTTTTACATAGAATAAAGTATTGAGTTGAGATCAGCGTCTTATACCAGAACGTGGGAAGTCTGCTTAGTTTACGCAGTCCCTGAGTGACGGATGTTTTTTGAGATATGCGAGATAAGCTTGTACAGACGTAATTCCAAACTTAGTCAAAATGGCTTCAGGGATTTCCAAAACGGATAGTTCCATTGAAATCGGAAAACGAAACATTTTCACGTTTAAAATACTTCGTTTCCCTCGTACAAGGTAGTAAAAAGGGCCAATGCTGACAGCAATACATATAGCTCAATTGGATCTTATAAAGAGTAGACACCTACAACATTATGATTCTATGTTTTGAATGAGAAACGTGGCACATTTTTGCCTTGAAAATATGAAATTCCAAATTATTCAACCAATAGTATTTAGTTGCCCTCAGGGAGGTAGTAATGGCTAATAAAAACTTCAAAATTATGTTTAGGTAGAAAACATTTGAGTAGTGTTTTCTTAGACTTCCACTATTCATGTCATCATTAATGAGGTGTTCTGGTATTGATCATGCCATACCAGCCACAAAATACCAAGATGCCAAGTCAATACCAGAATATCTCGATAATCATTTTGGATAATCATGTGGTTTAAATTAATGAAAACTCATCATGAATAAAATACAAATTTTATGCCTCTGTATATTCAGCCAAACTTGAGGCTATAATTCTTGCTCTATCAAAACTAGAGCAATCCCCCACACAAATACTGCTGTATACCGACTCTCTTAGTTCATTACTCTCCATAGAAATCTTTACACTTCACACCCACTTATTACTCAAATCCACACATACCTACACAGTCTACACAATTATAACATAATTATGATGTGGCTACCGGGACATACAGACATAAAGCAAAGTACTGACATCGACAGGCAAGCTAGATTAGCAGCTAGTAAAAGAACTGTGGACATCGGCAGGCTGACTGCACAAGACATGAAACGTGTAATTAAAACACAAGTATGTACTAAACGACTGGACAGCCGACTAGCTACAAACTGACAACAAACTCCGAGAAATTCTAGACAACCCAAACAAAGGAAAATCTCTGGAAAATCCTACCAGACAGAGTGGTGTTGACTCAGAGATCTGAGATCAGGAGTTGACTAGCCTTAGAATCGGACTTTCACTACTCGCACATTCATATCTCATAAACCGAAAAGATCGACCTACATGCATTCACTGTAACACAGTACTGACCATTTAACATCTCCTGACTGACTGCAGACTACGTCAACATCTGAACTTACCGAACGACGTACGAACTATTAATAGAAGGTAGCCCACATATAAATACACTCTCAAATCACTTGAAGACAATTAACATTTACAACAAACTTTAAACCACACCTGCTCCACTCATTTCTCTACGTATTTATCTCAAATTATGTTACTAATTCGTATTTGTGTTTTTTTTGTGAACCGAGCTGTATAATACATTTTTAAACTTGTGCCTTAGACTTCCATCATCCTCAAGCCAGGATTTATCGCAAAAATTATAGTTTTACATAGTTGTATTTTAACGGTCCCTTAGTTTTATTTTGTTCTTTAATTTTATATATAGCTATATTTTACACTATGTTTTAATAATTTTGAAAACATTTTTCTTTATTTAAACATTTTAATTAAGGAATTGAAAATAAATGATACTGAGCGCCTAGTTGCGGAGCTCACCAAATGAATAAATAAAATAAATACAAATTTAATCATTCTTACTCGTAGATAAAAAAAAGTAAAATAAAGTTACCAATTTGGAAGTTTGACGTAATTAATTTGCTAATGTTTATTTCATGGATTTTCTACCAGAGGTAGAAATGTGTTTGTTGATACTGTAGGTTATAACTGGCTATACCAAACGTAACCTTCTGCAAGCTTCAGATCAAGACTGACTATGGTAATACGCTGACGCCGGCACTTATGTTTTTACAATTGTCTGACTACATGATGGATTATGAGTTTAAAGTAAAAACTGCTAATGAACGTGCCAAAGTAGAAGACCTATTTGATTATGAGGGGTGCAAAGTAGGGCGGGGTACATATGGCCATGTATATAAAGCTAGAAGAAAAGATGGGTCAGTTATTTTTTTTGTTTTACATTACTTATAACAAGTACCTTACCACATATATACATTTGGGATTTTTTTTTTCCAGATCTGATACTAAAGATTATGCACTTAAGCAGATTGAAGGGACTGGCTTGTCTATGTCAGCTTGCCGAGAAATAGCAGTATGTGTCTCAAATTCCCTTAAAATATTTGTGCCTTGTCAATGAAATTTTTACATTGTTTTTTCTTGATTTCAGCTTCTTCGAGAGTTAAGACACCCTAATGTCATAAACCTTATTCGAGTGTTCCTCTCCCACAATGACAGAAAAGTGTGGTTACTTTTTGACTATGCTGAACATGATCTTTGGGTTTGTAACTGTTGTAAACAGTAATTACATGTTAAATTTATCGCTGTAAATTCTTTCAGCATAATAGTTGATATAACTCACTTTAGTTATAACTTTCTGAAGCTGAAAATTATGACATTTGTAGTTCTTATTTACATCTTTCTACCTCCAGTTATTTTAATGCTTTATATTTATGTTAGATTTAAATAGTCTTACTTATGATAAATCAAGCATTACTAATTTCTATAAAATGTATTTCAACATGACTCATCATTATTACCCCCTTTTCAGCATATAATTAAGTTTCACCGAGCAGCCAAAGCAAATAAGAAGCCCGTCATGGTACCTAAAGGAATGGTAAAATCATTGTTATACCAAATTTTAGATGGCATTCACTACCTTCATTCAAATTGGGTACTCCATCGAGATTTGGTAAGATGAAAATTCATTTGTTTTTTGGATATTAGGCATTCAAATCATTCTTCTAATTTTAGATCAGTATTATTTTTATGAAATTAGCCTTCCATTCAATTACAGCCTATCATAGTTTCAGCAGATTTTATTTGAGGGAAATCAGTTGTTAGGTTTTACTTATGTTCCAATGTTCAAAAAAATTCTTCCTACCTAGGGGATAACAAAAATGAGGTCCAGTGAAATTTTTATATATGAGCTGATGTCCTTCAAGGTAAAGCTCGGATACATCTTCCCTCGGTAAGCTGAGCCTAAAAATGGGTGAATGTTCAATCCCCACTAAGTGAGAAATTTAGTTCATCAGTTTCCTACCAGATTGCACTTGTCAAGTAGCAGGAATCTAATAAAAGATTTTATTATTATTTATTACCGTCATCTTTTTTCCAACTAAGGCTAATTGGGACGGGTTATCTACAGGTTACCACCCTTTTCTAGTCAGGGAGGGACAACGGATTTTATTTAATGAATTCTGTCACTAAATTCCTTTGCCCGAGCGGGAATCGAGCTCGCCACTCTAGGTAATGAAAGATTTTGATTCTCCTAGATCCAAGCAGTTGGCAGGCTGGCCATTGGTGAACTCTCCGCAGGTCTCTCCCTTATAATAAGGCAGTCTGCCAACTTGAGTAAACTCTTTCCCTGTTCCTTTGATTATTGGGGGTTTACATTGAGTTGTTAACTCACTTTGTAAAAACTGTGATTATGATTCCTTTTACTATGTGATATAGTAGGATGTATGTTTGATTTGACATCATCTATAAGCATTCTATGAACATGCTCTAGAGCGCTCAATTTTTATTTCGTAATATCATACTTGATATTTAACCATTTGTCATAAAACTAGAGATTAATTTGATAATAAATGCAATTGGTGCAGAATGAATGGGGTTTTAGTGAAAGAGTAAAATACTATATTTGTGATTAGAATGTCAGATGACGTCATTGTGCCATTCCAAGACGAGGGAAACCTGTTTAGTTTTTACATCACCTGTATGACGGATTTTTTGGCATGTTCCTGCAATAAAAACAAAGTTTAAAAACATATCTTGTGACATAGAAAAATTCAGTATTCAATATTGAGATCCTTGTCTAATTTTTGCCATTTTTTTTCTGAATTGGGCAGATGGAGGACTATTACTAATGCCTATGTTTTAAAAATATTTTATTTCATTATTCTACCTCTGGGAAAAGGTCTTAATAACTGGATGTTTTCCCATGAATTTCTTTATTAACTTGCTTTCTTTCTTTATTGACTGATATGGCACTTTTTGGACTCCAGCCTGAGAAGTCAAATCGATTTAATCATATTATATTATTAAAAATACTAATTATGATTTGTAAAAACCATTAAAAAGTTTACAGGAACTTTTTTTTTGTAGAAAAAAGGGTCCTACAAATTATTTCATAGTCTCGTAGTAGCGCAAAAGTGGCAAGTCAAGAAACTACGAGATAACTCGTATTGGGCGTTCTGAGGAAGAGCTATAATACAAATTATCTCATTTTGGGCAGTCAACGTGTTAAAGCACATGGCCCTTTCCGCACTAATGTGCCATCATAACAAGGCCTTTCAGCACTAACATGCCATCATAAGGTACTCAGTTGTATAATAGATGCTACGCTACTGTTTTGGGGCCACTACTCAACATAATAGTGGCCCCAAAGCAGAAGCCATAGCATCTATTACAAAACCCAGTACCTTATGATGGCATGTTAGTGCCAAAAGGCCTTGTGCTTAATAAAGAAATTGGTGGATGGCTTCCAGCTATTAAGACCTGTTTCCCAGATCTGCACTTCCACATCCAGAAGCATACGTATTATTCTACCTCTATCTTTGAGCTCATTACTAGGTTATTTTAAACACAATAAATCTGTTATAAAATATTCAATGTTTTATTTATTTAAAAGGATATTTTTTTGTTAATTAAAAGTATTTATATAGTTGGAGGATTACACTAATTAATTCTAAGAGTTTAAGCAAATTACTTCTGCGAGATGCCATGATCCATTAACCAACAGAAATAGGCCCTATGAGACGTTAGATATAGAAATGTTTTTAAATCTAATTTATGATCCATGTGAATTTGATCACAGGAAGAAAAGAGCTGACCACATTTGTAATGCCCTCGTCGTCTTCTTATCTCAGGGGCATTTTAAAACCATTCTCCAAAACTTCTCAATTTCTGTAAAAAATCAAAATAATATAGTTTAGAATGTGGTCTATAAATCCATGGCTTGTTTTAGTTTGTCAATTTTGTTTTCCTTGACAATGTTTGTCAAACTCCCTCCTGGCTTCTTCAGACTTTTCTGATGGAATAACCTTTGTCTTAAGCTTATGGAAGAGAGATTTTGTTTGAGCGAATGAACTTGCCTTCCAATTCTAGTAGTGGTCCCTGATTAAATACTTAATTAGTGGAATAATTTTAACTGTAAATAAATGGAATAATTTTAATAAGCCTACCTATCATTATTAAAATTGTTTTATTTCTCTTACATTTGTTCTTATCTGGTTTTCTTAATGGCCAGAATTTTTGCCTGGTTTCACCCATACATATGGTACTGTCCATTACTACTGCTGACAGATTCATTCGTAGTGCTTTGTGCCTGTACCATCCTAGTTGCCACTTTTTTCCCATGTGAACCTTCCATAATGCTTAGATTATATTGCTTCTTTGGGGACCTATAGATAGTTATAGGTAACCTTTAGTTCGTATTTGAGGAGTGATCAGTTTATTTTTTTACTTATGTGTTGAATTGTAATTATTTTTCTATGTGGTTTCATGACTTGTTGTTTTCTCTTAAAATAATAATAAATGAATATGTAAGAGCCTAAATAATTTTAATAATGATGACAGGTATCTCTTCCCAGTAATCCACTAGAAATAGAGTCCACTATTAGAAATGATAAAGGGGTTATTGAAGGAACCTCCAGTGTTAAGCCAGCACAGGTGGGTTGGACCAGCACAACCTGAATAAAACGGCCTCCTACAGGCTGAGGGTAAAAGTTCCTCCCACTAGACAAGTAAAAGACTGGCAAGTCTTTCATTCCACTCTGCCACAAGGTCCATGAAAAAATAAAAACCAGAAGCCAACTGAGAGGCAAACAAAATGTACACAGCTGGATCAATGTTTTGCAGCAAAAGAGCCTCAAAATGCAATGATGTAAATCCAATTTTTTTTAGTCAATAAGAATGGTTTTATTCCTCTATGATCTTTTTTTTTTTATTTACTTATTTTTCCACAGAAACCTGCCAATATCTTAGTTATGGGTGAGGGGCCAGAACGAGGGAGAGTGAAGATTGCTGATATGGGTTTTGCTCGGCTTTTTAATGCACCTTTAAAACCATTAGCAGATCTTGATCCTGTTGTTGTTACGTTTTGGTATAGAGCGCCAGAATTACTTCTAGGTGCAAGGCATTACACAAAAGCAATAGGTATGGGCCATCATCATATTATGAAGTTTCTATGATTTATGAACATTATCGTAGTATGAAGCACTTTCACCTTCTTAGAAAACAAATTTGTTAAAAACAATAATGTTTCTTGAAAGAATATCCACTCTTTTGACTGTAATTAAATTAATATTGAAACTAAAGAGCTTCAGCATTATGGATTTGCATAGTATAGTGTGCTTTGGTTTCTTCGTTTGTAGGCTCATTTTTCTCTTCGACCTGTAGGGACCAGAAAATGTGCCAAGCTTGAAACCTTGTTATATAGACTTTTCTATTTTTCATTTAGCTCTTTTTTATTATGTTTCTTCATTATTTTCCGTATTCCACAATAGTCAGATGTAGTGGTAAACATTTCCGAATCCCAGCCTGAAGAGTAGAAATGTTTTTATAGTTGAAAGTTGGATGATATTCAAAAAGGAATCAAATATTTTTATTACCTTACACTTTTATAAGAGGCACAATATGTCTAGTGACTAAAAATGTGTTTCCTAAAAAATACTTGAAATACAATGGGAAAATAACTCATTAATAGAGTTTTTAGAAGATTTGAATTTAAACGTCACCAGATTTAATGTAAATAATTTTTTTTTGTGATGTCTGAAAAATTTGATTAGCTAGGCGAGTCGGGTTTCACAAACAAATGATTTGTAAGGGATGGATCCAGTTCCAATCAGTTTGAATCTTAGTTTTTGTATTCAGATTGGATGATTTGAACTTTTTGGCTCTGGATCCTCAATTATTAAAAGCAAAGTCCGAGCTATCTGTGTTTTCAGGTCACAGTTTCAGAGATTCTTAATTATGAATGAAAAATTCATGCACCATGTTATCATATTAAGAGTCATCTTGATGTACCCAATTCTGAAGTTTGATCCCAATGCAATTTTCTAACATGTTTATACATATCTATAGAAAGTATTTCTTCTTGTAGTCCTTGTTTAAAATTGTTGGATAAGATTTTGAAGATTCAGAGTAACTTATACAAAAAATGTTTAGAATTTACAAATGAATTTTATGCCAGTTAAATATGGTTTAACCTGACTGAACAAAATTTGTCTTAATTCACTAAGGAACTCTTCTTTGTATTTCAAATCAAATTGTCCACAGTAAGATTATAGTCAGCATATTAATCTTGAAACTAATTAGAAAAGTTCATGAATTTATCTTATATAATAATGACTTCAAATTCATTACCAGCATACAATCCATTATATATTTGAGGATATTAAATAATCTAACTATTAATGTTACGATATTCTGAAAAATATGTCTTCCTGAATCTGTAATATTTTACAACTAACATCTAAATTAAAGATCTGAATCATTTAACCGTAAATGTGATAACCCAAATGAAGAGTAGCATATTTCCTGAAGAAATGGGCCTACATTGGTTTTGCCATTAGTACTTGTGAAGTGTATTTCACTATTGAAGAAAAAACAACTTGTAGGCTTGTAAAATTTTCCAATCCTAGTAGGGCTTAAAACTATGAACTAATGTTTTACACTTGAGCCTCTTAAAAACAGGGAATAGTAAAATTTGACATGAACAAGTAATGTGGAGAATACCAGTCTTTGTTTTGAGAGCATGTCTCAGATTTGCAGAATAAGTGTGAGTGTGTGGCTTTATTCAAATGATCTCTGTTTCAGCCTATTTATCAACTTTAGTATATCATTATCTTGTTTTGTTTAACAGTTTTAATCAGTACCACACATGTATTAATTAAAAGGCATTTTACAAGCAGATAATGATTGACTTAAGTTGCCCATTTCAAGTGGGAATTTGTTAAGTTTAACTAATGTTAACTAATTATTAATGAGTTTAATTCACTTTAATAATTTTAAAATCTCTATTTTATTAATAGTTCTTAACACATTTTCAGATATATGGGCTATAGGGTGTATATTTGCTGAATTGTTGACTTCTGAACCAATCTTTCACTGCAGGCAGGAAGATATCAAAACTAGTAATCCATATCACCATGATCAATTAGATAGGTATTATTTGTAAATTTCTTTGAGGGAAAGTGTTAATTTCTGTTTGTTTACTCCCTTTATTTATAGAACTTAAATAAAACCGTTGTCTTTCTCTCAAAGAGGAACACGCCAAGACTTGTAAGTTTTAAATTTACATCGTATGAATAAGGTGGTAATTTGAAACTTCACATGCTCTTATATTTGATATGGACATGTGAGATTTTGAAAATTACCTCTTCAATATATTTATTATTTGTTTACACAATATTCCTCATCATCATTTCTATTGAATTATATTAATTTTATTAAACTTTATCTTTTAATATTCAAAGATAATTATAGAGATAATTGTAGACTTCAGGAGGAATTAACTCCTCACTTCATACAACATGCAATATATATTGTTTTAGAACTGTATGTAAATTTCATGGATTTCCTTTGATCGGTAATATGCCTTTTTAGTGTTTCCCCTTTAGAAAAAGTAACTATTGATGTTGGTCGCTTGATGAAATGAAATTTCACAGAATTCTGACTCTGTGTGTCTATATATATATATATATATATATATATATATATATATATATATATATATATATATAATTTGTCTGTTAACACTCTAGTGGTCGCAATTTTTGTTTGATCATTACCAAACTCAATATTTAAACGTTTTATGTAAAAAGAAAGATCAAGATGAAATCAGACCAGTGGGAGCAGGGGGGGGGGGTTAGAGGGGAGAATTTCGAAATATTAAATATCTCTGTTATTATCAGATCGAAAAGTGTATAGAAGCAATCATATTGCAAATTTAATGTTCTACATAAGTATATATTATGACTATGATTGTTGTTATACAAGTTTTTTCAGTATCTTGATTATTAGCCGAGATAGTTACATTTTTTAGATTTCAGCCTTCAGTAAACCCCCACTCAGACTCTCGTCATATTAAACATAAGCAGTTATATGCTGGACCGCTTTGTTCAGTACTTAAATACCAAATTTGGTTTCAATTAAACTTTTATTTTGTGAGGTACATGCAAATACGTTATGTGATGATGCCGATTAAGACTTTTCATTCAAATGTTTTCTCCCCCCGCCCTTCTCTCTTGGTTTTTTTTTAACATATAAATAGAGATGAGATCACAAGTGAGTTATACCATCACGTATGGAAACCTGCTTAGTTTACGCAGCCCCTGCGTGCTGGCATTTTTTTAATATTATTGTCTTATTGTATATGTTATTATTTTTTTTTAACTTTTAATTTATATTGTCTGCTATACTTAGGATATTTAATGTTATGGGATTTCCTTTGGAAAAAGACTGGGAAGATATTCGGAGAATGCCAGAACATCCGACGTTATTAAAGGATTTTAAACGGTCAAAGTAAGTATTACAAGTTATACTTTTAATATACTTTATATTCTTACCAGACTTTTATTTTAGAGATTTAATATGTTCACTTTTATTTTCAGTTACTCAAACTGTTCTTTAGTAAAATACATGGACAGACATAAAATTAAACCTGACAGCAAATCTTTTCATTTGGTAAGTACATTTTTAGATATCCTTTTTGGTTGTTAGACGATGGAAGATGATACAATTAGATTTACCTATTTTTTTATTTTTTTTTCATATTTCTACCTCATTGAAGTCCATGAGGTTTCAATGTTTTTGGTGATCCTGCACCAAATTAACATTTCTATTGATTTTAATAATTTTATTCTTTTCTATTATTAAGTCTAACTTTCACTTCCATAATGAGGTATATTCCAAATGAATGATTTAGCTTCATTTTTGTTGATATATATGCAAATAGAACTCAAAAGTTCGTCTGAAATTGTAGTTGAATTCGGATGAAATATATTTTTTTTTACACTTCAGGTAAAAATATGGGCATTATATTAAAACTTTTATCTGTCTGTCTTATTACTGAATTACATAAAAACAGATCAAAGGATTTCGATGAACTTGTATATTTGAGTCAACTTATCCCAAGGTACAATTTAGATTAAATGTGAATTTGATATTTCAACTAGGTTGGGGTTAAAAAAGGACTATCAAAATTCCGAGAAGTATTATTTATATACTCTCAATAATTTTAGAAGAAAAAATAATTTCTTTGGGTCAAATATTTATAGGCCAATTTTTCTTTCCCCTCTCAACAGCTCTACTACCTAGTACAATTGAATACAATGTTCAGTAAGTTAATTAAACTCTGATAAAAAATAATTCTGTCATAATTTCAGTATTTGGTTTCAGCTCCAAAAGCTGTTACTCATGGATCCAAATAAAAGAATAACTTCTGAAATTGCTATGCAAGATCCATACTTCCAGGAAGAACCTCTTCCTACACAAGAGTGAGTGTTTTATAAACTTATTTAGATATTAAGAGAGTATAAAATCATAAACTCATGGTCTTCATATTTACTTTTTTTTTATTATTTCCACTGTATACAGGATGGTCTAGCACAAACATTCTCATGTTTGTATTAAAATGTGTGTTGAATCTTATTACTGTATGAAAACCAATGTTCACAAAATTCAGAGATTTTGTGATTAAAAAAGAAAAAAAATCTGGCAAAATAAAGGAGCTCAATCCTGTTATTACAAACATCAACTCCACAGTTGCCTTTTCTTCATTGTTTTTATAACAAAAACCAGCAGTGTATTTAGCTTAGTTTGAATATTAAAAGAAATTAAACTTACCACCACTGTCTTTCAGTATAATTGATTGTCAGGTTTGACTAAACACTTTTTTATGATTGAGCTACCTAATAGTACATCAAATTACTGTTAAAATATCTTTAGTTGCATTTTGGCACTTAATAAAAATAGTCATTTATGATTAAATAAAGGTAATCGGAACAAAATTTAATGTTTTTTTTTTTTTTTGTTTCTATAATCATTTGTCAACCCTTACTTTAGAAGGATACCTGTGATTTTATTATTTGTGCCATGGATATTCAGGAAAATGTCCATAATAAAAATAATTTCTTTAGAAATATAAATCTTTAAAAGTGTATACCCTCTTAAATGCTTATTTATCTCTTTTCAGTGTTTTTGCTGGATTTGCTATTCCTTATCCAAAGAGAGAATTTCTTACTGATGATGATCAGGAGGACAAATCAGACAAGAACAACACTCGACCGAATCAGCAAAATAATGTTTGTAATTTTTTACATATCTATTTTGAGCATATCTATTTTTTACATAGCAATTTTGAACGAACCTCATTATCATCACCTCCCGGGTAAGATCAATGGACATTTGAAGAATTTTTCAAAAATGGTGTCAAGAGTACGACCTCAATAGCAGATTTCCCTTAAGGGAAATCTGCTAAAATGTCTTACAATGCTGAATTGTCACCTGTGGATGTACCATTAAAATGTTACATTTATTTTATGATTGCTTTTGAATATATACACCATATTTATTACTAATTTTAATATTAAAGAAGAATTATTTATGGTTTATTAGTTGTTATTAAAATGTGATCTTTTTTGACTACAGAAAAAAATAATGGAGAATAGAAAAAGAAAAGAAAAAAGTTTGTGTAGTATGAAAAATTTGTGTTTTAAAAAGAAATTTAATAATTTATTTTAATAATCACAGTTAATGAACAAGTGCACTTAATAAAATACCTGAATTTATTTTTAGGGTGGTCAAGGTGGAGGAGGTCAGTCAGAACAGGGCAGTAGTCATGGGCACAGTGGCCCAAATGCAAAACGAGTTCGTCTTTCACATCCTGGTGGTGGTCAGCAGCCACAGGGTGATTTTCATCAGGGTATCATGTTCCAGGTAATTTATATATGCATTCAGTATTTTGTACAGTCAAATTTTATTTACATATAAATTGCAATTTAAATGCCAAATTTACAACTGTACTTCTTGATATTCATATGGTAATTTTTGTTTACTTTTAAAGCTATTAAAATATTATAATAAACCACAACAAGTGCCTTTGATTACAGGTTACATTACTAACCAAAAATGAATTATATTTCAAAATAATTTCACATCACTTTTCATTATAAATACTCCACGTTAATAAAAGTCCAAGTAATAAAAAATTGTGACTTAGAAAAATCAGCTCTTGATATTTTGTTTTGAAGATCTTCAAAGCTTTCCTCAGGGTCTATCAGATAGAGATATTTTAGATAACCATTTGATATGAGAAATATAGATCAGGAAAAAAGCCACTGCCATTCCTCGTCCATTTTATCAATATCAACCAGTGATCTCTCTTATTATTTTCAGACATGCATACAACACCAAATTCTTAGCTCAACGACTCATGTTTTGCAATAATACTAACCATAACTATTACTAAAAAATTTATAAGAAAGGTTGATCGAAGACTCACAGATATAGCATCCTGAGACCTATTTTCTTTAAAAGAAAAAACTAAATCACAATAGCTATTTAACCTATACTCTAGCGTTATGTTTTCTTTTTAATAATATATGCCTGAGGATACCTCTAATGTGGTGAAACCGGTTGAGCATAAATAAGAAATATTATGCATGAAGATGATAATATTTCTTCATCTAAAACAAAGTATGGCATAAACATGCTTTTCAGTAGTGATTGTAGAGCAGGGATATGTTACATGGGTGGTCCCCAAATGAGCAATCCCCTCACACCTTCTACTTTTGTAAACAAAAAGTTTTTTAAAAATATACGAGGGCAATTTTATTTTTATATGATGGGTTCTTTAATAGTATATAAATATAAGGAATAAATACAAAAATATAACAGAAAAACTAAAATGAAATGAGCACAGTACCTGAAATTTTCGGCAAGTGTGGTTCTAACCAACTGGGAGTTACAGAAAATCTGCTTAAAGGCCTCACATATTTTATTTATTGTTGCCATAAACGTATTTAAAGCTGTAAATTTTTAATGTAGGATCTTACTTTTGAGTCCATAAATATTTAAATCTCTTCTATAAATGTTCAAGTCTCTTCCATAGGTATTTAAATTTTCCATTTTCTATTTTTTTATATATTGGTATGAAGTACATTATTCATATGTAGTCATACTAAAATTGATTAGCTTTGGCAGAATAACTATACTCTTCTTAATATTATTATTATCATTGTTCTAGGGAGGGCAGCAGCAACAAAATCCTAACTTCACGCAGAGATTTTGATTCTTTGCTCTGAATGTTGAATTTTTTATTTCTATCGCTCTAATGATTTTTTTCCTTGTTTTGTGGGTAGAATATTTTTCAAGATTGTTATAAATTATCGCAAATAAATGGAATTATAAAAAATCTGTTATTATAGCATTGCAGTACGTGTATAATGTTAAAATGACTTATGAATATTATATTATTTATATATTTATTTTAATACCATTTTTTATTAAATTATATTTGTTTTGCTTTTGATGATACCATTTTTCATATAGTTTATCAGGATTTGTGTTTCACATTCCTTTTAAAGTTACCTTTATTCTATGCCTTTTAAAATGATAAAAATACAATTTATCATAAGCTAACAATAAAATCTGCAAGCACGTTCTTAGTCAATATGAATCAAAATGTTTCCTATAATATATTTCTAGATTTTAAGCTCATATAATTGTGAAATAAAGACCACCAAATATATAACCTTCCTTTAATCCATAAAGAATGCAAGACTATGTTCTCAAACATTTTAAATGAAGCATTCATTTTATCCTAAATTGCTAAAATATAGGTAGTTCTTTTTATTAGCAATTTGTGATAAATGGCTAATTCTTTTATTCTTCTTGTCTAGTAATGACAATAATTTTTCAATTTTAGGAATCTTCGTATAAGGTTCACAGATGTGTAATATATAAAATGGTATCATTCTTAGTAGAACATATTGTTAGAGACCTTTTGAGTATTATATTAAACTAGTGTATATTTTGTAAATACTTTTAGAATTTAAGAAAATAAGAAAATCGTTTTATAATGCATAAGCTGTTATACAGTGTTTTTTAAGTACTTGTTCAATACAAAGTTTGTGTAATTTATTAGAATTAACAATGTTATTTATTAATAATATTTTATAAATTTATATCTCTAACTGCATTGTTTATTTAAGTTTGACTTTAATGTAATATATAAGTGGCTTGACAATCCAGGTTCTGATCTCTCTGAAACTTTTGACTTGCAGTTCTGTCTTGTGATATGAGCTTGACTGCTTATACGTTTCCCTGGCACAATTTGAATAATTATTTTACAATTAGCAGATTTTTATATTATGTATTGCCTAGTTCTGTTATCTTTGGTTCTCCCTCAAACTAGTTTCTAACTCAGTCGAATCTCATTTCTAATATCTTAGTTTAAAAAATAAATATAAAATATAACAGGTTCAAATGTTTAGTACAGGTAAACAGTATTTCATAATATATGCAGATATTAATAAATGTGCCTTGTATACTTATATAATCAAAATCACAATTTGAAAATAAAAGAAAAACATATTAACTCTAAAAATGTTATTCAGCTAAGTTAGTTACTAGTTAATAAAATGAAGAATCATGGCTTGCCTGTATTGTGAAGAGTGATGGTTTTAAGTTACCTGCTGAATTAAATCCTGGAGAAGAAATATTCTCCAGCTCATTAATTTCTTTTGTCATGCACAATGCTAGATGTCTACCTCTTATTCCAGAAACTATTAGGCATATCTCAGGAAACAAAAATGAGATGTAGGGTATCACAATTTTATTATTATAACAAAGTACTCATTTTAATCATATATATTTTCAATGTACATATAAAAATGTATGAAGAGACTGAAAATTATTGCACATTTTCTTGTAAAATGTGATTTTCATTAGGGTGATATCACATTTTTTATTTTAATAACCCATCCCCATTCTGTATCAATCTTAGCCTTATCTGGTAAACTTATTTTGAGTAAATGTTTTTCTGTCATTACACCCTGAAAAAGAAATGTTTAGAAAATGATGTACTGATTATCTTTATGAATTTTAAAATATGTATGAATAGTTTTATATTAAACGACTATTTTATTTGAGCAATTGTCATATATCTTTTAACCCTAACAAAATATACTTACTTGAAGTTTTTCTTCTGGAAGTCCTAACATTGTAATTTTTGATTCTTTTGATATTTGAGGGCAGGAGAGATATAAGGTTCCATTCTTAGGCCACTTCATCATAGTTACATAAAGATCTTTTGCAGCATTTTTTGTTGTGTACCTACAAGTAAATTCCTTATAAATTTAATCAAAAATACTCTAATACAATAAGACAAGCTTAAAAAGGAATCAATCAATCTAACTTAAAGTTGAGTGCTGTTTTAGTATTCAAACTTATGAAGACTTTTTGTGGTTACAAATAAATAAAACTGATGTCTTGTGGTTTAGTAAAAATAAGATACAAGATAATTTTCAGTAATTTCAACTTTTGCATATATTCAAAGTATTTAAACTCTTTAATTATTAAATTTTTCTTAAACCCCATGATAAAGTGCATAAGAATAATTTTCAACTCAATTAAAATCAAATTGTAATAAGGGGAAAGAACAAAAGCTACTTTAAGTTTTATTGGATTTTTTTTTAACAGAAGCTAATTCAAATATTCTTTCAAATAATGCATTTTTCCCCACTATTACTTACTGATTTTTCTGGTAATAAAGAATTGATTTTACAATTTTAAACAACCCCCATTTTCTCACACTTTCTCTGGCATTATATTTATATATATATATAATCAGCAAATGCCTGAGAATGTGTCTTAATTATGTATCTTTGTCACAAAATAATGGAAATCAGCATAGAGATTGCAGGAGTATTCTCAGGCATGAGAGGGGATTCATTCAGCAGACTGAATTTTGTCTTGATGAGAAAAGAAACCTTCTCAAAGAAAGTGGTCAAATCAAAGTTAGGTAGGCCCACTTTGTCAAGAATATGGTAAATTCTTGAGCTGGTCAGTTGTTGTTTCCCAGATGAGCCAATTCAGTGAAAAAAATATTTAGGAAAATAAGCCACTTGATAGAAATGAAATCAAGGAAATTGATTGAAGGGGAGAAAACATAGCTAAGAGAAAGACTAGTTGAGAGGCCATTTTTCAGAGTTATTTCACAGAAATCAAATTTTAATGGCTCTATCATAGCACTGTTGATAATATGGTAAACAAATTAAGGGATCACTTGCATCCTTCCACTTGGAATCCTGAAATTAACTACCGCACTTAACAAGACATTGATAATTGTATTTAATACAAAACAATAGAATATAAAAGCAGGAAATAACCAGCCTTTTAAAAATAAATTTCTACTTTTATGAATAGTAGTACATGCAGCCAAAATGTTTCTTATTGTTAAATTTTATTTTATTATAATTTATCAATTAATTGGCAAGTGTCTTACTCTAACTATTAGTAGTTTAAGATCTATTCTTCCATGTATAATATAAAGAATTATATATTAGGTATTTTATATTAGGTGAAGAATTAACAATATATGAAAGAATCTCAAATAAATTTAAAAAAGAAAATCCAGATATTCTTATTATAAAGGCAGACAGAACACATAAAGCTGTAATGTTAAATGAAAGCGGTTACATTGAAAAAAATTGAAGATATATTTTAGATATATCAGAGTATGTATTAAGTTATTGATCCAATAAAGAGCTTTCAAAACGAATTTGTAACACGAGAAACTTGGTACTATTTTGGTAGGCCCTTGCTTAGTCATTGTGGATTTAAACCATCAGGGTCATTGCACACTTTGCATACATTTTTATTTATTATTTATATTTAAAAATTATTTTTATAATTTACTTTAGTAGAACAGTTTGAATCTATAGTGAAACAAGATCCTAGGCTGGTAGAACTTCTAATTTTTCATCCATCTATAACCATTTGGTTTACAATTAAAAAGAAAATATACTAAACTATATTAAATGAATAAATAAGAATTACCAAATGTTAGGTGTAGTTGAATCATTTTGGCATACATCCCAAGGTTGGGTTTCATATATTCCTTCTCCATTTACTTTTAACCACTCACCAACTTGGGATAATCGTTCTTGAAAAATTGGATTAATTTTTCCATCTTTAGATGGGCCAACATTCATAAGAATATTTCCTAAAATAAATAACATTAATTTAACTCTTATGTGAAGTACATTTATGGTTCACGTGAAAACAAGACATACAAGGATCACAGAGTTACTATAATAGAGTTTTACTACTTTGAAAAATGAAAAGTTTTGGCTAAACAGCCTATGAAGGATAAAGACCTGTCACATGGCTGTGTTGGGAAGGGCCAGTAGTCAGCGTGAATCAGGGTACTACTGTAATATGGTGTCATCACTACCTAAAGATTATTACTTCTTTATTCATATACCTACTCTAATTTGTATAAAAGATCAAGAGGGTGCAACAGGGTAACTACACAGCTAAATAAAATTTAATGTATAATTCCTAACCCAGCATAATTTACGAACTATGCATCTCTAAAATTTAATACATGTTTATTACCCAGTACCCTGCTGCTACCCCTATGAGGAATTGAAAAATTGTATTTTATATATTCATTTAAAATTTACAGTTTTCTATTTCGTTTAATTAGCTATTAGCACATTACTCATTCATTAATTTATGAATCCTCTGAATGTATGAAGAGTCATTTTGTTTGAAATTTTCTAGATAGTTAAGCATTTTAAAAATTAGTGAATTTCCATAGGGATTACACTGGCTTAGTTGGAAAATGATACTACTGACAAGTAAGTAAAAACAAAACAAAATTTTAAATCCTTATCCTTATTCCTATTCCAAACATAAAAATGTGTAGGAAAAGGACTGGTTGATTCCATTAAGTTTGCTCTAATCATAGTGTGATCTGATACTAGAGTAATTTAAAATCATAATTCATGGAATACATTCAAAATGTTGATACATACCACCGAGAGCAACTGTTTCTGCTATCATTTCAATTAACTCTTGTGTAGTCAAATAATCATTCAGATTAGATTTTCTGTTGAAGCCCCAAGTTGATTTATCAATTGTCATAGCATTTTCCCATTTTCGTGATTGAAGTTTTCCTGATAACAGTAATCGTAATAAATGTTATTTTTTAATGTCCACTTTGTCCCACTAAGGTTAATAGAGACAGGTTTTCTACAGGTTACCATCCTTTTTTAGCAAGTGGGACTATGATCTATTTTTGAATTTGGATTAATAAAGCAGCTAAGAAGGTGATAACAATAATTTCAATAGAATAAGATGTTTAAGATGGTTAGAGAAAATAATGCAATACAGTTTAATAATCGAGTTCAATAAAATGCACAATACTTCTTGTTTCCTAAAACATTATTTTTTTAATGATTAGTTTTTTGACCTTTATAACTTCATTACAAGTTTTGTTGCATGAAACTTTCTTTATTAAGAAGATATAAGTAATTTTTGTCAGTATTAAAATGTTATTTATTTATGCCTACTTTAAGCAACTATGGTTAATTGGGACAGGTTATCTACAAGTTAGCTGGGCTTTTCTAGTCAGGGTGGCCTAGGGGGTTCTATGAGTGGGTGTGTTTAAGTTTCTCATTAAATAAATTCCTATGTCGCAGGTGGAAATCAAACCCACAACTCTAGGATCATATACCTATCAGTATTAGTTATTTTTGTTTGTAATGAACATCCACTTAATTCTAATCAGCATAATGGGGATGGGCTTTCTATAGATAACCAGGATGGTGCTCAGGATTTTATTTAGTGAGTTTGCCACTAAATAAATTCCTATTGCCCATATGGGAATCAAACTCACACCCCTAGGTTTATAGAGTGAAATTGCATTGGATAAAGATACTTATTTTAGCCTACTGTGGTTATTTCTCAGCCATAAACAAGATTTAGTGAATCTAAGAAGAACCATGAAATTTAAGTATTAATACATGGCTAAGAGAAAATGAAAGATGGGAACTAAAACATTATTTACTGTTTGAAATGCCTGGAGAACTGTGTCTGGAGCAAATCGGCTGACAAGAAGTGATACAAAAATGACTACTTAAGCTAACAGCAAACATACGAGGGGTGTACAGAAAGTTCTAAGCCTGGTGTACTTATGACGATGAGGTGATCTCAGCTGTCAAGGTTGTTTTGGAAGGTTTTGACAACAATTTTTTTTTGACCGGGTTACAGATGTTGGAAAAGCGGTGGAATAAGTGCGGTGCTGTTGAGGGGGACTATATTAAAAAATAAAAATATGTAAGTTGAAAATATATTTGTATATATATATATATATATATCAGGCTTAGAACTTTCTGTACACCCCTCGTAGGTGTTTATTTTCATTTATGATAGATTATTTTGATATCTCTTTATTATTATTTTTTTCTTAAAATTATTTCAACGCTGCAGACTGAAACTCATATGACATGAGCAGATATGCCTTCAAACCCAGTAAACATTGTCACTTCACTTAATGAAATATACCTAAATTCAAATTGCTAAGTCAATGTTTGATGCTTTTGTCAGACCTGGCACAGAGAATTCCAAAGGGGGAAAGTGGAAAGTTCACTCTAGAGGATGTTAAGAGGGTTGGAAGGATATCAATTATGGAGAAAAATGTTGTTTCAGTGAGGAAAATACAGACTAGGAAGTGACATACATGCAAATAGAGGATACCTAACATCCACATGGACCAGCAAATCATTTGATTCTGTAAAACACTTGTGCATGTGCACATTTTACTGTGTCCTGAGTACAGATGGTGCAATCTGGTATTTGCTGCCAGGGAATGCTGAAATATTTGACAAGAGACAAGTATCATTTTGGGAACCACATTATAATTTTTGATAAGGTATGTGCTTGTATAATTGTATTATTTTGATGCGCCACGAAGGTGCAAGACAAAGTTTGGATATTTGTTTATGACAATACACCAATTGCTCCCAAGAAAGAAATAATACCTGTATTTTTCAAATGAAGTGCACCTGTGGAGTGTGACATTCTGAATACAGAATATTGAACAATGTCTGCCTAAAGCCATCAAATCTTTGTAGAACCTGCTAACATTCTTAAGCAGGAAAGGTAATCTGATTCCTCCTAGATGTCATTGCTCCAGCTTATCATACAAAAATAACACCAAATCCTTCCATTGGAATTTCTCATAATAATATAAACATTTATTTTAATTAACACTAAATGGCGAGTTCGATTCTCGCCTGGGCAAAGGCAATTATTTAGTGACGAAATTCATTAAATAACGCCCTAAAATCCCACCCTGACTAGTAAAGGGTGGTAACCTGTAGATAACCCGTCCCGATTAGCCTAAGTTGCAAAAATTGGACGTTAATAAATAAATAATAATAATAATTAACACTATCACTAAATTATTAATGAAAATTAAGATGAATATAACTAGGCATGCATTAAAGAACTGTGTATATAAGGACTGTTACCAGGTTGATATCGATCCTTACAAGTAAGATAACCACCATGCTTACAAAGAGTATCTTGTCCCCACCTGTCATTAACAACAACATTCTTAGCTACTGGGCTATCATTGTATAACCAAGATAAAAATTCTTCAGACCGCCAATATTTGCTACTAGCTTCCCACTCACCATCTGACCAAAAAACTTCAGGTTTGTATGAATTGATCTGAAAAGAAAACAACATTTCTATCATAAAAAATAATAGCATCGACTTTTGTATATTCATTTTAAATAAATTAAAACTACTTTATATTACTGAGACTAATTGGGATGGGCATAAGGAGTTTTAATTTAAATTTCCATTCAGAAAGTACCACAACGTTAAAAATGGATCACCATAGTGGAAAATCAATTTTTAAAAAATTATGAGTCAAGCACTTCATTTATTTCTCCTCTACTATCTCTACCAGTCCTTAGATCAAGCTCATTAAAATGATACAAAACATCTTTTACAGTAATAAATAATAAAATAATGAATATAGAGATGAAAGATGAGTTTCAAATGAAGTAAATGGACAAATAAGTTCAAAATTATAGACATTGACATATATTGATTGTGTATGATTACCTCAATCATAAACAAATGGATAATACACATTAAATTAAAGTTGAATGCAGTAAAGCAAAAGCAATGCTGTTTCCCAAAAGAACAGATAAATCAGATATATATTTAAAATGTTCTCTATCAAAATTAAAATGAAAACTAAATCAAATAACTGTAGTAATAATAAACAATAAGCTAAAGTGCAATTATCACCTCGAGTTTACATGAATAAGAATTTAAAAAGTATTTATTATTTACAGCAAGCCGGGGCATTAACTTAAATGTTTCTTTTGTAAGGAATAAAGTTTTAAATCTATTTATAACCATTCATTTTTCCCTTTTTTTGAGGGTGGGGGGGGGGAGTTTTCAAATACTATGTATAGCTCTCATAATTTCTGAACTACACTGGAGATCTATTTTTAAATTTGGTTTTATAAAGAAGCTAAGAAGGTGAAAACAATAATTTCAATAGAATAAACTGTTTAAGATTGTCAGAGAAAATAATGCAACACAGTTTAAAAATTGAGTTCAATATAAGGCACAATACTTCTATTTTTTATAAAACATTACTTTTTTAATGATTAGTGTTTTTTAACTTAATTACCTTCTTATACACTTCATTACAAATTTTGTTACCTGAAACTTTCTTTATTAAGAAGATATCAGTAATTTTTGTCAGTAATACAATGTTATTTATTTACATCTACTATAAGCAACTGTGGTTAATTGAGACAGGTTATCTACAAGTTAGCTTGGCTTTTCTAGGCAGGATGGCCTAGGGGGTTCTAGGAGGGGGTGTGTTTAAATTTCTCATTAAATAAATTCCTATATCCTAGGTGGGAATCAAACCCACAACTCTAGGATTATATACCTATCAGTATTAGTCATTTTTGTTTTTAATGAACATCCACTTGGTGCTAATGAGCCTAATTTCTATAGGTAACCAGGATGGTGTTCAGGATTTTTTTTAGTGAGTTTGTCACTAAATAAATTTCTTTTACCCTTATGGGAAACGAACACTTAACTCTAAACGTTTATTAAGACCACTGGCTTAACTCTAATTTGGACTCCAACTATCCTTAATTTAAATTGTATCCACTTAAAATAAAATAATAAATTAGTTTTTTTTTTTTAATTTAATGCTTGACTCTAATCATTTGCTCTTTCTTTTAGCATACTTCAATTGACAAAAATAAACTTTTAAGGTAGTATTCAAGAAGCAATTCTTTTTAATCTTTCTACAAATATATACGTAGGCAGTAGATGACAAAGTAGTCTCCAAAAAATGAATACATCCACACATAAAAAAGCATACACTATCTTGCTGTCATATTAATTTTTCTATATCTAGGAAAGTAATGGAATTATTTCTATTTATGCCCTTAAGTAAACACTCTACAACTACAGATGCAATATCCATTTTAAGCTACTGTATCTCTCATTACCTATTTCATCCTTAAATCATAAAAATATTTACCAGCTCTTGCATTTCGGGGAATATTTTTTTGTTCACAAAATCTTGTGTTGAAAAATTGTTTGATTTATCAGAAAGATATAATGGGTGGAACCATTCATATAAGGAATGATACAATCCAAATCTCAGTTTTTGAGCTCTGATAGCTTTCGATAGCTCATCTGAAACAGATATCAACATTCTTAAGTTATGTTTCATTTTCAATTACAAGGGTTATTAATAGATCTGAAATGCCAATGTTTAAATTATATATTTACTTCTTTTTCAAAATTTAAAAAAATACAATCTTAAAAAGATTAAATTTGGAGTACTTTGATTTTGCACTGATTTGGCATTATAGAAAAAAAAATTGAAACCTAATCTTTGATAGTTAACTATATTAAATTAGATATACCTAAAAATATATAATGTAGTGACATTAAAGTTCTTCAACAACCTTTAACTCTGCCTACATTTCAGTCCATTTTTTATAGCCCAAAGCTATGAATCATTTTCCACCTATCTAACCTTCCACTATTCCTTTAAGAACTATTTAGCTGCTTCTGATAAGCAAGTCTCTCTCTCTTTCTCTTACTCTCCATTGTGAACTAATACATCTTTTCTAACAGTTCTGTTCTGCTGTCTTAGATCCATGATAATCACTTTTTTTTTTTTTTTTTTTTTTTTTTTTTTTTTTTTTTTTTTTTTTTGTGAGAGTCCATAAATCTCTGCCTTTATAACCTTTTGTCTGACGGCAGCTTTCCATAGCTATCCATTCCAAGGTACTTGAACATCCTACAACTAGGATCCACCAATGTCCCTGGTCCATTACGAGACTCTCATTTACACAGTCACTTCTATACGTATATTAATCTGTTTAATATTGTGCTGTTCATACAAACTCTTTGACAACACCAGCCAATGCAGTAATATTTCTACCGATTATCAGTTATCATCAGTATACTCAATGTACTTTACGATTGTACCTCTATATATGGTAACACATGGGTTATACTTATTTTTTAGGTTGCCACTTCTAGGGAGAGGTTAAATAGGGCAGATAACAAAGGAGCTCACTTTATATAAAACCTTTACTAAACTCTTAGCCATCAGAGATGCCAACTCCTGTTTTGACCAACACCACCTACCTTCCCATTCTCCCCTTAGCCATTCTCGTGAATCTGATAACCTTGCTAGGCATTCCAACTTAATCTAATGCCTCCATAATTTTTACCTTTATATTTTCATAGACCAGAGGTGTATCATGTAATACTCCAATAAGAACACAATATTCTTGTCATTCTATATAGCTTGATTAAAAAGAATATACATGTAAAAATGCAAAGTCTACTGGTAGTCCCAGTTTCTTCACATAAACATCTAAGGCAAGAGTGTCAACCAAACATACAGTGGTTTCACTTGTCTTACAAACCCATAATAATGCATAAGAAAGAGTAAAGAGAACTCCATTCAAAGCCAGGTTTGGCATCCCTCCATAACCTGTAAAAGTTGGCATTAATCAGCTTTTGATTTAATGTATCTCTAGTCTTGTGCGACTCGATAGGTCAGTGGAGGAGCTAGACAAGGAGATTAGGATTTAAAAACAACTTTATAAAAAGGTACCAAGCATATAGATTAATATTATTTAATGAGGATATGTTAGAGAATTATTATACATGTGTTTAAAATTAGTTAAACTGCATTAAGTATTATTTATTTGTTTACTCCATGCAACTACGGCTAATCGAGGCAGGTCCTCCACAGGTTACCACCCTTTCCTAGCCAGGGCGGGACTAAAGATATTATTTAGTGAGTTCATCGATAAATAAATTCCTATTGCCCACGTGAGTATTGGACCATTTATTAAGACTAAAGCCTGAGCTCACACGACTAACCTGAGCCCCTTAAAAAAAAGGCTTTGATTCCTGTGTAGATGAATTTAGTGATGTACTCACTAATTAAAACTCTGACACCCATCCTCTCTTCAAAAAGGTGGTAACCTGCAAATAGCCCATCCCATCTATCTTTTGTATCACAAAGTGGATGTTAATAAATAATAATTGGTAGTCGTTCATTTTAATTTATTAGTTTCTTTTGCTCATTATTTTTTCAAAAATAATAAACTAAGTTTAAATAAGAATCAATGAAATCCTAGAGTATTGGAAAAATTAATTCAAAATGTTAGCAATAGTACACAAAATTATTCAATTGTAAAATAATTTGGGTAGATTAAGTAAATCTTAATTTACCAATTATATCTCGATGTGGTCCAACATCAACAGAATTCCAGCTGTACGAATACTTAGATGGCCATAAAGCATAGCCGTCATGGTGTTTACTGGTCAAAACCACATACCTGTAATTTAAAAAATTAGCAGTTGTGATTGGAGTTTTCGAAAATAAAAAAAAAAATTAAAAAATAGGTTTTACAATAACAAGGTATATCCATTTAGTATGGAATCTACTATGTTTAATAGTACATGGTCAAAAAATTAAGTTTCACGTCTCGTCACAATATATTTACAGATACTTCAGCAATTTCTTATGTATGTAAATAAACCAGATTTTGCCCACAGGTAACCCTAACTGTCAATGTAGTAACATCTAAAAAAGAATCATTGGTCCTATTCTCTTTCTTTCAATACTGAAAAATATTTTCAACTCACAAAAGAAATTATAATAGTATTGAACTGCCAATTTTTGTGCCAAGTGATTCGTACAGGACCGATTATAAAAAATTCAAAATTGGTGAAATTTATGAAAGAAATTAAAAATGAGGAAGGCCACCAAAAATATTCGAACACAGCTAATAGAAAGGTTGACATTACTCAAACTCAACAACTCATGGGTCATGTTTGAAAGCCATGGGAAAGATTCAGAAAACAGGTTCCATAAAAGCTGAGATAAAAAGGGAGTGATGTATTAGATTACCAGAATCGGGTGAAATTGGTAATACTGAATGCGATCAACAACAAATGATTGGTTAACGAATAATGATCAGAATATCAAAAAAGGCAGAACAAATTGTTTTCCTTTAAAATAATGCATTATCACACACAGTAAAACCAGTGAATGAATAGAATGTACAGTAGAGAAGTGCTTTTGCATGCGGCTTACTACGAGACTTAGGCTGATAGATTACCGTTTACTGGCATCGAAGGGGCACAGATGTACTGAGCTGCGCTTCGTTTCTTATGAAAATGGCTCAAAATGTTAACAGTTTTTAAGCATGGTATCCATAAATTGTCAGAGAGATGGAAACAATATATAGCAAGTAATGAGCAATATTAAGAGTAAATAATTTTTATTATTTTAATTTAATAAATGCGCATTTCCTTTACAAAAATGTTGTTAAGATATTTACACATCTGGTAAAATATCCTATATAGCTGTGCACATCTCACACAATATACTGCAATCCTATCTCTATGGTGTTGAATCCTGTTCCTTGCTGATAAAATTCTATAGTGACATCTTCTTTCTACTATACTGATAATATTCTCCTTGTATAGTTTCCTATCCAGGATTTCAGAGTCATCCTAAATTATTGGAGTTATTATTGTTTGTACTCTCAAGAAGACAATATAGTTTGACGGAAGTGTTAAATGCTTATAAATTTAAATTGAGAAGCCAAAAAACTTTTCTTTTAGATAAATTTGATTTTTCACTCACTTACAGCAACAAAGAACTATCCTTTCTTAATTCATACAAAATGTTGTATCTTCAAACACCAAGAGGGTAAAATAATTATATTTAAAAAAAATTCATTTCAATATACTGATCCTTAAATAACTGGTAATTTATCTATTGTTTATACTAATAATCACCTTGCTCCCGATTTATTAATAATTTCGGCCCACTCAGTAGCATTAAAAAATTCAGCCGTAAAATCTGTTGCAAAGTCCTGATATGTGAAGCCTGGTTTATAATTTTTTTCCATAAATTCCTCAATTTCTTTTTGTGCTTTAGGGTTAGGAGATGGATTTCCTACAAAAAAAAACATATTAAACAACCAACCTGCTCTCAATCAGAACATCCTACCAATGCTCATGTGTGTTTTCTAACATGAAACATAATTGATGTATTTTATAATGTATTAAATATATTAAATTTCCAAAACATTTCAATTTTACTAAAACAATCATTTGCTACTGCTAATTATATTACCACGATTCAAAAAGAGACTTTTTACACTTTATAAACTTTTTCTACATTCTTCCTTCAAGAAAATCAGCAATGGAAGCAGAACTCATGATGTAATTTTTGAATTTATTTTTTTCAAATATGCATCGATCCATCCAAGAAAATGACACACACACACACAATGGATTATGTATATTCAACAGAGAAAATGAAAATTGTTATATATGTATAGAATATGCATAGATAGATAGATAGATAGAAGTTGCAACCTTTGTTTATTTATTTCATATATTTGCTAGACTTGCTTCAGAAATAACTTATTTTTCTATGCAAGAATATAATATTACCTTTCCAATCATACCAAAACCATTCTGAACATATCGAAGGAACAGAGTAAACTCCCCAATGTATGAAAACGCCTATCTTAGCTTTGTCAAACCACGCTGGCAAAGGTCTGGCATCTAAGCTAGACCAATCAGGTGAGTAAGCATCAGGTTTCTTTGGAGGTGTTGGTCGCAGCTGAGGACTCAATTTTCTGGGAGACTTTTGAGAAGGGTCATTTGGCTGACCACTAAGGCTTACAGGAACTGTGATAAAATAGGCAATCCATAATGTCCACAATAAATTAGGACCCATTGTGCTAGAAAACACTAAAAAAATAATAATAATTAGACAATAAGTTAATACTAAATATCAACAAGTGAAAAGAGTAACAAATTTAGTACAGAAGAATTCACAATTAATAAAAAATAGTTTAAATAGTTTCACTTAGAAAGTACTGGAAGTGGCTTGTGAGTGAAATACATGGTTAGTAGCAGCCCATGTTAGCCTTTGGTTTATATGTAGTGTTGTGTGAGGATTCACGTCGTGGTTTTGAATATATTTTTTGCATATGAAGGCAAATCCAACCAGCTTGTTATTTGATTTTCTCACTGTAATAGATACATATAATCCATTTTTTTAAAAATAAGGGATATCTTTCTTTTTGTCCCAACAAGTTATTTCACTACTGACCCTCTTACAAAAACACAGATATTAATTTATTCTTTGAGAAAGATTCTTTCAACAGTAAAATAGAAATTCTGTTTGTTTTTTTCAATTTGCATATATACAATAAATCCCCTCCTGATACAAAATAGAAAAAATAAAACAAAAAAGTACTTACAACTTTTTCATAGTTTAAAATAAATCTATCTTATTGGTTTGAGTACTAAATACGTCTGTTATAGCAGATAAAATCAATTAAATGAACAGAACAGTCCTGCAGTTCAATTATATTGGCATTCTTCTTGATTGGCTGAACTTTGCCAGATAAATAAAATTGAAATTCTCAAGGAATCTCATTTATAAGCTGATTAATGCTTTTATTTTGCAGAATTAAGGACAAAAAAAAAGCGTTGAATGCCAATTCTCTTGCACTAAATGACTATACTGTTTGGCATACCTAACCAAAAAATGGGATAAAACCACAGCCCTTTATTATTACTTCAAACAACATGCTCACAATGATTGTGCAAAGAAGCTATTTTGATGATGAACAGGCTAATTTATTTACTCGATATCGAGTGCAAAAAAAAAAAGAGAAAAAAATGTTATTTATTAACCCCCACTTTATGCTGCTTAGCAAATCAAGGCAGGTTACTACCCTTTCTACCCAGGGAGGGATGGACTAGGGATTTTATTTAATGATTTTGTCACTAAATAAATTGCAGTTGGCTAAGTTGGCATCGAACCCAAGACCTCTTGGCTTTCCAATTGAATAAGACCACCACCTTAACTCACATGACTAACCTGAGCCCCTTCCCCCAAAAAATCATTATCATAGAATTTACAACCAAATCAAAATGGTCGTAATAAAAAATTAACAAAATAAAACTGTAGGCACAATATACCTATGGCACTATATTAGCTACAAAGTTTTCAGAAATTATTTTCATTAGAGGAAGAGATAGAGATGGACAGCGAAATGTAGGTTGTGTGACATGTTTAGTTCCTCCAAATGGAAATAACCATCACCTCCCTTCAAAATACATACATTTCTTGCCTCTTTTCTTTTAATGTTTGTCATTTCTCTTTTTAATGAAAAATGTCTTCTTCTATTTATTATTACATTTTATTACCATGTTGAGACATATGTGTTGGGAGTGAAGTAAAGAATACTTCTTGAATAGAAGCCACCAGATTCTTAATATATTTAAGTGGTTAGCACATACATATGTATATATCTGTTATGTATCTTGACAATTTTATTCAGAAACTCGGGATGAGTATTTCCTTTAAAAAGAAATGAAAAGTGGATATTCTACTATTATAATGTGATAATACTGACTGACAAAAGATACATCAATGTTCATATTTTACATTACATAAACATTTTGGAAGTCAATAATTCACTTTCAAACTCTAAGCGAAAAGCTACATTTGCGACATTCAAAACAGTTTTAGAGATAAACACCCATTCTTATGAACAAAAATTTGGTCACATTTAATACCTCCCCCCCCTCATTCCCTTATATAATTAGTAAAATAAAGTTTTTCGGCATACTGGATATCTTAACTGATTAGAGAATCACAAAATATTAATAAAAATGTATGTCATGGGTTAAGTTCCCATCTGGGCTCTGTGGTTCTATTTGTCAAATCCCCAAGAAATATACAGACTGTGATTTGTATATTTAACTCTTCCTGGGAGAGCAATCTGTAACCTTAAGTGGATGCCTAATTCATATTAATAGATAATGTATGAACTAAACCCTCAAATATATAATAATTGTTAAAAGGATTGGAGTTCAAAGGAACTGAAGGCATTTAAAGTAAAAGTATATAATTTCATTTTCTTCTACTTTCTGGACATGATTATTAATTTCATTTTCAAGATCAAAATAAACATGAAATTTACAAAAATAATAAAATGTTTAACAAAAGGTTTAATTAAAACTTCTCATATCCCAAGAACATTATAAACATGAATAGAAATTATAATTACAAATTGGTAATTCCAAATATTTTAAGCATCTTTAGAAAAAAAAAAATGTGACTGCTTAATTTATAACCAGGGAAAACTTGACTGCAAACAAACTAAGAGCATTCATAAGTTGAAAATAATATTTACATTCTAACTCATAAGCAATTTAAGATTTCATTAAAAAGCACTAAACAGAAACCATAGTAAATTCAATTATAATTGATAATGTGGAACAAAGCAGCAAAAGTGGTAATTCATTTATTAAAACAGTCAGTTGTAATAAAAATATTGTAATGCTTACAAAATGTAAATACAATAGCCCAACAAGTAAGGTATGGGTTGCTTAGATCTTGTTTAAAATTACTTCATTGAGATGAATGACACCTCATCATAATGAACCCTATCAATAGCTGTCAATCTCTTATCAATATTGATAGGAGCTGTAGTGTCTGAGGCAAGGGCCCCTCTGTCAAGTAGGGGAGGGATGGAGGGGGGGGGGTGGGGGGGTGGCGAAGTTCACGGCGCAGCCATTAAGGCGCTAGTGTCGAGGCCAACAGCAAACAGCGCTGCGTTCAGGCAACTTGCAGAGTTCAATGCATATTACCCCTTCCCATTAGATATTTACTATTTGCCCGACACAAAACCAAAAAGATTTGGAATCCCCACTTTTAGCAGGATTCTCTTAAGGGGAATCAGCTATTGAGGTCGTACTCACGACGCGATTTTCGAAAAATTTCCTCAAATGCGCACCATCGATCCTAAAAATTTTACACGAACCCGAATCATACTTAGAACTATCATATAAGTTTAAATACGCTACCATAATATGGCAGAATAAAATAAAGTTTAAAGATGTTAATGAATTTTTATTTGACAAAAACTTATATAACAAGCTAAACTGTTCTTGTTAGGTGCATTTTTTCAGAAACACAAATGCCGCAAGAAATCTCGTGATTGTTTATTTGAGCCCTAACTCTCAACCCGCCCCCCCCTATAAATGTAAATACAGCTTATAATCATGGAGGAATTGGTGCTAATTCACATACCCAGTATTGTTTAGTTCAGGTCCGTTAGCTTATCTCGTTTAAAATTCTCAAGAGTGTATAAAAAATGTAACTTTAAATATTATAATAGACAACTTTTACTATGAGCACATTTGTCAAAAAAGCAATAAGAGGCGAAATAACGCAATTTTTCTTTCCATTCCTCCCTTCGAACCCCCACTCCTGTTCGTCCTTAGAAATTTTAATATAGCTAATAATCATGGAGAAGATAATATTAATTCAAATATGGAGTTTTGTTCAGTCCGATTCATTCGTATGATCACAATAAAATACTTTATACTTCATTATGCGGCAAAAGTGCATATAACAAAAGTTACTTTTAATAACCAACTAAACGGCTTCTGTTATTTTCATGTTTGCCAAAAAACCTATATCGCGATTTTTCATTTCAGACTTCCCTTACAACCCTCACTCCTGCTTGTCCCTAGAAATGTTGGTAAAGCTTATAATCAAGGAAGAGTTAATACCAACCCACATAGAGAGTTTCATTGAGTGCGGTGTAGTCTTACACACTCTTTAAAATTGAAGGGTTTGCTGCAAAAAGGAGGTAGGTCCATCCCATAGCTGTTGGGAGTTATAAACACATTCTTGTGCCAAAAAAAAAACCTCTTTTATTTGGCACAAAAAGGATGCAGCTTCAATCGTTATGATGTTATTTTCGTATTTTATGTTATTCGTTATAATGATGTTATTTTCTGTTTGTAAATCCAATAATTTTGCTGTACTTTATTTTGAGATTTCTTTGAATAAAAAATACATAATAATAGTACATTCTATTTATTTTTCCACCTTTTTCCAAGACATAACATATTCCTACATTCCTTATATTCCATTCTTTTGGGCAAAAATGAGATAGCTCCAAGGATCATCCACGTACCACCAACATTTGGATGATATTTTTTGAATGAAAATACTGTTCTAATATGTAAACACCATAATTGAAAGTAAGCAACAACAATATTTTTACATAACAAAATTTGAATTTTTTAAACGTTTTCTTTGGTTTCCCAAAAACTGGAAAAATTGGAACTACCTCCTTTTTGCAGCAAACCCTTCAATTATTAACGCTCTAGAAGTCTTAATTTTTGTTTGATCGTTACCGAACTGGATATTTAAAGTTTTATGTAAAAATAATGATCAAGTTCGTTAACGGCTGAAATCGGACCGGGGGTGGGGGGGGGTTAAGAGGAAGGGATAAAAAAAGTTCATAAAACAATTCGTGTTGCAAATTAACAGGTCTATAATTGTTTTTATATACGTTTTCCCATTATCTTGATTATTAACCGAGATAATTGCATTTTTTATATGTTGGCCTTGAGTCCCCACTCCTACTCATGCACAATTAATAATAAGCAGTTATATCATGAGTCGACTTTATTTGAAGCCTAAATGCCAAATTTTGTTCTCGTTGAACTTTTACTTTTTGAGATAAATACAAATTCGTGGTTAATGCAGACCGGATGACATTTTGGTGACGGACTTTTTAGTTTTGGACATGGCTTGTAATGGTTATATTATTTTATACCTCTTTTATTAAACATTTGAATTAAAAACTGGAAAATTTACTTCTCCTTTTTAAAAAAAGGCTGCGATATTTGAATCATTTCCTTAATCACCTTTTCTGTATATCGTTTTAGCAATCAGATGTTTTAATGAATTTAAAGTATTATTCCTAATCTATATGGACACTACCATCTTGTGGACGGCAGGTTACCATTAAAATAAACAGAGAACATAAAACCACCACAAAAGTGATGCATAATCAGTGGGAGAGGCCTTTACCAACAATTACTTTTAAAATGAATTAAAAAATAAATAAAATTATAAGTGAATGTTAAGATGTGTATTACTTATATGTACAATTCCTAGAATCTTTCTTGATAAAAAGAGTGGTAATCTTCAGATGTATGTGGATGTTATTATGTAGTACACCAATGAGCAAATTGGGACACTATATCATCTCAAAAATAACGATTATAATACTCTACAGAATAATTATCTTAGAAGATATAGAAATCAAATTTCTGCCGAGCACTTCATTCAGACCTGTCACAAAGGTCAAATACCCTCGAGTGTTTCAGGCTTTCCTAAATGAAAAGATATATTGTCGTTTATAGCAGATTGCCCTTAAGGGAAATCAGCTATTGAGATTGTCCATGAGATGTGTGGTACATTCAAAATTATATATGTATATATATATATATATATATATATATATATATATATATATATATATATATATATACACACACACACACACTCACATGTATATACTAGCTAAGGTACCCGGCTTCACTAGAGGAATCAATTTGATGCGGAATGATAATGGTATTTTTATTTGGCTTTACTATACACAATAATTTTACGTTTCTCCGTCTGTGTTCGAGGTTTATACCTGAATATCGAGTAAAGCTAACTTTTTAGTTTTGAAGAATAAAAAGAAATATGGGTATATTTTGACTGAATAATAAGAGTAAATTTTTTCCATTGCAAGGGTATAATAAGTCCTGACCATAATTCCAAGTTTTACAATTTTCTGACAACTTGGGCTATCCATGTACTCTTGCCGAGTCTTTCAAACTAAACGATCCGAGATACATTATCTCCTCACAAGCCCGAATCATACTTAGAACTATCATGTACGCTAAAAAACGTTGTCATTTATCATAATATGCCAGAGTAAAATAAAGTATAATGAGCATATCATGTTTATGAATTTTTATTTGATAAAAACTTATTTGACAAAAGTTACTCGAAATAATAAGAAAAACACTTCTTGTTAGGTGTATTTTTGCAGGAACACAAAGGCAGAAAGAAATGTGATTTTTTATTTGAGCCCTAACTCACAACCCTCCCAAGAAATGTTAATACAGCTTATAATCAAATGACTAAACCGAACTGAAAAAAACGTCCGTCACGCACGGGCTGCGTTAATTAAGCAGATTTCCCATAAGCGTCACGTATATGCATTTATCTCTAGACGTTAATGTTCATTGAGAACAAGAGTTGGTATTTAGGCTTCAAATAAAGTGCTTAATAATATAATAGCTTGTTAATATGGCATGAGTTGGAGTGGGGGTTTACCGAGGGCCAAAAACTAAAAAATGTAAATATCTCGGTTAATATCAAAGATAGCGAAAAAAACGTTCATAACATTTGTAATAAGATTGATTCTATACAATTTTTCGACAAGACGCATAATAACGGAGATATTAAGAATTTTCGAAATTCCCCCTCCGCCTTATCCGATTTCAGCCATTAATGACCTTAATCTTTATTTTTGCATAGAACCTTTAAATATCAAGTTTGGTAACGATCAAACAAAAAATACGACCGCCAGAGCGTTAACAGACAAATATATATACAATTTTGATCGAACACGTTTCGTTATCTGCGAAGTAGGATCGATGGACATTAGAGAGGAGATTATTCGAATACTGCGTCACGAGTATAACCTCAATAGCTGATTTCCTTTAAGGGGAATCTACTAAAATGGGAACCAAAGGAAATCTGCTAAAAAGAATAAAACATTAAAATATATATTGGCACTTGTTGCTGAATGGTCTTCTGAAACATTACCTGTCTGCTTTCTGCTTGCAAACTGATGAAATGAAAATCTAACTGAACCAACTGCGCACCCCCCTCCTCAAATAATCTTCCGATCTATTAGTGGGGCTCCTTTACAATACAATTGCGTATACCGTGTGGCATTTGCAATATTTATTGTTTTGTAATCCAATTGCTTAAACTAGTGTATCCACGGATCAGAAGACACGCGTCAGGATCCATAAACTGAATTAATATCTTAAGGGGTCACCAACTATTCCTGAAGTATGAATACTAGATAAACGTAAATTAAATTTAAGTTTAAAAGCTAGACAAGAGACATTTAATGGCTCAGATTCTCGAAGAGAAAACCGCATTTGTAGGAATAGAGGTTTACTGAAGAGTGAAAACTAAAAAATGCAAATATCTTAGTTAAAATTTAATTTGGAGAAACAGTGTAGAACAGCAGGAAATTAAATTTGTCAGAAGATTAGTTATGTAATATTTTGCAGTCCGACTGATAGTAAACATATTTTTGGTTTTAATCCATCTAAATCACACCCCCACTTCCTTGTCAAAGTTTAAAAAGCAAGCTATATATACAGGTTTATTGCGAATGTAAAATGAGTAAGGGTGGGGTTTTACTGAAGACTAAGAAACCAAAAATGCGTATGTGTCGGTTTTAAAGAAAGCATCTAAATAACTTCGACTTCAAAACACACATTCGTCATTACCGGTTTTCTGAGAAAATGTAAAGAACAAAGGTCAAAACTCAATACTTCGTTTACGAACTTTAGTTCTTCTTTCTGGCTCCCATTTTAGTAGATTTCCCTTAACGGAAATCAGCTATTGAGATCGTACTCGTGAAACGATTTTCGAAATATTTCCTCGATCCTACGTAGGAGATGACGAAAATGATCCTTTCAAAATTATTTATATATATATTACGGCTCTAGCGTCCACTTTTTGTCCCATCTTTACCAAACTCGATACATAAGTAGTTCACGTAAAACATAAAATCAGGTTCGTTAATGGATAAATAAATGGGACTGGGGGAGGGGGGTATAGAGATGGGTAATTCCGAAATATCTTCTTTATTATAATCCAGATGGAAAAATTGTATAGAACCAGTCTTATTGCAAATTTAATTACTTATAACTGTTCTTATATACCTATTTTCTCTATTTTGAATATTAATGGAGATATTTGGTTTTTATTAATTTTCAGCCTAAACCCCCACTCCTACTCATGTCATATTAACAATAAGCTGTTATATCATGAAACACTTTATTCAGCAATTTATTACTTTTAAGCTTAAATACCAAATATAAATAACAGCATTTATAGAACATTCCATTTGCAATAAGATTGCTTCTGTACAATTTATAATGACTAAGATATTTCGGAATTCCCCTCTCAGGTCCCAACTTCAACCATTAATGAACTTGACCTTTACGTTTCGCAATGAAACGCATATATTTCAAATTTGGGAGCAATCAAACAAAAATTCTGACTGCTAGTGCTGTAACAGACTAGCGTGTGTGTATAATTTTGAATAGACCTCAGTTTCGCCATCAACAAGGTAGGGCCAATGGACATCTGAGGAAATTTTTGAAAATCGCGTCATGAGTACAACCTCAATTAAATTAATTAAAAAGGAGTAAGAAAATAAGAAGTTAGCACTCACACTACTCCCGACTACATTTTAAAATTATTCATGATTCACAGTTTTCAGTTTTATACAGAAAAAATAAACTGGAATCTGTTGTTTTAAACTCCGAATCGAGTTAATAAATTAATGACAACAGTAAGCTTTACCTGTATATAAAGTTGCAATATACTACACAACACAATAAAAAATACATTTCAATTTGAAAGGATTAAATAAAAGGCCAATAAATAACATACCTTTATTTTCTTTTTCCTCTCACGAATCATTAAAATACACATAAATATGTACTAAAAATAGAACAAATTTACTTTTTATCAATAAATTATTGCATTCATTTCAATTATCAAATGTTTTCAAAGAACATTCATAAATTGCTTAAAGAGGGCTGTTTTTTTTATTCACACTATAAACATAAAAATTACATTGCTTACTAAATTTACTATGAACATTAAAATTATTTTTGGGAACTTGTAAATTCTTTATAGTTTGTGCTCTATGCCAAAAATATAATGTAAAATAATTCCTTTCAGTATCATAACAAAACTTTAGCAATAAAAATATCTAAAAAGGTCAACAATCAGAGGATATTAAATCAATATTAAAAGATACTTATAAAAATATATTTATCGATCAATAGTTGTCACAGCAGTAAACATATAGGTAATGAATAAGCCATTAAAATTAATATGACACTTATACAGTGAAATCACAGGCCAATTATTTAAACAATAATATATTAACAATAGCTTCATCTATTGTTATAATGAAGACAAATGCTTCATATATAAGTTCACTGCCCCCATTTAGCAGAACTCTTGCAAATTCATTTAAACATTTAGTATTTCAATAGAAATATTTCTAAAACAACATGCACTCACATCCATTAAACCATATCATTAGCACCATTTTTCATAATTTTCTTCTTCTTCTATTTATTTTTTTAAATTGTGAAAGAACTTCTTCAATACTATTTTTTCACTGTATAAAGTCTACAAGAGATAGAAACTTCTCAACAGAAGATAAAGGTTACAATCAAATGAATGGCACAGTCATGGTTTTAGTACTAACATAAGGATGGTAACAGCTAAAAACACAGCTGATTAGTGAATACATATATAAATACATCACTAAGTATCGTCCTAAGGGGATTGAATTAAGCATATCAAACCCTAGGTATCTGCAGCTATAGGGCAAGGTTTATCTTCCATATTAAGAATCATTACAGCTTCTATCTTCTTTTGAAGCCACTGTAACACAGCAAGATCATGACATTGCACTGACCGCTCATTCCCATTTAAGTAACTGAAGCTCTCATCCTAAAACCAAACGATTAATTTAAATGGATTTAGCAATAGATTGATAGAAACTAAGCTTAAAAAATATTATATACATTATAGGTAAAAAAAAACTTTTTTTCTACCCACAATAAATTTTATTTAGCGCCAAATCTTTAAAAGGCTTTTGAAAAATGTATGACGGGACTGAGGCTAATGACAATACCTGAAGATCATAGTAATCTGTTGCAGGATCTTGTTCTGAATTTATTATAGGCTGAATTCAAAATATCTCTGTTATTATAGTTAGATTGAAAAATTGTATAGAACCAACTATATTGGAAATTTAATGTTTTATAAATGTTTTTATGCATATTTTTTCTCTATCATCAATATTAACAGAGATATTTCCATGGTTTAGTTTTCACCCTTCAGTAAAACCCCATTTTTACTTTAACATAACATGAATATATCATGAAACGTCTTATTCAATGCTTAAATACCAAATATTCTTGTCAACAGATCTTTGCTAGATGAGGTACTTGCAAATACATTGTGAACTTTACCAATTAAGATTTCAGTTCACAACTCAAAAATGTTTATTTGATCTACAGGTACTTTACTTAATATTTAACTGTTTTAGTCAACACTAAAGATTAAATTTGTGGACCAGGAATAGGGAGGAGGGGTTTAGAAGTAGGGGGAATTAGAACATTAAAAATATCTCTGTTATTATGTGAGGGCTTGAAACATACTATAGAACCAATCCTGTTAAACTACTCATACTCTCCAATCCCTTGTTTTCAGTCTTCTGTGAACCCACACTTCTACTCATGGGATTTTAATTTAGAAATAGAGAATGTATGGTGACATGAGATCAAGAGCATATAATTCGAGTGCATACAAGAGTTAAGATCACTATTTTATAGTGGAAAGGGAGTTTCTCAACAGAAAAGGGCTGGTAAGTTTATTACTTACCCATTCCAGTGAAAGCCTGATAGACTATGCTACTCTACAACATGGCTAGCCATAAGGATATTCCTATAGTAATTATCTGGTGTACAGGGTATTCTGAACTTAGACAAAACAACTTAATAGTTTTAAAAATATGCCCCTTTTGTATCATCACAGTGATTCCAGCTATTATCAACCACTGGAGGCTCCCTGGAACACGGAAACGGCCATGCTCTTCAGCTCCATCGTTAAGGCCTCTTGAATGGCCTGGTTTGTTCTTTCATGACCCTTTTCAGTTGGGGGAAGAGGAAGATGACTAGGAGAGTGCCACCTAAAGCTGTGTGATGCCTTGTTTGTTCAGGAAGTCCATGACAATAGTCGGTTTGGCTCAACAATAGACCCATGATACCACTCTCATAAGCAATCTTGGTCTAGTCATGAGTCTAGCCAAACAAAACTTCTGCCCGATAAATGATTTATCAAGTAAAGGACAAGGACATCTTGAAATAAGTTCATCATAATGTTGATCTACACTTCGTGAAGGTATAAAGTTTACTGACAACAGGTACGCTAGTAGCTAAGACCCCACACCACAGCAGACAATGAGACACTCCCCTAGAGTATACATAAATGTTTGGCTTTACCTAGGAAGTTATTTCATTTATCTAATACCATCATTATAGAAAATTGAAGACACTGAGAACTGTAGATGAGTACAGGCTTAATAAGAGTTGGACAGTGACAATAGTAAGATTACCATGAGACTGTTTCAGATTTGTAATAGTTATTGACGTGATGAATCAATTAAGATATTCACACTTACCAATTTACATCAAGATACATCCCATATTTACCTCAAGAAAATGATTATGGATTTATAATTAAAAATACTTTCTTTCTTATTTTATAATCAGCTAATAATACAAAATGTTTTACATATTAATGTAAATCCCTGAGTTCCACCAAAACCAAAATTGGGAGCTTGTAAAACAGTATCATCCATACAAGCACTTAATTGCAATTTTAGGCTCCAATTATATGTTTAGTATGGCAAGGAGAAAAAAAAAATGTCTGTATGCAATAATACTAAATTAATATTGATTTAATTAAGTCAAATAAACAAATAATTGATTTACCTGTCGCACTTTGAGAAGTAGTTTACCATCAACCAAAGCTGGAACAGACATTATGTCATCAACTCTTACACCCCATTCCATCTCCCATGTTCCCCATAACCGACATTTTTCTATTAGAAATACATGCCTGGACAAAAAAGAAAAAAAAATCATAGAATGTTTTATTAATAAAGCAATTTATTTAAAAATAGTATTAAAATAATCTAATCTAATTGAAGGATAAGCTGGCTGTTGGAGTGCATGTGATTCAGGATAGAGATATAATAAATCTAACAGAAGATAGAAAATATTAAAGAGATTTTAAAATATAAGGTAACACCTCTAAAAGAAAACCATTAAAATAAAATTTAATCAGGGATTGAGAAAAAAGGAAAAGCCTAGGTGATGTATATTAAACTACTCCCAATATCTGGAATACTCTAGACTTCCCAATACTGATATAAGAAATTTGAGAATAAATTCAATCAACAGAGGCCTCAAAATAAATTCAAGATGCCGAGAGTATTATCATTTTTGTAAAATCCTGTCAACATTGCCAAAAATATTTTAGTAATTTAATAAGTCTTATATATATTATTACTCTGGATTGGATACTTAATTGTGTATTGGTCGTTTTAGTTAAAATAGAAAAGAAGTGTTTAAATTGTTATTTATTTTTTTACACTATTAATAGCTTATTCTCTAAATTGTAAATAATCCCTGTTTTCATTTATTGTGTGACTGAAGATTGAATTTTGTCCCTTTATGGTATGATAAATATTAATGGAGGGATTGGCTAATGTTTTAAAATCTCCTTGATGATGAACTCCCAGCTACAGTACAAGGAACAAAACATATTTCCTAAAAAAACAGGTTATTAAGTGCAGTACTACATCTAAATCATGATATTAAAAGAAGCAAACAGTATAATTATACAGGTGTAGTTGTCACATCAAAATAAACATTAATTAAAATACTATTAATTTGTACAGTAATTTTTCAATTATTAATACGTTTATTAGAGAAACAACAGTTCAATCAATTGTTTTTTTTTCTAACTTATTAAAAAAAATAACTATCTTATGTTACCAACAAAAGATATAAAATAAAATGTTTATTTTTTTTTCTTTAGTTATAAGAAATATTTCATTAATAAATGCTGAATAATTATGGTTGAAAAATCAACAGTGATTTTACCTTATTTTCTAAAGTATGATCACATTAACTAAAAGACGCTTACATACCACCTCTAAGCATAACATAAGTAGAGAACCCCTGATCTCATGCTAGTTAAATACATAATGATTTAAGAAAATAATTATTTCTGGACTACTAATAATACCTTTTTTTTAATAATATATATGTACTCGATAAAATACTTTTACTTACTGAAGAGTTACAAGTAAATAAGACTTCCCATCTGGTTGCAAGGGCGCGTGTGTCCAATATACATCTGAATCACCATAATGACCTTTATTCATGAGTGATAAAAGTTGCTTTCCTCCTGCCTCATAGAATGAAAATGGCTTGATCCCCTTTTGACAATAACATTTATATTAGTTACATATAAAATATTGATATTTTATAAAATTTTTGTTTTACATATTTTGGTTTATCTTGTTTAGTAACACATTTATTTGTATTTTTCCATTTTTAATCTTCAGTAAATGTCCTATCCTATTTAATGGGTTTTAGAAAATAATAGATTTGAGAAAATAGGCAAAATTTGTAAACCCACAGATTCATTATGGACTCCCTTGATCTTAAAAATAAATGGTGAGGTCCAGCTACGTATGTATTACAACTGAATAAATACCTAAAACTTCCAAAGGGCAAAGAAGAAGAAATTGAGAAAGAATCTAACATGGATCAAGAATTAATCAAAGCTGATCTACTAGTTTAAATGTGAGGACAGGATCCATTTTTGTATCCATTGGAGGGGAATTCCTTAGTGAATACAGTTTTTATCTCAAAAGTCCGTCACGCAGGGGCTGCGTAAACTAAGCAGATTTCCCACGTGAAGTTTTACAATAGAGAAATCCGCCTAATAACAACAGTAGTAGTAAGGAATCTCTAAACCTTTTCACGAGGGGCGTACAGTTACCGAAACGGCCCGCCCTAGCTTACAGCGGAGAGTGCCGAACGTAGCCGACTCCTGCAAAATGCAAATATCTCGGTTAATATTCAAGATACAGAATAAATGTATAGAACAATATTTATAGTAAATTTAATTTTCAATAAGATTGATTCAATACAATTTTTCGATCCGACGCATAATAACGGAGATATGTCGAATTTTCCGAAAATCCCCCCCTCTAAACCCCCCCCCTCCCACTGGTCCGATTACAGTCATTAACGAACTTGATCTTTCTTTTTACGTAAAAAGCTTAAATATGAAGTTTGGTAACGATCTAACAAAATTTGCGACCGCTAGAGCGTTAACAGGCAAATATATATATATATATATATATATATATATATATATATTATATATATATATATATATAATTTTGAACGGACCTCATTTTCGTCATCTCCTGGGTAGGATCGATGGGCATTTGAGGAAATTTTTCAAAACTTGCGTCATGAGAACGACCTCAATAGCTGATTTCCCTTAAGGGAAATCTGCTAAAACACTACAGTGCAAATGTTTCTAATTCATATAAATTGTAAAAAAAAAAAAAATACATAAATAAATAAAAAACTAATTTATATTTTATTTAAACACAACTCCAAATTATCTGGTATTTGTTAAAGAACTCCAATTCATAAAGTATTTGTTATAAAATATCATTATAAATTAATACTAATGTAATTATTAATATAAATTTTGTGTTTTGTGTGGGTATGTGGAGCTCACTATAAACTATTTGGAATATAAAATATGTTTGGCAAGCTTTACGTATTTTGAAAAGACAATGTCCTGTCTTAATATAATTCATGACTTTCGCTCCCAGTAACTCAAATTGAGCACAAAAATCCAGTGATACACAAGTATGTATGAGGGAGATATGAGTTTTTTTTGTAAAAGGCCACCTCAATTTTATCTAAATCTCAATTATTTATACATATATTTAAACAGACCAAATTTTTTCAATCAACTATGTACAAACGGTAGCCTTTTAAAGAGTTTGAATATCAAGCCAATAACAAAACCCCTAGCTCGCCACTGAGCTCATTACTACATTGAACTATAATAAACCTCTCAACTGAAGTAACTTAAGTAATGTAAATTTAAGACACAACATATTTCTTAGGTGACCATGAAATGAAAACTTGTAATGCTATTTACTGTCAAGGAAAGCATTATTTCTCCTGAGTCTATTAACTTCACACCATGTATTTCTATTTAACTCATCACCCAATAGCATATCACGTTTTAACATGAGATGAAATCTTAAAAAATATTCATTGAAGTGAGAGTTCATCATTGCTCATCAAAGGAGTCCTGGAGTTAAATTAATCAAAACTGAGCATTGAAGATATAAAATGAACAGTTCAATTTCGATATGTACTTGGGTATCTTAAAAAAATATTCATTAAAGATTATGTTAATTAAATAAATGGACATTATACCAAGTAAGGATTCAGGTAACGAGGCTGTCTAGTTCTTAATACAAATTCCTCTCCAGTCTCAGAAGCTCTATAAAAGACAGATATTATAAATATTAGTAAAGAATAAAAAGTATAAATTTTAAAAGGGATGAATAATTCCTAGGTGTAAAACAAAATGTCTCGCAGCAGCAATTTTTTCTAGGAAGTTAATGGTATTTTAATCACTGAAACGTATGTACTAAACATATGACTGCCAGAACCTGGTCTGAAGAGATTTAAAGTAGTTGTGATCTAACAAATGTCTCATCTATATCATTTAAAAAAATCCATTTTGCTTAGCACATAAATGAATCATTGGAAACCAGTGGTCACTTCACAGGTAAGAATCAACACAAAAAGGCTTCGTTCCTTCACAATTATTTATTCTAAGCGACAGAGCGCTTTTGGAGCACTTGGTCCCTTAGAATAAATAATTGTGAAGGCTCGTGATTCTTACTTGTGATCAGCTTCCTTCGCCATCCAGGAAGAATGGAATGGTCACTTGTCAAAATTTAGAATCTTCAGTCAGAAAGTTTTTCTAAAGTCAGAGAATGGAGGAAAGAGTGGAGAGAATCATTTCTCATTTTCTGAATAGATTACTGAAGCATTACTCCTTTATTGGAAAGAACATTTTGCGATCTACAGATGATATGAGTAATTGAAACTATTTTATTTTCACTTATATTTCAAATTTTATTACTTCAGTAAAACATTAAATCCGGTGATAGTCAAAACAAAATTAAAAATTATCAGACATATGCCAACACACGAAAACACACTGGTAAATCAATTGCTCTTTTAGTGTAACTAAAAGCATTTACTACCACACTGTAGAGACAACACAGACCAAAAAGATTGCCATTTGCCTCTCAATAGGAATATATATACTGAGAAAAGGGATAGAAGTCAAATAAAATAGTGCCTAGCCTTGGTCCTAATACTTCTAGTTATGGGGATATAGTCATCTACTTCTCTCTTCATTTGTAAAACTAAACCTCCAAAAAACCATAAATCATACCCTCTTAACACGTTCACTGCTGTCAAGTCTATCAGGATGGGCCCCTCTCCTTCAGTCTACTCCAAAAAAACGAAGGCTGTACCAAGCTTATTATGAGAGATATTTTAACGAAAATTGAATGTAATTTATTCTTAGACCCTGTAGCTTTAGTTAATCTAGAAAAATACCATAGAACGCCAGGGACCATAACCGTCTAGACATAGAGAAACTCGAATTGGGTACGGCACCACCCCCGGTGCCCGATGGTAATTCCTGTCACAACTTGATCAAATAGCTGATTTCCCTGAAGGGAAATCTGCTAACATGAACTGACTTGAATCTGTTTTACCTTCCATGCCCCTCATTCGCTCATTTATTGTTGTGTGTTGTACTCAGTATGTCTTGTGGTCGGAAATTAGTAGAGTTAGCACTATCTACATCTCTTGCAGGCAACAGTGAAAGTGAGAGTGATGTGATTTCAAGGGACGATAGTTTTACAGACTAGAACTATGTACCTTTATGTTCTAGTTCAACTACTGACCTAGAAGAGCAGACAAGTTTAGAGTGCTTATTGAAAATAACAGCTGGCAATGTGGTAAAAAATGTGCAGATGACATCGGACACTGGGGACCACTCCTGGCTTTGCTAGTGCTAGTTCTTGGTTTGGTGGATGAATGGCTCTGCTAATTCATTCATTTAGTTCACTAGAATTTTCAAGAGATAGCATTACCTTCAAAAACTACATTGGTCCCCAGAGTCCGATACAGATTTTAACATTAGGAGAGGCATCGGACACCTGGGACCGGTGCAGTTAGTGGTGGAGTTAATCATATATAGACTGCAGCAGGGAACGTATTAAGTAATCGAGAACTGACAGATGAAGTTTCTCAAGAAGAAATATTAATTCTCTAATTCATTATAGTCTCCACAGTGCAAATATACCACACCAACATAAATGTGAAACAGTGGCCTATCAAAATACTCGTTATGAGATTCTGAGTGATTTATTATAGTTTAGAGGAAATTAACAAAACATTTCCTAGCCTGACATTTTCTGACCCCACAATAGGTCGTATTTTGGAGATGAATCAACAAGGTATGTGCCTATATGGCATAGTACAGGTAAATAATGTAATGTCGGGTGACTTAATAGGTTGTTAGGATATCTCAGGGAGTACTTTGAAATGACTAGTGGTAGTGAGTTGCCTAAAGGCTAATTTGTAGTAAAGACTTTGGGAGACTTGTGGACAGATTAAATAATATGGATCACGTTAAGAACAACAGACCCTAAAAATCAGGAAAAATATACCTTTTTATACCATCAGTAGCCATTGAGATGCAGTCTACAACACCACCTGAAGGCTTGGTAAGTAAACCCATAAGTCCTTTCCCAACACTTCTAAAAAATGCCTCTATACCATCGTGTTGCTGAATGCCTGTAAATTGAAGGGTTAATATAAGAATTAAATTTAACTTCCAAAGTATAAAGGAATATATTTATCTTTGGTTTTATAAATGATCTTATATTAATTTATTTTCCTAACGCAGAACAGAAGTAAACATAATACCAGATTTTATATTTACTTGTGATTTTTGGAAACATGTGAGTTGATGTAAATAAAATTATTAATATACACATCTCAGAACCCACCATAATATAAATTTTAAGCTTCAAAAAGGGATATACAATTTCTTAAAGATTTTTCACCATTTAAATGAAAATTACTATTTTCTAGAAATCATATAGTGCACAATACTAGAAAAATGAACACACACATCTACAAACACAACAATTATTTCAAACATAAAAAATAATGTAATTATTTATATCACTTAACCTACAAGCAGTTGAATTGAGTGTCCCAGCCTTTTCATATGAATAATATATTCATGTAATTTGAAATATAATTTATCTTTTTTATTGTTTAACTTAACATCAGTCTTTTGAAACTAACGCTAATTTGGGATTTTATTCAGTGAGTTTCTCACAAAATAATTGACAAGCAGTTGAGAAATAGTTAAATGAAAACAGATTTAGTTGAAAGGAAGTATTGTAATTTCACAAAATTTCGGGTTTCAGATTTTAATGAAATTATCTGTTTTAAGCCATTTGGACTAGTCCAGATGTGATAGGTGTTTGTATTTATACAAAATATACATATCTCACATAACTCAAAAATGGCTGGCTTAGAAAATTGAAATTTCATATTCAGCGTTGTAGTAAGGCCTAGTTGTGTACCTCCCTTTTGATCAAGTTTGTCAGAGGAGGGCAAAAACAGAAAATTGTACACATCTATGTACCTATTATATATACTAAAGATTTGTATGGGATGTTCATGATTTTATATTAGCAGATTTCCCTCAAGGGAAATCAGCTATTGAGGTCGTACTCATGACGCAATTTTTGAAAAATTTCTTCAAATGTCCATCGATCCTACCCAGGAGATGACGAAAATGAGGTCCGTTCAAAACTATATATATATATTTGTCTGTTAACACTAGCGGTGTAATTTATATTTAAGCGTCACAAAACTCGGTATTTAATCGTTTTATGTAAAAAGAAAGATCAAGTTTGTTAACAGCTGAAATCGTACCAGTGGGAGGGGGGTTTAGAGGGGGGATTTCGAAAATTCGAAATATCTCCGTTACTATATGTCGGATCGAAAAATTTATATAATCAATCTTATTGCAAATTAAATTTACTATAAATATACATTTATTCTCTATCTTCAATATTAACCGAGATATTTGCATTTTTATTATGTGAGTGCGGAGAAGAGATTGGCTCTATTCAGCTAAGGTCGGTTCTATTTGTTCCCACTGAAAGCTACCGCGGCCGTTTACGTAACTGTTCATCTCTCGCATGGAAATTTCTCTATTGTGTAACTTCATCAGGGGAATCTGCTTAGTATACGCAGCTCCTGCTGACGGACTTTTTTACTCTTTCTGTAAACTCCTATTTCTCCAGATCCAATTTTGGCTATTAATGAACTTACTCTGTATTCTTTCATGGAACACAAATATTGAATTTGGAAATCATCAAATATAAATTGAGAGCTCGAGCATATAATGTTCATCGGTTATACAATATAATCACATCACACAGTTATTCATGAATCTAACATAATCTAGTATAATTTCCTTTGTTTCCATAGACTTTCTTGATGAGTAAACTGCTTCTGATCCATTCCATCTATCTTCTCTTACAGATCTCTTTGTCAGTGCAGACAATAATTTTTGTGAGAAACCCTTTTCAGACTGCTCATCTCTAGTAAAAATAATCTGTCAAAACAAGATAATCCTTCTGATTACCTTTCATTTTCGAAAAGGAGAAAACAAAGGCCGAATTTAAGCTATATTATGTAAAAGTACCATATTAATGAACAATACTACTACCAACATTTCTACTAGCAAAGACATTACAAATTACTCACTTTAAATCCTATTTTGTGTTATTATTTCCTAATGCATTAAAATAAGCCTAAAGCGTGTCAAATTATTTTGGTGACTGTGAAACAATAATATTGTGACAAAATATGTTGGTGACCCCTGTTAATAGTTAATTATTGGAACCTTTATATGGAACCACTATTTGTTTTCTCTCTCCCCTTCCCTCAATATATGCCTCTGGACCTCTCTCATTTATATAACATACCAAATATCATTTTTTGGATCATTATTAATTTATATTTTTACTTGTGTTTATTGCCATCCTTAAATATTAATTAAGCTGGCACTTGATTGACAAAGAACTTCAAAATAAAATTTCATAATATTATGTAAAAATGATATGAAAAAGAGAGGTTTCTTATTTGTTTTTTGTTAGTTTTTTCTTCAAATAGAATGTGATAATATATCATAAAATATACCTACCTCAATTACAGTGAAAGAACCTCACTCATGGTAATCAAATGTTGGTGAACCAAACTTGTTTTTTAAGTTTGGTGATTTATAAACAAGTTAATGTTATTATATAAAATACATCAATTTTAAAAAAGTTAAAAATATTATTGCCATGTACTTTTTATTATTAGTATACTTATATTTTTTTTTATTAAGTATGATTTCATTGACACATATTTAAATAATAAAATTATTAACTGTAGTTGGTTACACCAGAATATAAATGATACTGTTGTAAAATCTATCAGTAGCTATCTATCGGTTTTTAATGGCTGATCGTAAAGTACCGTTGTTACTGGCTGGTACTCTCACAATGAAAGTGCTTGACAAAGATCAGCTAGTATCAATGGCCGCTACCGGTAGATTTGACAATGGCATAAAATTGCTATTTATATACCCATGAAGGGTTTATCTATTTTTTAAATATGGTAGATAACTTTTAGTTTTTCATGAACTGATTTAAAGAAAAAAAAAGTTCCTTAAATATAATTTATACATTTTAAATTTACTATTTATATATAGGATTTATTAACTGCGAAATAATTTCCATTATTAATTTGATTTAAACAAAATTTTACACGTAAATAAATTTAAATTTTGTCCAGCAGAGGGAGACAATGATGTAATGACAATATGTACTTTTATAACAAAAAAAATAAAACAAACAAAATAAAGATACAAAATGGACACAGGAGAAAAATAATTTTAGGTTAAGTGAGGGTTTGTTATCCCAGAGACTGTTTGACATATCGTCAATGAAAAGCCGCTCAAGGAGAGCTTACTTTGGAGAGCTCACCGGGTGCAATTAGTAGCCAGGTTCACATGGGTCAGATTTTATACATTCCCTCAGGCCTTCCTCCCATACTACCTATTTCCCGAGACCAAGTGGCTTATCCAACAGACCACATAGCTTCCCTCAGCAGTTTCTGATGGGTTTTTGCCAAGTTCAAGTGATGTAAACTTTGACCTATCTAATTTGATGTGAAAAAGAATCCCATGAAAACCGGTGAATTTTAAATTCCGGGAAGCCAATATATGAAATTTTCAAATTATATTAGATGATATATATATACCTTATGCATACTAAATTTCATGAGTTATATTATTACTCGTGATGGCTTTTAAAATACGAGTCTATAGTCAAATTCAAGAGGCGATAATTATGGGTATTGAGCTTTAGTGAAACAGGCTATGCTCTTACTTGAATAAGTATACTGTGATAGCCAACAGTTACATACCTCACCTAGAGTCTTGGCAAAAATGTAGTATTTGAGGCAATAAGACCTTATATAAATAAAGGATATCAGGATTTTCTGAAATTTGGATTTTGAATTTGCACAATCTGGAGAGGTCTGAATCATGAAGTAGGGATACCTGAGCTCAAAGTCTGTATGCATGATCGCCATATTACTTAAATCAACTGATAAAATAAATAAATTAAGACTGAACATAAAAGAAGAAAGAGAAGAAATAAAAATACCTAAAGCCATAAATAATTACAATAATAATATAGGAGGAGTGGATTTATTCGATCAGCTGATAGCTACCTATATTGACTAAGAGATGATGGATGAAAATTTCTTGGATACAGGTTTAGTAAACAGTTACATATTATGCAGGACTATGTTTCTCTTGAAATATCCAAACAGGAAACCTATTGCACATTTAGATTTCCGCTCAAATTTAATAGATGAATTGAGAGGAAATTCACGACTACTATTTATTTACTGGTAAGGCTGTATCCTCCTCGGACATTGTCAATGTCACTTACCCATGAAAATGGGGGGAAAAGGCCTTGTGCCTACTGTGCACAATCAAAAGAAAGGTGTAGGTTAATTATGAGTTGTAAAAAGTGCAATATAGCTCTGTGCATTGCATTTGTGGTGCCTATCACAATCTTGATTCCTTTAAAAAAACGAAAGTATTTGAACATTCCAGAATTTATTTATAATTTTTCTTGTAATAATTTTTGCAATTTTGGATATTTAAAATTTATAAAATTCAGTTTCAGTTTTTAAAGAATGCTTCTATTATTTACCTATTCTTGCTGAAAGTCTGATTTCAGTCATAGCTACTTTTGAGTATGGGTTCTTATTTTTGGTTTTCAACAAATCTTCCAAAACTATAAGTAAGAGTATTCATAGTCAAAGCAGAGATATTGGAGTATTGTGAGAGAATTTCGATGAAGGTAGTGACACCAGAGAATCACATTTGTTGCCAGATACCAGGGACGTGCATTCCCTTAAACTTGACCCTGTTTTTTTTGTTCTACCCATCATTGTTTTATGTTATTGTTATGTTTTGTATTACCAAAACCAGTAATAAACGTTTTTTTTTAATAAGAGTTCTTTTGGATTGCAAAATTAAATACTCGCAAGTTTCACAGTTTTTATCACTGCAAAATTTATTTCACAATGCACAATAAACTTGGTGATTATTCTTAATTACTACTCACAGTATACACTGATAGCGTTACTGTTCTTCAATGAGTCACAGTCCAATAATTCACTGAAATTCACAGAAAGACGGCACTGCACTGTCCTTAGCTTCGCGGCACTTCACTGTCCTTTACTTCGCGGCACTTCACTGTCCTTTACTTTGCGGCACTGCACTGTCTTAAACACGGCACTAAACTGTTACTTACAGTCACGGCACAACACTGTTCTTCTTATAAAAACACTTTACCGCACTGTACTAAGTCGCACTGTAGCACTGATGTGACCATCAATATCGCTGAGCATAAACAGACTCACGGCTGGCCCGAGCTCCTTTTTATAGGGAGGCGGCATACATCAAAGGGGAATTCTCTAGTTCATTCGACGTCTGGCTGGAAGGTACTGGTCAGACCTAGAACATTCTTTTCGGTCTCTTTGATCTACGTCACACTTTCCAAATACGCGACTCTCTCTCTCTCTCTGAAGGATTATTCATCTATTTATTTTTCGCAACACTATTATGAAGCCCAAATGCACTATTTTTATTAAGAGAAAGAATTTAGCATTGCCAGTGAAAAGTATGCCTTAAAGGACTAATTATTATTATTATTTATTAACGTAATGAATTTATTTAGTGAAGAACTCACAAAATGAAATCCTGTCTAGAATAGGGTGGTAACCTACAGATAATCCACCCCGATCAGCCTCAGTAGCACAACAACATCAACATGGACATTAACAAAAAACAAATCAAAATTAAAATATATTGGAAGGTTAAAAAAAATGTCTTTGATGTAATTAAGCAATAAAGTTATATGAAAATTAGTTACACAAAAAAATAGTGTAAACAAATTCATTTACATCATTGTTCCAACAGCAGGGCAAATAATGCATTTATTTTTATGTAATAATGAGATCATAAGTTCCTACAGAACTTGAGGAGTATTTTTAAAACTTGTCAAAACATTGAAGATCAAAATTGTATACAAGATCCACAAGCTATTCCAAACCAATTACAGAAAATACATACTTTTTGACAAGAAAAATATTATTGGCAAGGTTTTTCAATATGTATTATTTTGCAATGGAGCTGATCTTCAACTTTTATAGAAGACAATTTATGTGTGGCTTATTTAATGATTAATTTGGAAAAGTTGAATAAATACTTTTTTTTTCATGTGTAGAATCTCTTATAACTAAATTGGGATACTGTATGACCCGAGATACTTGATTATTTTATAAATCTTTTAGATAAATATATATATCCATTTCTTTTAGTGAAACAGATAAGAATAATAATTCTTTGCTTATATGAAATAGAGATGAAAACTGAATCATGCAAACCTGTTGTTGAAGATCTGAAGAAGTGCCGTCCTGCCACATAGAGGGAAGGCGACGGCGGAAAAAAACAAAGTCAGATACACCATTCACAACTACATCAAAACTAACATTAAAACATTTCAGTTATGACATATCATTCAATGGTATTTTTATGTAAACCATAACCAGATTACTCTTTTTTATATACATGTAAAAGTAATTACAGTAACAGGATCAAATTAATTTTTTTTTTCTTGTGGTTTTTATATCTATCTTCATTTTATTTATTAACTTGTGATGGGATCACATAGAAACAGGGACAAACCTTGTGAACATTATTCCTAATTATTAATTAATTTATTAATGAATGTGATTAACTTAGGATATGGAAAAAAATAGAAAAAAAAGAACAGAAAACTGAATACCATGTATCTTAGAAAAGGGGGAAAAATTATACAAAAAGGATTCTCTGCATGTGTGTATAGAACAATAATAAATATAATACGCTGCAATTTATTAGAAGCAAAATATAAATAACAACAATGATATTTCTATTCAATAAATAATATAAACATACCAAAAATGTAGCACATAAAAGAAAAAATACTCATCATGTAAATACAAACAATATTAACAAACAACTATAGATACTTATATGTAATGCTACATAAAATAAGATAAATAATGTATGTGTGCACGGTATACCTAAAATCGTTTACTCAGTTTAACTTGATTGACATTTATTTTTTATTTAATCCATTAATTTAAAATCCTTCTTTCAAGCTCACTATAAAAATGGGTGAACATATAATAATTCAGGGAGGGGTGGGGGTAGTGATGAAGTAAAATAAAATTGACAAAGTTAGACATAAATGCATAAATATTTCAATTAAAAAAAATGAATCATTAAGTATGAACTTCATCGTATGAAAAAGCAGCTCCCACCCATTTAATTTACAACTTAACAATTTAATTTAATTTTAAGTGTATTGAAGATAATCACTGTCAGTGTAATTTTTTTTTTAATTTTTTTAGCAGATAGGTGGACTACTAATATTCTAGTAGTCATAGTTTATGTTTGATTGCTACAAAATTTGATATTTAAACGTTTTATGCAAAACTAAAAATCAAGTTCGTTAATTACTGAAATCAGGCCTGGGAGAGAGTGGAAATTTCAAAAATTTGAAATATCCCTGTTATTATAAGGCAGATTGAAAAACCAAATATTCTTGAAAATTTAATTTCCTATAAATGTTGTCCTATATGTTTTTCAGTGTCTTGAATATTGAGATATTTGTATTTTTAGTATTCAGTCTCCACTTCTATGGCATCGAATATAAATGATAAGCTGATATATCATGAAATATTATATCCCAAGCTTAATTATGAAATACTGTTTTCATTGGACTTATACCATGTGAGATTTGCTCAAACATGTTTGGTATTACGTCGTCAAATAAAATTTTCCATTCCATACTGAATGATTTTTATCAATGCCATAGTTGATATTTAACTGTTTCATTAAAAATGAAGACTATATTTGATAATGGCTGAAATCGAACTATGGGGAGAGGGAGGGGACTAAAACAAAAAATTTGTAATATCGCAGTTATTATGAATCAGATCGATAAATATGATATAATCAATGTTATTTCAAATTTAATTTGATACAAATGTTGTTCTATGCCTCATTTCTTTTTCATGGACATTAACTGAGATATTTGCATTTTTTAGTACTCTGTCTCAGTAAACCCCAGTACACAGCTGGTCATATGACTTTCACTTTGAGTCACTGAGTCATTAAAAATCTCATACCCAGCTGGTTTTTCAATACGGTAAACATAGGTTTCTTATTATGGAAGAAATAAAGAATAGATGGTGAAGTCTGTCACATTCCAGTGCATGAAAAATCTGCTGCCCTTTGAGACAGATTATTTTAAGGTACCTCTTATGTAATCAGGGATCTTAAGAATGGTAATTTTGAACTATAAAGAACAAAACACAATGAAATTTACTGACTTCTGTATAATAGCTAAACATCTAAAGAATAGGTAATATATACTTCATAGGAACTGAACCTCTACCAACATTGAAATAATTTGTGCATCTAGCTGTGATCTTATTAATCTTGATTAATTTTTCTTCATTCCTATAAAATGTATTCAAAGTAGGAAAATTCCTGACTATCTTTGACCCAATTTATTCATTAACAATAATTACTGCAGGTCAAATGAAAATAATTAAAGAAGGAAAATAAATTACAAATGAAGTACAATACAACTTATCTACTCCACAAATTGTAACAAACAAATGACGTACTCAGTACCTATGTTTTAGCAGAATATTTAAATTTTCTTATCTGGTTATGGTTGATACAATGAAAAAAGCGTAGGAGAAGTTTATAGAAGCTTGAAATAGTTCATTTCATTACTATGGGGAAAATATATTCATGCAACAAGATACAAAAAATACTTTTGGAAAGAGTATGATTATTTCAAGGCTTCATTATTAATGTTTTAAAATATCATGCATGGTAAATCCTAAAACACTTTTTTTTGTATTTACACTACAGTTACATATTGCGTGCACTTTCTACAAGCCATTCAACATTAAGTGTATTTAATATTTACAAGAAATTTTCTTTTATGTACTCAGTGTACCAAATGTGCATTAGGTTCTCTTCTGAGATTTATAAAAAAATCGAAAACTGATTCAATCTTCTCACCAGTCAAATGCTTAATAATGAGACCAGACATCCCCAATGTAATTCCAACTTCAAACATCCTACTGTTTTGAATGAGAGTAACAGGTAAATCGCTCATTTGTTGAAGACATAATCTTCTTCTCTATAAAGATAAGTAATTGCATCTTAGTAAATTATATTTCGATAGAATTAAAATACTTGTATGCTTTCATCCATGAATAGGATTGTGTTCATTAAGATGCAGTGGGAAAACTAAGAATTTTATTTAATGACTTTGTGAGTTAATAACTGAATATAGAAGTTTTACCACAACCACAATATTCACCTCACTTAATAAAAGTAACATTTCATGTTCCAAACCAATACAGAACTACAACAAAGAATGTACTCACCTTTTTATAGTCATCATCAAAGTTTGGAGGAACTGTTGAATCAGGAAGAGCAGTAGTTATGAGTGATGAATTTCCGCTACCACCAGCACAATATTGACCCATTAACATTTGGGCTCCTAATGCAACACCTTCACTAAATTCTTCAGCCAACTCCACTTGATTCTGGGGGAATAAAAAGTTACTTAAATTTTACAATTTAAAAATGCGGGTCAGTTTAGAATACTGCTAATTATTTATATTATACTTACAAGAGCAGGATCATACCACATATCTCCTAGTCCATGAGTGAAGTCACTTACTAATGAATATGGGCTTCCAAGAATATCCAACCCGAGAATAAGAACATGTACTTGTGGTATTATTTGAGACATATAATGTGACATTATTTCTGATAGTAGGTTGTAAACATTAACAACGAGACCTTTTTGTTCAAAAAAAGTAGTTCTGCAAAATTGTTTAAAGAATGTTTAAGTCTTTACCTAAATAATTATTAAATATATAAAATAGTAATCCATTATGTTTGACTTACTTTATAGAAATTCCCTTTATTTCAGGATGAGCAGGAGTTAATGTATCTAGAAGGTAATGCAATAAATCTCCAACATAGTGCCTGTCATAAGTACTTGGAGGCATATTTGTTCCACTGAACAAGAAACTGAATTGTAGACTAATTGGGGATAGATGCATGAATTCTACCATAATTTTTGGCTCTTTGTTTCCAACACACTGAAATAAAATATAATTAAACGCTCTTAATAAGCAAAAATACAACAGACAAAAATTGCTCATAGGAGCTGCTTAAAAAAGTCTCTCATGTAGGGCTGTGTAAACTATTTCTCTCGAAGTAAGTAGGCTTTTTAACAACAAATTCAAATTTACATTGGAAATAAGATTTTTAATGGCTCAGTTACTTGAAGCAAAAATGAGATGACTATAAGTGGGGGTTTACTGAAGGTTGAAACATAAAAATAAAATAACTTTTTAATATTCCAGATAAAAAAAAAAAAATGTATTAAACAACAATTGTAGAAAATTAAATGCTTAATTGGTTCATTCACAAGGTATTTGGATGTTACTCACATAATAACGGTCTGTTGAAAATAATAATGATTATTTAAGCTTGGAATAAGACGTTTCATGATATATTGGCATATTGTTAAGTGTGATGACAAAAAGTGGGTGTTTACAGAAAATAACAAAAAAATGCAATTCGAAAAAGGATATATTATTATTATTATTATTATTTATTAACGTCCACTTTTTGCAACTCAGGCTAATTGGGACGGGTTATCTACAGGTAAAAAAAAAGGATATAGAACAACATTTGCAAGAATATTAAATTTGCAACAAGATTTGTTATATATAATTTTTCATGCATGCTACAGGTCACCACATCTCCCTGAAATGGTCTAAATGATAAGACCGTCAGTGTTGAATATGACTCTGAGGCATGTTTTCCAAACATTAAATTAACAGAAATTCATATGAGCCAGTTATCATTTAGACTTGCAAGGAATCAGAGCTCCAGTTTTTAGAAAGTAAAACATAAATGCCATTCAGAGTAAAGAATAATAAAAAGAAGAGTAAAACAAATACGTCAGAAAACAAAATTGAAAATATCTTCATTCCTATGCATTGGAACAGATTCAAAAATGTTATAGAATACAATTTATAGATCTTCCTTATGATAAACAAAATACTTCTATAATAAACCTTTCCGTAATAGGCATGAAAGAATTTGCTCTTTCATTTTTGATTTGGTGGTTAACAGGTGACAGGGGGGAAAAATTATATTCTGCATTTCAAAAATAATATATATATATATATATATATATATATATATATATATATATATAACCATATATAACTTATATATAAAAATGTGTGTGAGTGTGTACGTATGTATGTCTGTATATTGTTATATTTAGGTTTTTTTAGCTCCTGGATGTGCTAGAAAAATAGAATGTTTAATATGAATTAGCTGTGTGGGAGTTTACATTTTTGGTCAGTTAGTAGTTTTCAGCTGAGTCGACGGTAGATCTTCAAAATTTATCTTGGGTTTTCCTTTTTTTAGATCGAATTAGGTGAGCACACTTAAACAAAACATGGTGAGCTCAAAAATGTCTATTACGTATTTGTAAATTAACTTTAAGAAAATAAATCAGTTCTGGGACCTTTAGTGCCCTAATTGCATATTTAAGAGTCTCTAAAATATCTCTAGATAAATATAATTGATATTATTATTGATTGAATTGAAATTTATTTATTGTTATAGTATCTATAATGTCTATCTAAGCATACTATATGTGTGTATATATATATATATATATATATATATATATATATATATATATATAATTTTAATAAACACTTTTTTAGTGGAAGCAGTAATAATAAATATGTCTACTGATCGCCCTTCCTACTGGATTGGGATTCCAATTTAATATATTATATTTATTGCTGTGGTAGGTACAACACCTCATTAAAAGCCTAAAGTAGGCTAAAACATAAAATATCTTTACATTTGGTTTCCCAGTGTGGAGTATATAAATAATTTGAACGGTTAGTGTTATCATCAACCAGCGTGATCAAAATATAAAGTCATCAAGGACTTCAACGAAAATCTTCCCATGCCAGGAATAGTAATAGGTTATTCCCTACAGGGAAATTGCCTAGATTAGGATAAAATGAAATTAATAAATATATTAGATGAATTTACTAACCCAATTTGTCAATGGTTGGTGAAGGACAGCGATGTCTTGTCTTATTCTAACAGAAGGTTTACACTCTGGAACCCATGCAGAACAAAGATTATATAAGGTGAGAATAAAACTTTTTTCAAGTTGCACTGAAAACTCTTGCACCAATAATTTCACATACCTAAAGACAATAACAATTTATTCATTACTATTCTAATAAAATAAAACAAAGTTAATAAAACTAAACTCAAATTTATACATACTTTATTACTAAATTATTATGAGCAGTTTCATTTCTTTTCAATAGGAGCATCTCAATACAAGGTTTCACACCAATTTTTCTAATTATTTGTGATGGCAGTGGCTTTGGGTATAAAACAATGGGGAAAACTGCATTAGACATCTGATTTTCAATCTGTAAACAGGCATAAAGGTAGTAATAATAATGAATAAATTTTGATCTTGAATAATTACCAAAATGACTGTTACTCCTATTTCATCAGATTATAATTCATCACTACTACTACATCTGTAAAATAAACAAACCTAAAATAAAATTTAGGCGATAATTAATGCAATGAAGCAAGATGGGGAAAACAATTTTAAGCCTAAAGTTTTTAGTAAAACATTTTTCTAAAAACTAAATGGAATTCATTAATATTCATTCTAAATTTTTGAATAAATTAATTCAATAATTAATAAATTATGGTTTACCTGGAACTTATGAATTTTGCAATGAATATAACTGTAATTAGGGGACCTCCTATACTGAAGCCAGACAGCTGGCAGATATCTTCTTCTTAGTTCCCCATAAAATGGTTTGGTCATCTGCATTTTTTCAAAGTCCACCTAAAATAAAATCACATACAATGCTGCATGTAAAAGTTTTCAATAACCTTACAATATAATCTTTCTAGCCTAGTCTGTTTTTCCTAAGAAATCTATGAGATATTTATAATGTGTTTCAAATCACTCTAAAAATTCTTTGCTAAATTTTGTAGATTTTTAATATGGAATTCAGTGACAAAAAATAATTAATAATATTAATATTATTTTTATATGAGAAAAAATTGCTCGTTTAGTGGTGATCCACATTACGTTCATAACATTTGAGTATTATAAAAATAATTGATCCAGACTGGAACTACCTAGTTTGAAGTCAGACAGTTTCTCCTAACAATTGTTCAAACCCGACCATTAACCATCTACAAATGGGTACTGAGAACACCTCATGCATGGATGGAAAAAGAGCTGTTACTCTATTAATTCCAAAAAGTCCGCCACACAAGGACTGCATTAACTAAGGAGATTTCCCAAGTGCTAGTATAAAACACTTTTAATCTCATCTCACCACATAGTCTCTATTTCTATGTGAAAATCCGATGAGTAGAAGGGAGGGGAGGATGGGAGGGTAACTACCAGAAAACAAGAAGGCACGAATGACTCGCTTAATTCTTGAGTTTGAAAAAATGCATAGAAAAACAATTGTAGACCATTAATAGTTAAAGATTGGTTCTCTAAAATTTTACAATCTGACTCAAGATAAAGGAGAAAATTTGAATTTTCGAATTCCCTACTCTATTCCAAGTCCAATTTCAGCTTGTAACAAATATGATCTTTAGTGATGACAAAAACAGTGAAATAAATATTTACGAAAGTCTTATCATGAGCACTACCTCAATAGCTGATTGTAGGGAAATCTAATACAATATGTCTCTCATCTTATTTAATGGACATAGGAGTGACATCTTCATTCTACTGGCATTTCTTCCTAAGTCCTCTCTCCTCTCTATCTCAGATTAGGCTGTATAGTTGCTTGCAAAGCACTTCTCCTTTATAATTCAGTGCCTTTGAGGTTATAGTATCCTCACTTGAATTATTATAATTTATAAGGGACAATGGAACCTCTTCTGCTTCTCAATTTTCACTGTCTGGATTATGGATGAATCTACACACAAACTAGAGTTCTGAACTGATCCCCTATGGATACGCTACTTTTATATCATTCTTAAATTACAAAATAGTACATCCTGCAATAGAATCAATGGCACAAGGCTACTCAGGTTTGGAGGGATCTCAAGTGGTCAGCTTGACTTATTTCCTGCCATACTGTGATCACATTACATATTGGATATAAAGATCACTACATCAGAACATTTATAATTTACGTTAGATGGCTTTGGTTTCTGTTCATTAATAAACTGTTATATCTCAAATTGCACTAAGGTTTAAGCTTCGGTAACCTAATACTTGAAATTAACTATACGAAGTATCAATAAAGAAAGGTACATGCACAAACTCCTTCATCTGAGCTCGCTTCGCATCTTGTCGCCATCTGTCTTCAACCCAAGCTGAAAGCTCTAGTGTTAGAGGTTTCCACTTATGAGCCACACTCACTTCCCAAATAGGAGCAGAATCTCTCAAAGATAAGTAAGCAACTTCTTGAAGCTGATTGCTTACATCACTAACCTAAAACAGACATAAATGCAAACATTAATTATATAATAAATAGTTATGCATTATTTTTATCCTCTGCAGCTGACAACATTTTTCTGTTATAAAATTGATATAAAAATCAATATATTGGTAGCTGTTGGTAAGCATACAAATTATTTTTGTTTTTATTTTATTTTTCTTGTAAGTCCTTTATAGAGGTGTGTTTCAACCTGCAGGCCTCCCCTACACAAGGGGGTAAAGGCCTAACTTCCTGTGGGGACCAGCAGTACTGCGAAGTGGGGACCAATACTCAAACTCACAACCTTTGACTTTGAAGTCCAAAGCTCTAACCACTCTGCCACACTGACCCCCAAAATATAAAACCCAATAAATTCGAAGGTTTATAACTTATGCAATATTCCTATCTATTACTGCCCTCGAATGGGAGATGTGAATAGACATGCAAATACTGACCTATGTATTTTACAACTTCATTTCCCCATCCATATTCCATCAAAGTTGAACCCATACAACTGAAAGAAGGGAAATTTGAAAGGAAATAATAATAAAAATATTGCGGAGCCATTGCTTCCAAGTCAGATTTCAGTATGTTCTTGGAGCTGACACTTACAAATATATGAAAAAAGGTAAGTTAAACTATGGCTTTAAATACAACATCTGTTATGGTTTCAGGAATGATGTGTGGTATCGGAAATAATCTTTTTGAATGAATAACAAGGCTTATTTTCCTCTAAAAAGTTTCATTTTGACAGAGTGCACTTGCTGGTATGAGCTCTTGCCCTGTAGAGTTATTTGCACTGAAGGTGGAGCTGATGCTCAGAAAGTGCACTACCAAAATGTGTTATTTTTCAAAAATTGATTTAAATTTCTTTGTCTTTATTTCATTATTTTATTTGTATATGTGCATATATGAGTGAGTGTGTACATATTTGTGTCAAAATATAGGAATGAAGGATACTGTACCCTTTGTGGGAAGACTATTCTTAAAAAAAAAAGTGTATGTGTGTATATATATGCACACACACACACACACACACACACACGCACACGCGCACACGCGCACACACGCACACACGCACACACACACACACACACACACACATATATATGCATACATACTTATTTATCAAATTTATAAAACACTCAATAAACCATCAATAATGTTTTAGAAATTTATTATTATATATTATAAATATATTAATCTTACTTACAATAGACAAGCCTAATCCTTTTAATGACAAGAATACTTCTAAATTACTTTTTTCTGAATCAATTTGTAGACGAGCTTTATAGGCAATTCGTTCATCTTGTGTAAACATAAGCACTCTCTGTGGTCCTTCAAGGTAAGACACCCAATAAACAATTACTTTATCTTTTCTAGTTTTCTTTGATAACTGAAAAATAAATACCATAATTAAGTACCAACCACTGAATTACAGTTGTGCTGACCAGTTACAAAAAAAAAAATTAAATTATAAAACTGCACAAATCACACTACACTTGTATGATATTTCTTTGAATTAATAAAAAGGTCTAATGAGAGTATAATGCTCCTATAACTGTGCTTGGCTTTCTATAAATTGATATGGAATAACAAGGCAAGCAAACAAGAAAAACATATTATTTACAAGAGGTCTACACAAAGTGAGAAACATGGAGAAGGTGAGATAAGCGACCTCTGAAAAGTGTATGAACTTTTAGTTTTATTTTTTCTCCTTAAATATTACTTCTCAAACTCATCTATTTATTGGTCTCTATTTTGTCAAGAATATATATTACAAAATTGTACAAGAGAAGTGTGTTTTATTAACATAACAGACAGGTTTTGTATTACACCAAAACATGTTTTAAGAAAGCAGGATGCATTATACAGCTTTAGACAAAAGGGGGGTAAGTATCTTATTAAGATGTATTGTTAAACAATTTTTCTTTAACTCTACAAAGGGTCTAGCAAAATAATATCAACCGCCCCACTCGAAAACACGGGGGGGGGGGGGGGAGAGGGACTTTTCAACTCATTTCCTACTAGATCCTTTAAACTCTTTATCTTTGTCATAACCATACTTATTTACACAAGTTGATTGAACAAAGCTACTATCCCGAGAAGAATAATTATAATAATTATGAGTATGGAGAACTCAAAAGAATCTGAAAATCAACATCATCAAAGTCATTGTCATCTTGAAGCCTTCTTTGGAAACTAAAATACAAACCTTAATAAATTTTAACTAAAAAAAATGGAATATTTAAATCCTTTTTCCTTACCTGTGGTTTCTGCAACTCATCTGATTCACTATCCTCACTACTGCTACTTTGACCACTTTGTAAAGGTGTTGATAATCTAAAATAGAATATTAAAAACAAATTAAATATTTAATGAACTAAAACCCTGTAAATTAGATGTATGATTTCTTGGCGCCTTAATTCCAAAAGTAACTATCAGCAAAAATGAATAAACACTTTTTTTAAAAAATATATAATTATTAAACATAGTATTTCCCACTAGTGATGAATCTATTTAAAATATAAAAAACAAAAAAAAATTAACAAAATTATTTTTAAATTCTTAATCGAATTTGATGGAGCATTTTAAACTTTTAAATTAAAGACTTGTAGTTAGAGAAAAGTGAAGCAGGACATGGCATTTAATTAGAGAATTGAATTATAGGCTAACCCAACTGAAAATAGTACTAAAGATTTTTATAATTTGATTACATCAATATTTAATTGCTTATCTTGTAAATTTGTAATATAAATATGAATACAAGTTCCCTTTTTGTCTATTTGTGGAATAGTGGGAATGCCAGTTTCATATATACAATTAAATAAAAAGCTTACTGATATAATAAAATGTTATGTTATAAAAAAATTTTTTTGAAACAATCATTATTGATCTTTTTATGATCAACGACGAAGCAAGTATCCTCTAAGAAATTGAGTTAACTAATCCAGTCAACAAAATGTGTACACATTGTAATCATTTATAATGATAATTTTTACTATAGCAGTTTCTTTATTGTACACAATTGAAAGTCATATATTCAAGGTATTTTGATTTTTAATTTAAAGGAACTATACAAATACCTCTTTAAACTTGCAGAAAGTTTGGCTGTCACTGTCGGTGGTTGTGCTGCATTGTTGGTTGTTGAACCTTGTTTTCTCACCATATGAAAACTCACTCGTTCTTGCCCATACCCATCTTTCCATATTTCTGACATGAAATCCTTTGACTTTTTGTTGTAAACATTCCAGAGAAGAGTCCTTTCTTTACATGGATCATCCCAAGTGTATAAAAGAGATTGATATGGACTTAGGAGAGCTACCTAGAATACATAAACAGAAAAAATATAAGTTCCTAACTTGTCATTTACATAATTCATTTAATAGGGAATAATTTACATTCTCATGAATAAATAATATTCATTTATTAGAATGCTCCTCTCACCATACCAATGCCAGTTTGTTGTCTAGTTACAAATAAATAATAAGTATCTATAATTGTATTACTTTATTATTTGTACTTATAATTAGTACGATAATACTACTGATCACAGAACTTTTCGAACTTTATATAAAACCTAAATCATGTTATCAGATTTAAACAAAATTAATGATTGTAAAGAGATGAAGCTTCTCACTTTTAAATGCATATGTTCGACAACATTGATTTTATTCATTTTATTTTTATTTTTTTTATTAATTAAGGTCTTTTTTTTGTGTCCAAAAGAAGGTTTATTAAAAGAAGTAAGTTCTTCGGAAAACTGTATATTGTGCCACTATTGCCATTCCTTTTTTATTTTACGGATTTTTTACTTTCTTATAAAAAGTAAAGTAAGTAAGTAGTAAGTAATCATGAAATTTTTGGTTATCAGATTTCAACGGAATTATTAATTTTGACCCCACCCTGATGTCTATACATATTGGGATAACTCAAAAATGACATGCCCTAGAATGTTGAAATTTCCTTCTGGTAACTAGTCTGTTGAGTTGAGCACCTTGCGTTTTGATCAAAATTGATTAAAATAAGGGGTGGGGAATGAACAAGGGCAGACCATGTATCAGATCAGTACATCAGATTTCTTAAATTGAGAATGAAGTACATTCTGCAAAATACAATTACCTTTTCATTCTTTAAATAAGTTTTGACAATTATTATTAATGTTGGAAGAAGTGTTTAATGCTTAACAAACAGAGAAATAGTAAATAAATACCTGTCCAAGATGTTGTTGATGAATTTTTAAGAAAAGATCTTCACATAAATTTTCAACTCTTACTGGAGCATCACCAGGAGAATAGTTGCGGAAGACTATACTAAAAGGCTTGTCTCCTCCACCCATAACCGAGACAACTAGACCTCCCTATACAGCAAAAAAAAATGTATTAAAATACTTAAACCATCCCATCAATGATATTCTGCTAAGGCTGAATTTATTTTATATTATAGAGAAAAATAAAATTTATACACAAATGCTAAATACTAAAAATATACCATGATTAAGCAATTATAAAGGAGAATTTTATTGTAAATTTAATTAATGCTTTATCCAGAAATACGTCAAAATATAAGTAACATAATATAATAGAAATATGGTGCCTTTATAATATTTGGTGTGGTTCATTATTTTTGAGATTAGTTACAGTGAATATTAATTAGGTGATAACATTGAGGCATTACAAGCCTGATTATTAAGCTAAATAGTATGAATTTAAGATATGTACTGCTGAAAGCTAGACATTAATATGGAAAAGGATAATCTTTGACTCACAGCTCATAAAAGGCAGATAGGTTTGATGGGAGTCAAAAACACCTGAGTTGTTAGTGGGGAATAAGAGACCAAACCACCAATTCATCACTGAAATAGTTATTTAATAGTCTCATGAAGTTGAATTCACAATAAAGAAGTGAATAAAGTCAAAGTTCGAAGCCCAGTAAGAGCACAGCTAAATAAAATTTAACATCAAAGCCATGGGGGGTTTGAACCAGGTACTTATTACAGAAGTGTGACACATTACTACTAGGCCACTGCACCCCTTATTAAGCATTACTTGATAATAATATTCAACTTACAAACTAGTAAAATTGAAAGGAGCCAAAAATGAAAAAACCTCAATTTTTTCTTTTCTGTTCATTTTCAGCAAATTTACAGGTAAAACAGATTGGTCATTGTCTTTTTGTAAGTATTTTACTGTATACGTTTTTGTCTAAGAGCTCTTTATTCATAAAATATAAATAACAGAGTAGTTTCAGAAATATATACACATTAAACCTACCATGACCATGATAGGTGTTTACTAACACAAAATGTTGTGAGATCTTTTCTGTTGTATTTTTATTTTCAAAGGAAGGCCAGGTTGCTGGGGGTATAGATCATCCTCCCCATTTTGTGCCAATCTGAAGGCTTTATTATTACTAAAAATTTAGTAACTTTATTTATTCAACCTAGAAATGTTAACTATTTGAACATAGCTAGTATGCACAATGAATTTGAAATGAAAATTTTCATCCACTCTCTAAAGTTGTAACAGAGATCAGGACAAATTCAAAACTAACATGAGACACTATAACTGCAATATTTGACAACCTCCATCCTTTATTATTTATGAAGAATATTCATTAAGAAGAAGATTAAAAGCTCTCAAACTGAATCAGTACTTTAAAGGTCAAAAGGGTATATACAAACTTAGTTAAACCATCAATAATGACGGTATGTTCAGAGTACACTGAGTTTTAAACTTTTAGAATAAGCGATATATCCAGAAAATTACAATTTCTAGTGATTATTAGTTTAGATAGTACAATATATGTAGGGAATGATATAAAGATAAATATATTTAAAGAACTGCTGTTTCATTTATGAATTAATCTCATCTCACACCAGGGTAGTAATAGTCACAATCTTTTCCTATATGCTCCAGGCACAGGAACCAATAATATCATGTAAAAATTAACTTCTAACTGAATAACTTATAATACATCAATCAGTGTTTGATTTATGATTTTCTGATCAAAGCTGACCAACTTAACTACTTACAATTAGTATTTAAGATGAACTACATTATAAATACCAATCTATAAAATATTATAAAAAGTAATTAAGGAAGTTCATCTTACCCCTTTATCCATTCTTAAGACTGTATCATGATTACTGACTATGGGAAAATGCTGAGAGACAACTTTGCTGTCCCGAAACTTTACAAACATATTCATTTTTTCTGTTTCAGGCCAAAAAGCAACTGTCTAGAAGGGACAAAAAATTACCTTCAAATTACTATAAAAGAAATATTTATAGTGGGATATTAAGAGGTAGTAAATGTAACTGAAATAGTTGAAAATAATCTCTTATCACATTTGAGTGAGTTATGACCCAAAAAATAGTTATTTATTATACAAGTGACGAAAGTAGATCGTTTTAGAACTCGAGTGAAACATTTACCCACACGAGCGAAGCGAGTGTGGTAATTTCACGAGAGTTGTAAATTCTAATTTCGTCACGAGTGTAATATTAAATTTTTTCTGTAATCGTGTAATACATGACCAGATCTAACCAGAATATGAACAAAATTAGGATGTTGTGAAGATTATGGTATGTTGTTGGTAGGTTATAAGCATGGTTGTGAAAGGTTATAAGCATAGTTATAAAACAACTAGTGATGATTGTGAAGTAGTGCAGTTATAAACAAGTGCAGGTTATAAACAAGGAAGGTAATTATTATTATATTTAAATTTTAAAATACATTGATTATTTCCACCAATAATTCATTCACATTTCAATTTATTTTGTTAAAATAAATTCTTACAATGTTAAGAAACATTTAAAAGCATTTAATTTCCAACTTCAAATTATTTTTTAATTTATACTTATTACTAATTAAGAAGGCAATTCACTTTCTTCACTCTATTGCAAAATGATTCACTTTCTTCACTCATTTCAGTTTAGTAATTTTACCATTATTCAACGATTACAGAAAAAAAATATTATTTAGTCAGTAGAGATGACAATTAAATCTAGTAATTAATGCTTGAGTGTATATTTTGAATGGCATATAATATATTGCAATAGTATTATCAACAGATCTAAGAAAATAGCACCAAATTTTAAGAATTTCAAGTACCTTCTTTGGATAATGTTTTATCATAAAAACATGAAACTCTACACTTAATTTTTTTTTTAAACTACCTGTTTGAAATTACTTCCTATTGTGCTAGAAAAATATGTTATATTTAAGAAAAAAAGTGCTGCATAAATTAAAAGATTTCCGACACACTGGAATGGACTGCTGAATCATCTCCCATTATATAGTCCATTTCCTAGTAATTAGAAACTTATGAAAATAGGACTTAACATTTAAGCTGGTAAATGAATAATAAAGGAATTATACAGTCAATTTACTTGAGAATCACATGATTAGGCTGGAAACAACAAAAAAATAGAATAAGTTAGCTATTATTCAGGTTAAAGAAAATTATAAAAAAATTAGGTATTTACTAATGTCCACTTTGTGCTACTCGGATAATATAATTAGGGTAGATTATCTACAGGTTACCATCCTTTTCTAGCTAGAGTGGGACTAAGGATTTTATTTAATGAGTTTGTAACTAAATAAATTACTATTTCCCAGGTGAGAATCGAACTTGCCACTCTAGTTTTACTATGAGAAATTAAGACCAACAACATAGTTCTCATGGCCAACCTGATCCCCCAAACCACCAATTTTAGTAAATTAGTTTTTTTTTAATAATTTCAGTTACATGTATTTTTTCAATTGTATACATAATAATATATATGATATACAAGACTTTGTATCTTACTCCTACTTCTCCAAGTTCCCAATCCTCCTTGTCACAATTTGAATATTGGCTTTACACGGAATGGTTTTCTAGTATGATATTCATCAAATAAAATATTAAAAAAGGCATAGAATGTTTATGTCACATTGTTTATTTATCTGTATCTCACATAGTAATGGTTCAAAGAAAAGAATGCATATATTTAAGTTTTGAATTGGATTGTCATGATATATTGGCTTATTGTTCATGTGACTTGAGTGGGAATGAGAGTTTACATTAAGGCGAAAAGCAGAAACATACAAATAACTTCATTAATGCTCGATTAAAAAAACAACACAATTTTAGTGCATTAAAATCAAGATTGGTTTTTCCATTCAACACATAACAGAGGTATAGTGAATATTTGATTTTACCACTTTTCTAAACCCCCTACTTATTACTCCTGGTCCGATTTTACCCATTCAGGAACTAGACATTAGATCTACATAAAACCTTTAAATAACGAGTTTCATAATGATAAAACTAGAAATCAAAAATCAAACCACGAGTTAAAGATGTACTCATTATAGCTGATTTCCCTTAAAAGAAACCTAACAATATTATGTTATTATTCTGGTATATCTGATTATGAAATGATATAGTTGATATTGAGACAATAGTCATGGATGTTTTGAGGCTTGAGGGTGAAATCCCTTAAAATATTTATTTTAGAGATAACTATCATGTTATTAATGAATTAACATCAGTCTGGATGAATCAATTCATTGCATACATATTTTCTGATGGAATTTTACTAACTTATCAATGAAGTCATTAAGCAATATGAGATCCAGATCAGTACCTCTATATCAACAAGATAATTGAGGTTGCTCTCACAACAAGATTTTTGAAAAAAAAAAAAATAGAAGTCAAAAATCAATTAATCCTAACAAAGAAATGACAAAAATTAGGTCAGTTCAAAAAATATATATACATTGGGGTGATGAGAAGTCTTCCCACGATGCAGATTTTACTTTATTTCACGAGGCCATTCAGGACATGTGTGCCATTTTCAAATGCTATGAGGAATAATGATACTACCGCTACGGGACTCTGGCCTGAACTCCCATAGAAGAAGCATCCATTATTCCTTATAGCACTTGAAAATGGCACGGATGTGCTGAAAGGCCTAGTGCAACAAAGTAAAATCTTTATTGCGAGAAGACATTTCTTCATCCCTATATTCGGTAACTCCCACTTCCAGCATCCTAAACATATATACATGTCAGTTAATGATCTAGCAACTTTATTTTTGTTGTATCATTGCCAAACTTAAGATTTAGCCATTTTATGTAATCAAAAGATGAAGTTTGTTAATAGCTGATATTGGACCAGGAGGGAGAGTTTAGAGAGGGTAAAATAAAATAATTAAAATATGTCAATTATTAAAGTCACACTAAAACATGTTTAATAGCCAATCTAGTTTAAAATACAAATAACATTAAACAATCTTTGTTCTATACATTTTATTTTAATCTAATACTAAGCATGTTATTGTATTTATTAGATTTCAGTAGTAATTTTAACAGCCTCTTCTACTCATACAATTTTCACTTAAAGCAACTGTGTCAATAAACGTCTCATGACCAGCTTAAAATTCAAGTCCAGTTTACATAGGGTTCTTTTAATGTGAAGTAGCAGATAGAATGTGGGGTGGTGATATCAATGTGTCATTGCAGCAGAAAAATTTGTTTAGTTTCCCAAAACTAAAATTTTTTTTTTGGTGCTCCAGTAAAACAAGAATTGAAATTACCTGTGATGGAGCAAGATCAATCCATAAATCAGCTTTTTCATTTTCTTCCATAAACCTTAATGGTCTCTTACATTCATTTGAGACTATGAAGTTGGGAAGGAGGGTTACTATTTTTGTCAGATGAGGGCTCACTTCAGAAAGTTCTACTTTAAGTAGAATTCTGTATCTTCTTTTTCTCTCTCGATCCCTTTATTGGACAATGATGAACAAGAAGGATGATTTCAGTTATCAGTTAATAAATATTTTAAATAAATAAGTCTGAAATTTTGGGAACTTACTTGCATATCACTAATCCAGAAGTTTCAAAGGCATCAAGACAAAATGCAGAAGACCATGAAGAATGGTACGCTCTCAGACGAACACATTGTTTTCTTTGCTTTCTATAACAGAAAAGTAATGGCTCTTCTCCTTGTGCTTCATACACTACATCAGTCAAAGATGCCTAATAATCAAAATTCCACATTCAATAAATTAAACATTTAAAAGAATTTAGGAATAATATGAAACAAATATCATCCCAAGTAAAAAAGTACATTATTAACAAAAAAAAAATCAAAAGGAATTTAAAAGTGAGAATCAATGACCAATCTATAATTGGTCATTAATTTATTTTATTTAAAGAATTGAAATAACTCAATTTTTAGTATCTGTTTTAACTACTTTTCTTCTTTAAAGGATTTCTATTTTATAAATTCATCCTAATGGAGCTCTTGGTAGGATTACTTAAAAGTACTCAATACTCCAACTTTCTTCTTATCATTTGTTTTCAGTCTTTAGTGCAAATTAGTAAGATTTGTTGCCAATCAAACAAAATGAAATTAAAATTTTGTATTACTGACCCTGATTTGAAGGGGAAGAGTAGTCTTATTTATGATCCAATAAGGTGCATAAAGCATAACATCACATGTTTCACCTCGCTCAACTTTAAGGCTAAGGCCTAACTGTTTATTGCCGCCCTCTGTGTCTTGTTCTGTTGTCATTGTAACTATTTTTTCTTCAACATCTGGGCTAAGATTGAATGTGCCTGTCCATAGAATTCCAAGATATGATGGTACCTGTCAATAAGAAATAATATCAGCTTTTTATTACAAAATAGTAAATAAAATAAAATAATTTATTTAAGGGCAGATAAACAACTGGCAGAAAAATGTATTCTTAACATGAAGGCATAGGGAATATGTAGTCCTTAAAACAAATAAATTAGAACTTTTCGACAGGTCTCATTAGTATTCATTAGCTGAACAAAAAAATAGTGAGATACTTATGACAACAGGAATTCCCTCTGACACATTTCAAAAGAAAGACTAAATATTACCCTGTATTCTTTGGTGCTAATTTTGTTTTCACGAACATCCTAAGATACAAAACACTTGCCCTATGACACCACTACTACCAAAAAATGGGCAGCAAATAACAGTGACATATAAATGTATATAGTCAATTCACATTATTACTTATAACATATTCATTATATCATACCTACACTACATGGAAATAAATATTACCCACTATTTAACTTGTAGGGTCCTGTCACTTTCCCATCCATACAAAAAAAATCTTCAGTAGACTCATTTCATACACTGGAGTACTCAATTTCCCCCTAAACTTCATGTAACATACATGGTCATATAAACAAAGTTACCAAGCCTCTAGCTCCTTCCTTAAAATCCATTAATATACACAAATCATGGAACACTAAGCTGAAAGGTCTTACTCCACATGCCAACACAAAACATGTAGTTTACAAGTTATCTTATTAAACTGGTTGCAGTACTGAGTGCATTGGTGGCAAAAACCCACCAAAATATGCTTCTCAAAACAAAACTTCAATATAAAAAACAAGGATAAGGAAAAGACTGCACTCTTTAAACATGCCATCACAATTTGACATTTACATAACTAAAATTCACACTACAAAGCACAATAATAAAAAAATTTGATGTGTGTACCACATGACTTCCTGATAATTCTATTAAATTAAATATGCAAAATGTTTTGCTGAACTTCATTTAAAATTATGTCATTTGAAAGTCTTATACAATATCTCCATTCAAATGCACCAGATCAAAACAACACAGAAAATAATTTATATATCTCTTCATGATAAATAAAAAAGGCATACAAGGAAGTAAAAACATTCTGAATCATAATAGTGTTGAATTTGAAATCAAACATCTCATAGACTTTAGTGGGTAATATGAGGAAAGTAATCTGACAGGATTCAGTAGTTGAAACTACAAGATAAATCAATAAAAATGAAGTAACCTTACAATATTCTGTACTATAAACAATAGAAATGTAAAACCCATAACTGATGTGTTATTTTTTTTTTTTTTAGGTTACAAATCAATTCATTTCTATTTGTATTTAATGGCTCCTATTAAATAATGATCAGTAGTATGTTCAAAGAAAGGCAAATGTATTGACTACACTTTTACAAATATTTCGTCCGTAGAACAGAGTTAAGATAAAAAGCTTTTAATCTTAATAAAGAATAAGGACTAAGTACAAACTTACATGAATGTTGATCTTATGACTCTTCAGAAGATTGAGAAAATAAATGCTAGCTTTGTCTCCTGCTTCAATACGAACTTCAAATTTAATAGAAGGAATTTTTATTTCAATGGCATAAGGCAGGCGATTATGAAAAGCAAGAGGAGGTAGAAGACGTATGAGGTATTTTGGTATAAGTCTTGATGGTCTACAAATAGGAGGTCCTTCTTCACACAATGCCTAATAAAAATACTAAATTATATAAATGAAATAAGCCAGTAATTCATGATTTTTACCATTGAAGAAGTAATTACCCTGACAGAAAATACTGTAGGTTCATACTCTTCTTTGGCTGAGCACAATATATCCTTTGGAAGGTTCAAATCTGAAGCTAAATCTTGCCACCATAGTCCTGATTCACATATACTATAAATACTGTAGAGAAAAAAAAGAAGTGTATTATTAAAATAGAGTATAATGAAATTTGTACTAATTTGGTAAATATATAAAACTTTTACAGGGCTTCCAGTCCTTTTACTTACAAAAGTGTACATCATTTTTCAACTATTACATTTCTTTTCAGGTTTGCAAGTTTGAAATTATGAATTGAATGTAAGTATTCCACAAACAGATAGAAATTTTACGAGTTAATAAGACTCGTAACACTAAATTAAAAAGGGCAGTAATTAGTTTCAAATGTATCCTGATTAGACTGGAATACAGACCTAATAATGTAACTATAAATATTTATTTCTTTGTTAAAAAAAAAACTAAAAAAAAAACTTACTCAACATAAGCTGGCTGAATAAATAATTTGCAGTGATGAGCAATTGTTAATGGTACATTAAATAATTCATCTGGCTCAACCACTGCAATTCTAAACAGATCTCCAAAAGGATTTGTCGATTCGCCCATGATTGTATACCCCAAGGCTTCTAAAACTGACTTTTTATAATAAACAGCAAGGGCATATGATGTTTCATTTTTAATCTGAAATTTCAAAATATTAAAAAAACAGACCTATAATAAGTTAAACACATTAATTGAGAAAGTTACTTGGAATTGCATACCTGTAAAGGAGATCTTAGAGTGATTTTTTGGCCCCAATCATGGCAATCAACAGTCAGAACTATATAGTAACGAGTGTTATTTTTTATAGGTTGTAGTAAATGAAGTTTGTGACAAGTTCGTTGAGGACATAGAACTTCCATTTCATCAAATCCTGAGTATAAGTTAGATGGTTATTAATATATTTTAAAAAAATACCTCACCAATTACTTAATAAAGATTAAGTTTGTACTATTCATGTATTTAATTATTTTATTTTACTATAACATTTGACACTTAATAAAAGCAATAAAATTTCAGGTGTTAAAATGAGGTGAAAAGAGAATAACAAAAACACAATTTAAGAAAAACAAAAATAGAACAGGACATATACAAAGTTCAAGATATTGAACCAGGCAGTGCAATTGAAGGTAGATTAAAAAAAGTCAATAAATCATCCAGTGAACACCCTATTTTCTGTTTTTAAGCTTTATTGAAGAAGTAGACTTAATTTTTTTCAATTTAGGACCAACATAATGGAGGGGGGAGGTCAAATCTTAAATATGTTAGTTTCTATGAGACATGTTAAAATAAATTATAAAATGTTATTAGGTATTTTTATGTTAACCAAAAATATTCTATACGTATATCATATAACTCTAATGGAGGCAAGTAAATTAGAAATTTTGCACGTCCAAACTTAATATTTATATTGGACGGACTTGCTGGAGGACAATAATATTAATATTAGGGGGAGGGTGGCGTGCTCAAGCATGTGCCGTCCTCTGCAGTAGCTGCCCTTGCCCGAGTAGGCTTTCAGTCTCGCCGGAGATGTCGGCTCAATAGGGACCAGCTATAGGTCAGTATTTCCTCTCCATCTCCTATTCATTCTATTATATGCATCATTTAATAGTTATTTAGAAAGTATTTTTTGTTATAAGTTTTACATTGTATTTTTACATTTTTTTTTTTGTGTTTTTAAATTTTTAATATTTTGACTACCTTTTATTGGCTATTATATTTATTTATATCAGATGTTGTTTCAAAAATGTTAATGTCGTGTCACAGAGCACTGAAGATGGGACGGTTCATCCCGAAAGTACTCTGCATTTAATAAATGAAGTATTAAGAGTGGAGGTGTTTTGACCTTATTATCCTTCCGTTGTATTGTGCATGTATTTCTGAATATACAATTACACGCATGCACACACACCACCACCCCCCCCCCACCTTTGACTGTGTAGGATGCGTGATTTTTCCTAAAGTGAAAGCTTCACATACCTAAGAGCGACAGTAATCCATATTAACATCCAATTTACTGAGATAATCCAGAAATTAAATATTGCAAATCAAACTTTCTGTTTGGCTTCATGAGATTTTAGGCCAAGGAAATAAGGGTTTATAACAACCTCATACTGTTGTATGGGTCAGATAAAGATTCTCCGTAATACAATCACTGGGCCTATCATAATATGCGCCGTGAGTGTGAGTGTGTGTGTGTGTGTGTTTGCACGTGCAAACACGTATGTGTGTGTGTGTGTGTGTGTGTGTGTGTTTGCACGTGCAAACACGTATGTGTGTGTGTGTGTGTTTGCACGTGCAAACACGTATGTGTGTGTGTGTGTGTTTGCACGTGCAAACACGTATGTGTGTGTTTACACGTGCAAACATGTAAACAAGATCTAAACATTTTAAGTGGACAAGTATACCTGGAATGTGAACCCGGACTCTTTGATCAGTAACTTTCTTGTAAAGGCATGACACTGGCTCCACAGGAAACTTCAGGTATGGTGAGTATAGCTCAGCTGTTGCATCCTGATCCAGTTTTCGGGAATAAAATCCATCTTCTAAACTATAAATATTTGTAAGAAATATAAATTGATTACTTTCAAATAACAACAATAAAAATGATTATTTGATTTAATGGTGATTGTTATTTCTGAAAATGCTTATTTTCATAAGTTCCATCATTACATAGCTCCAACCGCATACGGCAGTTACGAATAAATCAGATGAAAAAGTATTCACTCTAAAATGTTAAAATGCCTAAAAAAACTACAATGGGTAATAGTTGACTATATGCATTAGGTCTTATGTTTTAATACTTTCAGTTATGGGATCATCTATGCATCCATACATTGGCATTGAAATTTGTTTAATAAGGAACGAATCAAATAAAATCCTTAGTTCCTGGTTAAATATTAAGAAAGCCTATAGGTGGTCAATCCTAATTAGCCATAGTACCATAAATTGAAAAAAAATAAATGCAATAAATAAAGCACTTACTAATCTGGATCCCCTTCAGAACCAACAGGACTAAAAAAATCAGTGGCAGGTGTAGAAGCTGGACTACTAGGCATTGAATCAGATCTTTCATAGGTTGATGTCATGAGGACTTTAGGAGGCCCAACCTTTATAAAAATAATTTATTAGCTAAGAAAAATAAATGGTTATACAATACATTAGTTTAAGGTAATATTAACTCAGAAAACAAAAAAAATAACCGGGTTTAGAATGTATATGTGTGATGTTGTCCTAACATTTTGGAAAAGGTACTTAATTTTTATTGGAATATTGACAAATAATTTAAAAAATAAAAGTAATGGAAGTTGGATGAAAAATTGACCACAATGGCTTGCCTTAAAGAAGTTGTTGTATAGGAAAAATCAGCAAAGTAAAAAAATATAAATTTTATAAGAGATCCATTAGACTGCCAGTAGGGAGTTATGTCAGGCTAGAGGTGACACTAGTTTGTAGCATCCATATCCCTCAGAGACACCCCCCCCCCTACATTTACCCTTGTAATGTAAATGGCATTACCAAAGCTGTACAATATCTTTGTAATTAAACTAGAATACACCCATCTTCTAAAATGGGACAAAACAAATAATATTTTACATACTCCAGTTTAGAATAAAATAAATATTATACAAACTAAGTACCAAGTGCTACAAAATTCCTTGAAGAACAGAATCTGTGCCTTTGATTTGATCTTATACCATTCTGTAAAGGCTGCAGCAAACATCCTTCAATTCCTGAACCCCTGATGTCCACAAGTCCTTCCTCATGTCATCCAGTGCCACCTCTGTCTGAGGTTGCCCCTCCCTTTCTCTTTCACTATGCTCGGCATAACATTCACCATTATTTTCCTGGATAGGAGGCTGTTGGCAACTTCATTTACTCACCCTGTCCTAAGGTGTGTAATCTGCATTTCTCAATAGTAGACTTAGGCTTGTCATACTAGTTCAGTGTTAGGACTGATCCATCATTTATGGTGCTCACTCCCATCACTAAATATTATTCTCAGACATTTTTCCTGTCTCCCTCTGGGTCTGTCTTCCTAGGTGAGAGTCCATGCTTCACTGCAATATGTAACCCCAGGAAATACGAAAAGTGAACTCCACCAATTCCGTGGTACCATCGAGCACCAAGGGATCTCAAATACTTAATCTTTTCGAAACTTATTTGAATCCTTGATCCTCTGCTGCTTGTTGAAACTCTTCCAGAGGAGCAGAAATGTAATTTCTAGCAGTAAAGATATATGTTATATAATGAAAAAAAATACAGTGAAATTCACAAACAATTTTGAATTAATAAATGTCAAATTCACAATAATTTGATGAAATCAACAGTCTCTTACAAGGATACTGGACAATCAGTAAACTACACGTAAACTATTTTACTACCCAATCCAAAAATTGAAGTAGCAAGTTTAATTTATATAAGTTTAAAAAAAAAAATAGTCTAATGATTCAATGAGAAAATCTCTGTCAATGCAGGACTGTAGTGGGAGTATTATAATTCATCATTTGATGACAATAGAACATTAATGATTTAAAATTAATTAACCTCAGCTTTAGAGAGAAGAGTCACAGTAGATGCAGGAGCGATATCATTAACTAGTGTTAACTCATTCTCCATAGGTATAGGTGTAGACAAGGTGAAAGCTGACTGAAGGGAAAAAAGCACTCCAATGGCTTGGGGTGTAACAGTTAGTTCCAATCGGTCCCTTGTCTCAATCATAAAGTATGTTGCTATTTTGTCTACTCCTTCTGTCTCTAAACCAGAATCTATTGAATCGCCTGAAATATTCATTAAAACACTCAAAAATGCAAGAATAAGAAACTGATTTTAAAAGAAATTTTGTCTCTTAGAAAAATTAAATTCAAATTCATAAAATCAAATTATATTGAAGTATTAATCAATAATATAGACTTTATCTTGGAAAAATTAAATCAAATAGTATTAATAAATTATATTATGTAACCTTAGAAAGCACCTGATGATGGCAGCAGAGTCTGCTGAAAACATGTTAGTGTGAAAGAACAATATTGATACTTGCGATGGACAAAATTCTCTTATTCTGACACCAAATTTATTTCTTGCAGCAAAATTAATTAATCAAATTAGTAAAGAATGTGAAATATTTTTGAGTCAATATAATTATGGTGGAATATCAACGAGAAGAATTTTAATATTAATATGTATATATATATATATATATATACACACACACGCACGCACGCACGCACGCACGCACGCACACACACACACACACACACACACACACACACACACACACACAACCACACACACGCACACACACACACACACACACACACACACACACACACACACACACACACACACACACACACACACACACACAATAAAAGCAGAAATAGAAGAAGGGGGAGGGCAGTACACCACCAAATTCGGCAACCCATTTATCAACCATTTTGAAATTTAAAAAACAAATTAAAATATTTTTAAGAGTGCTCTATGACAGCATTCAAATAATGTATAACAAAACAGGAATCATGGGGCTAAACATTTCCAAGGAAAACATACTGAAAAATAATATATTTACTTTGCTTTTTAAGAAAAATAGCTCTTGATTCTTTTCCAGAAGGATGATGGGAACTGGTCATTGATTCAACATCTGTGTTATCATCAGTGTCCGCTGAGGGTTCAGCTCCGCTTGAATCATTACTATCACTAGCTTCTCCATCACTACTGTCCCTACAAAAAGAAGAATGTGAGTGAGTCTTTCATATAAATATTATTTATCTTGGAAGTAACAAAAGATGATAGAAATGAAAAATAAGATCCCTCTCCTGTTTTTTCCAGGGTTTGGACAGGACACCATTACTAGGCAAAGAAACCTAAATAGCTCTTACAATCTAAAATGGCCCCTTTCCTAACACCTGATGCATTGCCTGATGGTGTCCTACTGAGACCTCAAAAATTAGAATAAATTTCCTAATTTAGGAAGAAGATGCCTTATTTTCCTTTGCTGTATAAACTAAACTGATTTCCCAAATGCAAGAACTTAGCGTACAGGTGACACCCTTAACCTACCTCATCTGGACATTCTATACCCTATTTCTCACTTGTAATAAAACTATGTAAACAAGACTTGAAACTTGAGTTGGCAGTGTTTAGTGTTAAAACAGCTTTATGCGTTAATTGCATGAGTAAGATTAAGGTGTTTTAGGAAACTGGGAAAGAAGAAATTCAAATAATTCCATTCAATTTTGGGCCAAAGAAAAATATATAGAGCAACAATTATAGGATATTACTTTTACTTCATACTGCGTGTGAAAGTGGTGCTTTCTCATAAGGCCAAAACAATAAGAAAAACATAAAATATTTCAATATTTGAATTTTTTAAAAACTCGGGCAAAAATGGGTTAATGACAACGAAAATTTTATCCTCGTTTTCATTCAACCAGGAAAAACTAATAAAGGTAGAAGCTTTAAAATCACAAATAATCAATGTACATTTAATGCTTGTGTATATAGAAAATACAGAGATCTTCATCCAAAAAATATGATGACTGATAGATTATTTATTTGTCTTCATAATGGAAAGTGTATAAATAAGAATGTAGGATACCACACTATCTCGGATGTACCAAAGAAGGTTGCAACATTTTTAAAATTGAACAATCCCAAGCAATACACAGGACATTGTCTTCGAAGGTCATCTGCATCTATTTTAGTTGAATCAGGTGTGGATATTCTAACTTTGAAAAGACATGGTGGATGGAAATCCTCAACAGTTGCCGAAGGATATATTGAAGACTCAAACCCCTAAGGGAAATCTGCTAAAAAAAGGAAGTTAGAGGTTGCTAGCAAAATGTTTTCTGATTATTAAAATAGTATTCCTCATACATCAAACACAGAAATGAGAAATAGTACCAACAATTCTTTAAGTAACGAAGATACATTTTGCACACATTTTGCACGGTTGATGATCTATTTCAAGACTCTCCAGTGTATCAGGATAATGAAAAAGATACATGCTGCAAACGTGACCTTAAATTACCACCAAAAGCATTTAATATTAGTAATAATAGCAATTGTGCGATAAATATAAATATGTAGACTTTTTATGAATTGAACTTAGTTCTAAACCATATGTTTTCCATCGTGATAACCTAATTTTGTTTAATAAATGATTATTCCAAATAATATTAATAGAAATATGTATTTTATTTAAGTTGGTTTCAGTATAAAGTAAAGTTATGTACTGCACACGTCCAGAAAGTGACTCTACAGTACTCGGTCTAATTATCGAGCTCGGCTTCGCCTCGCTCGTCAAACTCGACCTCGTACAGTAAAGAGCCACTTTCTGGACTAGTGAAGTATAGCATAGTTTACATAAATAATATTTTGACATTATTATTTAAATTTACAGATAATTATTTATATATATATATATATATATATATATAATTGCTTTAAAATTGGTCAAATGACAACCCCATCTCCTCAATGCCGCTTAAGGGCTCATCATTATCATCGCCGCTTGAATGTATGTCACTATCACTGTCAATTTAAATTTAAATGGCGACTTATTGACAGGTACACTAGGGATGGTGAAAAAATATCAATATTTCCCCCAAAAAATTTCTAAATAATACTTGATATCCCCCCCCCGATATATCGGTATTTTGATATTAAAATTCAAGTATCGAAAACCGATTTCTTTTTTTAAAAACAAAAATAATTGTTGCAACGTATTAGCTTGAGGTTAGAGCAAGACCTTGCAGGGATTTATATCGACATTTCTTCCTACATAACCAAGATAGGGTTAGATTTTAGCTTCAAGCTACACTACATACACACTGAGGGCTAATGTTTTCAGGACGCCCGATACATATCCGTAGCTCACGAGAGTCGTTAACAGACTGATAACGGGAGCATGCGCAATAGCCTTCTTTGCTACTGCGCTCAGCTATAAATAACTAAATCAAGATGGGTGGTTATTTACATGTGTCTAAGCCATGCGAAGCAACAGAGATAATCATGCTTTTGCATTTTACTCTGAACCCTCCTTTTACTAGCAATAGCTCTCTGCCTCTCTCTCTTGCTTCTTTTTTATGCTTCTTTGCCCACTTTACCTTAAGGCTGCCTTTTATACAAGCGATTTTTTCCAATTTAGAAACCCGAATTTTAATAGGACTTAAATTCTATTAAATTTTGAGTGGTTAAAAAATATTTAAAAAGTCCGTCACGCAGGGGCTGCGTAAACTAAGCACATTTTCCACATGAAGTTATACAATAGAGAAATCTCCACAGGAGAACCGAACAGTAACGGAAAAAAACGAATTAGCTTTCGGCGAAAACGAATAGAACTGACCTTCATCTGTCCGTTACCCGCACACACTTAATAAAAATGCAAATATCTCTGTTAATATTCAAGATAGTGAATAAATCTATCAAACAATATTTATAGTAAATTTAATTTTCAATAAGATTAGTTCTATACAATTTTTCGATCGGCGTATGGTAACAGAGATATTTCGAAATTCCCCCTTTAACCCCCCCCCCCTATCCCACACGTCCGATTTCAGCCGTAAACGAACTTGATCATTCATTTTACATAAAATGATTAAATACCGAGTTTGGTGACGATTAAACAAAAATACTAGCGGCCGCTAGTGTTATACAGACAAAAGATATATATAGTTTTGAACGGACCTCATTTTCGTCATCTCCTGGGTAGAATCGATGGACGTTTGAATAAATTTTTCGAAAATCGCGACATGAGTAAGACCTGCTAAAAACGACAATGTCGTAGGATGATCAATGGGCATGCCACAGCCTCTGTAACGCCGGATTTCAATAGCATATTATACTATATTTAATTTTTTTTGTTAGTTTAAATTGTACAGTCCTAACTTATTGAATTTCAGTTTATATTTTTTATCTTTTAGGTATTATTCTTTATTTTAAACACGTCAACAGAAAATGACTTAAAAGCGTGAAAAATGCCTTCATTTTCTAATAGTTTATTCAAGCTAGGGGGGGGGGGGCATTTCGAGTAAAGAATTTTTTCATGCTAGTTTTCTTCTCTTGTAAAAATAGATAGGGCATATACTGATATGGAATATACTGGACATTTTCCTCTTCACCACATTCGCAGTTTGGATCTACTGCACTCTTGAGCCTGCTGAGATATTTATTCAGATCACCATGTCCTGAAAGAAACTGAATGCGAAATTGAGAAATATAAATAACGATTTAGACAGAAATCATCATCTAAAAACAGGATTTTCTTTACATTTCAAGACAAAATAAATATTGGTGAAGTGTATTTTAGTCCCCCCCCCCTTGGTGGCGCACGATGATGACGGCGGCCATTTTGTTTTTCTAACTTTATCTTTTTTAACACTTTAAAATTTCCAAAATAGGCCATCTGTGGTTTTAAGCGAGGGCGGGGATTATAACGAATCACATCCTGCCTGGAGTGCATCGGCAGGGTTTAGCCTGGTAGCAAGTCTATAGGATTGCCCTACGCTCTGACGCTCTGAGGATGGGGATTTAGTCCCCGAAAGCGCTCAGCGTTTACAAGAAATAAAATTGTGAGGAGCCATAAAAAAGTTTTGTGATTAACCATTCATCACCCTCACCACCAGCTATAAATAAATATGATTATAACGAAACAAGATGGTGGAGGGGACCAAACTACACTTAAGCCCAAATATTTATGAAGGCATTCAAGAATATGTGATTTCACGTCAAAGTAATTCCTCGCCCCTCTTAGTTGAAAATTCGAAGCCAAATATAGCCTATGTTGTACCTTGGATAAGTTAGATATCCTCGGAGTCGTTTTTGAGTAATAAACGAAAGAAGAGACCAACAGACAGGATTTTCAATTTTGACGCCATTGTAATTAGAATGATTTGAGAGTGAAAAAACGTATCCTAGCCTAATTTAAATAAGAAATCAGACACATTAGACTTTCATTAATGCACATTTAGAAAGTCATTCTATTTAGAGATAATAGAGTGGGGCTTAAGATCATTTACGAAAATACTGAAATAAGTAATACTTGAGAAATTATTATTATTTGAAGGATGTTCTTCAAATAATTTGCAAAACTTTAATATGTATTCATCTAATTCAGAATTAAAAATTTGCACCGTTTTCATATTTTTTCCATCCCCATTTATCCGGTGGAGAAGAGAATGTGCTTTATATATGAATTAACAAAGAGGTGAGAGGACTGTGAAGAAGGAAGACAAGAGAAAATATTATAGCTTAAACAAGGCAGTAGTTTCACGTGATAGGGGTTACTACGTGGTACAAGGGGCGGAACATGTGCCAAGAAGCAGAGTTGGGCAAAGTTGTAATTACAATTACAAGTTATAACTACACTAGTTGAAATATAGTTACAATTACAAGTACTTATGTAATTAGTAATTGATAATGAGCAACTACATTTTTCAACTAATGTAATAGTAATTGCAATTTCACAACTACAGTTAGTAGTTGAGAAAATCAGTAGTTTCAAAAACAACTACAGTTAGTAATTGTAACTGTAGTTGTAGCTGCAACTACAGTTACTTGGGTAGTTACTTTAAAAAACCGTGTAAAACACTGATTGAAGTAGTTGAGGCTGTTAAGAAATAATTACATCCAATGTCTTTATATTCAAAGTTTTATTATATTACTTATACTACATTATTATAATGATAGAAAATAATTTTAATGCAAATAAATGAAAACTAACGAAAATAATATATAAATTCCTTTTTATATTTTTTGGGGCGTTTGCCATCGCGGCAAAAGAAAATAATCGCTCTACTGCTCTGCTCTAAAAAATAAGGACGTCTCGTGATCACTTTCACTACCACTTATTGTAATTTGTTTCAAAAATCTTTTGGTCGCCAAGGACTGGTGACGGATATAGAAGACAGAGTGGAGTGCCCTGCGCGAGAGTGACAGGACAGGAGCGTCCACCTTCAGATCTTCTGTCATATTCTGTCTGACCATATTCTGTGCACCAAATGAACATGGCTCGTCTCAGATGAGCTATTTATCACCACCACGAATGTAAATATTTATATAGTATTTATCACCACCACGAATGTAAATATTTATATAGTATTTATCATCACCACGAATGTAAATATTTATATAGAGACGATCAAAATATGTTCGCTCTTTGGAACGTAAAAAACAGCTGATTGTCTATATGTAGTTGTAGTTATTACTCAATAACTACAGTTACAATTACATCTACTAATTGTAATTATTTTTATAACTATTTTTTATTGCAATTAGTAGTTGGATTTATGAATACCAACTACAATTACTGTAATTGTCAAACCAAGAAAATGCAACTACAGTTACCAACTACATTTTTGTAACTGTAGTTCCAATTACATAATTAGTATTAGTATTTATTAGTTGAAAAAGTAGTTAATTACTGCCCAACTCTACCAAGAAGTACCACCACGACTCCCCACACAATGCTACAAATGCAGCAGTGGTATGCTCCCCACAGAATGAAGACGTGATAGATTCCAGTGGACTGCGTCATAGGCCACACCTCATGACGACTTTAAGGCATGAGCCATCTCTCTTAAATAATCTGATAGAAGATCATGAGAATTCAACCATCCCATGACAACAGAAGTGGACGAATATTCTGCAAACATTTCCTTTTGCCAGAAATACTACGAATAAGCTCATGGAGGAATGATGGGCATTATATGGAATAGGCATTCTATGTAAGTTCAGTCGCCATTACCTTATATTTAAAAAAAAAAATAACACGAAAATACCAGATAATTTCAATAAAACATACTCAAATGATCAACTAAAAAAAGGTAGTATCTTGGTAGGATTAGCAAAAAAATGAGATTATTATACATATTTTAAATACTATAATTTATTGACACCGCATCATAGGTGACTTGCAAAATATTTTATAAAAGGTTGATGGCAGCTATCGAAGTGTTGAGTTAATACAAATAAAAGAGTTGGACAGTGCCAAATTCATATATACGACGATTACCACTTAACCTGTGGAAGACTGGGGTTTAGAACGGCACCGATGTATTAAACAAGTAATTGCATTGGCAAATAAAGCTCATTTACCGGAACAGGAAAATCTTTCATTAGACATAGAATTGTATTCATAGTCGAAATGCTATGATAATATATAGTGCCATTCGTTACCAAAGCATATAAATGTATGAATACATAACGAATATATGTCCACTTTTTATGAAAACCATACCCTCTATTTAAATCAAAATAATTAATGATATTGGTTCTTTTCTGCACCTTAGTAGGAATGCCAAGAGATCAAACAAAAAAAAAGAAAATATTAGGATATTTGTTTGACGAGTCAGTTTTCGGTAAAATACCTATTAAAATGTTCACTACGTCATTGTTACTTGATTTGGTGGTACTACTAATTCCTTTTGGTGGGAATAAACATATACTTCTTTGCATGGAAAACAATAACACTTCTCGTGGTTATTGAATGAACTAAGTTAACCGCGAGTTTTTCATAAAACATGGATACGTAAACTTCGTTGTATTGTTCGCTCAATTCACTGTAATTATGAAGTATATAACCGTCAAATTTTCAAGATAATGTTTGTTGAGAATATAACTGAAGACTTTTATAATATTTTACGTGGAAAAAATGTTCTACTATTCGTTAGCAACGATATTGATGCGTTGTGTGCTTGCAAGATATTTCAGAATCTTTTCAGGTGTATGTCAGTGCTGTATACTTTAGTGACAGTGGAAGGCCTTGAAGAGTTAGCAGGTTCATACAAGAACTATTGTGAACAGTTTAAATGCGTTATTCTCATTAATTGTGGTGGGGCTGTGGATATTGTTGAAATACTCCAACCTGATGATGATGTCAACATATTTGTTGTTGACAGCCACAAACCTACTGATGTTTGCAATGTTTATAGTAGATCACAAGTAAGGTTGATTGGAAAACCTGATGATAATGAGAGAATACCTGACTTTGATGAAATATTTCGGGATAGTGATGAAGAGGACAGTGAAAATGAAGAATATGATGCTACTGAAGAAAGGGTTCTTAAAATAAGAGAACGAAGAGAATGGGCTGAGAAAAGAGATATGATTATGCATGAATATACACAATTTTCCTTTTATGGTAGAGCTAGCTCCTTAGTTGTGTATGAGTTGTTGTGGCATTTGGGTAAGGAAAATATAGACTGTCTTTGGTGGGCAATAGTTGGCTTGACTTATCAAATGCTGTATGGCTTGGTAGAAGAAACAAAGTATACAACTGAGTTACCATTTCTTCAGCTCCATTTATCTCGTTTAACACCTATGATGTCCGATACGCATAATAGTGATACTTTAAAAATAACCACACAAAAAGACTTGAAACTTGTGCTATACAGGCATTGGACAGTACAAGGAAGCTTAAGGTATTCAATGTCAACAGCAGTGAAATTTAAATCTTGGAATATTAATGGAGAGAAACGTATTCACAGACTCTTAGCAGAAATGGGACTACCACTTAGTGAAAGTGTTCAAAATTTTTCGTCAATGGATGTTACTCTTAGAAGCAGTTTTATCACGATGGTAGAAAGTATTTCAGAAAAGTATACTTTGGACAATATGACTTATACATGCTTTGTTCTGTCTCATGGGTACAGACATTGTTATCAGGCTGCAGATTATGTGTATGCTTTATTTGGTTTGATGGCTGCATGTGACGGAAATAATTCATCTTGTAAAACAAGGTTTCTGGAATCTTTAGATTGTCTTTCTAGAAGTAAGTATAGCCTATTAAATTCTGGCATTGAGAAAGCTAAAAAGTGTTTAGTGATGATTTACAATGATGCTCAAAGCATAATTGATTTAAATCAGGTAATAAATGCTGGACCTTTCCTTTACTTTGTTTTCAATGAAGGTCCTGATAACAAAACATATGCTAGCCCACTGACACTTCTTACACTTGCTAGGTATGTATTACACTTTTATGCGTCCTATACTAAAAACAAGAGGACAGGCTTGTTGCCGCTCATTGCCTCTGCTTCTTGTTCTAGTGAGGATTGCATTGTTCTGGGAATCCCACCAGCTTCTGAGCTGTTTCCAAGGAATTTCTTTGGTAAAGCATTTGAGCGATCAATGGATATTGTAGGTACTGAAGTTGTTACAACTTATTTTGATACTGCTATGGTAAAAATTAAAAAAATTGATAGACCTAAATTTTTTGATTCCCTAGTAACAATACTCGCATGATACATACTTATTCATAGTGATATATCAATCAAAAGTTTTCCTATCATAACTTTTAGACAATTATATTTTTCTTAAAGCAGTTTTGTAATGGGTTATTCTCCACTAGTATAAATTTGGTTATACAATTTTTAATTAATTTAATTTAGGTTGTATTAACATAGATTTTGTTTAGTAGTTATGAAATTTGTTTTAAAACCTGTGGATAATGTTTTTTAAAAAATAATTATTTATGAGGGCATCATATTAGTTTGGAAACAACAATATTTTGTAAAATATATTTAATTCAAATGAAAACAATAAAATATGATTCAATCACTAATATTTAAGTTTTAAATGTTGTTAGTATGTAAATATATATTAAATCATGAGAAGATTTTTAAATTCAAGAAGAAACATGGTCCTTCAAATGAAAAGGAAGAACATATATTTTTTTCTTTATATCATTCTTTCGAAATTATTTTAAATACGACTTTGTTGAAGTTTATTCATTAATATAGTATTTTTTTATTTAATTTTAAATTGCAAAAGTTAATAAATAATTTCATTTTTTGGCAAATGGTCAAATTTGTGCTCCAATAGTCGATGCGTACAAATTAGTTTGTGTTAGAATACTTCAATTTCTGTTTTATACTTTAGCTAAATAAACCTCTGAATCATTATAGAAGGAATGTTCTTCCAATTTCTTTTTCAGATGTATTTGCAATAGTTGTACTGGGAAAATTTACATATAAACATTACCCTCGACTTTCTGAAATTAAATCTGATTAGTTTATTTCCTTATTCATTGTTATATACATTACTGTTTCAATTATTTATTTTTTTATAGAAAACAAAACTTAATATAATTCTTAAAAGATATTTTTTTTATATTTTAAGGATTGTAGTGGTAAAATACATTGTTACTTTTAACTTTCTCCATGAAATTGTTGGTGTAATTCAATTACAGTTGAAGTTCTTAGGAGCCCATGATAATTAAATAAATTTTAAAGTTAGAATTAATTTTTTATGTTGTTAAATCAGTTTTCATTTCAGAATTGATTGAATCAATTTCAGAAAAAGCATAGTCACATCTACATCTAACCGACTTGCTTTTTATTAAAATATTTGATAAATGTGTACTGTAAATTCCTTATCTCAGTTTTCTTGTTCACAACATTTTATTTGTTTTTAAATATGTGGATATTTTCTTTTACCATCCACTTGGTTCCATTATCCCCCTGGTGTTCGTCTTTACCTAAAATTTTTAGAGTCCATTCTAGCTGAAGAGGGTATTACAAGTAAAATTTGTATTTAAGATACTACCTTATATGCAATACCTTCCATTATTTGAACTTTTTAAAAATACCAAAAGCGAGGCATTAACATGTAAGCCAGACATTGCTGAAAAATGGTTCTGGCAAATTTACTAAACAGGAAATTCATGTCTTCAGAATGGTAAAGATATATAAAAATTCAAAAACCAGCTTGTTTTCTATGCATATTCTTAATTCTAATGTTATATGGTTTATGAAATATCACTCAGTCTTTCTTACTGGACTCACATCTTTTACACACCTAATGATGGTAGCAGGGTCATTCGCCATGTTTTTCTAGTAAAAAGAGAGTTTTGAGTTTTTTACCCTGGTAGCTTAATTGACACTGGTACCATCTCAGAGGGGCACGGCTGGAGGCATATTAAAGTTTTAGTATATATACTCATACTAACTAATGTTTATCATATACTCAGTTTAAGCAGTTCATAGAGGGACAAATTGTTCGATAGTTTCACAAAGAAATCACTGCATCTCCTTGTTACTCTTTCTTCCTAAATTACTTTTAAAAATTAGTAAACTGTGCCTTATCATCTCCACAATAATTATTTTCAATTCATAGGAATGATGTGTTTGTTTTTCTCAATTAATTGGGCTATAGTCAATAGTCCGTGTGAAAAATTGAAATTCCTTTAAGAGCTCAACAATTTCATTCATATTTAACTTAAGGCCATATAGGGCTCATCTGCCATACTGGTAACTTTAAAAATTCAATTGCATGAAAAGTCTTAAATTTTGTTGTTGAAAATTTGTATCAATAGTATTGAAGGTTTGGAGGACTATTTGGATAATTAATCCCCAAAACAAATAAATACTGCTGTTAATTAAATTGAAATAAAAATACTATTCAATTTTCAGAGAGACTAATTAAAATGACATTGGAGGGTAATGTTTTTAATAATGGGTTAAATGTCAGTTAACATAAGTCTTATTTTGTTTTTTCTACTTTTTACATTTTAGAATTTCTTTAAAATATACAGATTCCTATTGCAGTTCTTCGTGGAATACTGACTGTAAATATTTCTATTTAATATTCCTTGCATCACAATTGAAAGAAGAGGATATCCACAAATAACTGCTATAACTTTAATGAGGATTCCAGCAATCAATTAATTTGTGTCTTGTATTTATTAATATCTGGTATAGTAAAGATGGTTTTACATGTTTTTAATATGCACTTTGTATTCTTTATAAGCTGAGATTACTCTCTGAAATGTATAATTCTTAATGTCTTTGCTATGTGATAATGTACTAAACTCATTTATATTAATATATGAAATTGCCCTGTTATTGATAAATAAAAGTATGTTGTACAGTAAATTAAGATATGTATTTATATTATTATTGTATTGTTACACGATCATTACATATTAGAGGTGACGATTTAACTCCAAAAATAACAAAGTAGGAGAGTCATTGCAAGATATTACCGGAGTTGGAGAGAAGTGCACCTCCTTTATTGCACATAATAGAAAGGGAAATCATATATTAATTCTGAGTCTTTAAGAACATCTCAATACTCTAATTGTTTCCAACTTTGAAATTATATGTTACTGCTAAGTCCACTTGCCTAATGGCAAGTTCTATTGTCTGACTAATGAATTAGCCAAGTTTTTAATAAGAACTAAAGTTGTAAAAAGTAATGTTCTATAATTTTTCGAAATTACATTAATTTTGATTTGACTTTCAAGATCCAGAGTATCTTGTTGGCAATACTGGCCCTATAAATAAAATTTATTCTCCTGTAAAACAAAATAATTTTCATAGAATCATGTATAAAAAAAAAAAATTTCAAAAAAAAATTCAAGGTAGCTGGTCTTAAAATGCTCTCTATTCAGCTCATTTATGTAAATCACCAACATATTAACTCATCATGTGAAACATATTTGATTATAAGAGTTAAATTCTTTCCTGAACTGAGCACAAATTTAGATAGTGGTTATTAACCAAAATTGTACTGAATCTCCTCTTTTCATTTATTTCTGAGCTGCAACTTTTATTTGTAAAAAACCAAAACATCCTAAGCTGACAATAATAAGCCAGTTCCAGTAAAGAAGTCTAAAATATTGCATATAAACATATAGTAACATATTACATAGCTGTTTCCATAATTCTACTTTATTTTTACCTATGAAGGAACTGACTTTTAGAAAGACAACCCAATGCTCAACTAATGAGACTCTTTATCATAAATATTGTAAAGAACACTGAATGCTTAGGTTATTCATAAATAAATAGCACTGGTATAGTTAGCATTATTATGTGAATGATTTATAATTATTGAGCAACATTTAATGTTTAATCTTCTTGTAGGACTTAAAATGAAATAAAAATTTTAAAATCATCTGAGAAAAAACACCTAAGAATCCATGATTTATTATAATATAGAAAGGTAACTTATTACATTAAATATAAGCTTCTATCATGACTAAGACTATTAAGAGCTCAAATCAAAATCCTGGCAATAGTCCTCCAGAATATTTTATTCTTGTGAAATTTAATGTTTCCAAAGAAAATTTAATTTAATTTTAGCATATCTCTTAGCAAAGAAAACCAGCTTTGTGATAGAACTCGGTATGCGATTTTTGAAAAATTCCTTCCAGCAATACTGTAGATGAGTTTTTTATATTTATATAGGCACATTCACTTAAATCTCATGTTTGGTAATGTTCAAACAAAAATTGTATAGAGAGTTAATATCAATTTTTGTTTGATACTGTTATCAAAAAGGATATTTAAATACTTCATGTAAACTAAAACCCAATTTCATTAATGGCGAAAATCAGACCAAAAGGATTGGGGGTTTAGAGAAGGGACAAATTACAGAATCACAAATATCTACTATAATGTGCCAAGTCATAAATGTTATTTGGCCAATCTTTTGGACAAAAACCATTAAAATTATTGTTTATACATTTTCCCTCAATCAAATGTTAACCAAATAACTTTTACTTTCTGCCTAAAAGTAAACCCCCACTTCTAAGCATCTGATTTTTGATTTTTTTAACCTAAGGCTTTTAGTAAGGGAAAACTTGAATGAGGGTAAGACGTCATCCTTGTGTCATTCCAGCATGAGGGGGGGGGGGATTTGCTTAGCTCACATAGTTCAGCAAGACAGACTTTAATGGCTATTTAAATTGGATGAGTTGGAAAAAATAAAACAATTTTCATTAATGATGTGTCATACCTTATTATGACTGTTGCCTAGATTTTGTACATTCTGCTTAGGCAAATAACAGATTTAGTGTCAATAATGCTATTAGTAAAATTAATTTATTGTAAGTGCACTATTCTCTGTTAGTCCTTTTACCTCTCCAAATAAGCAAATAAATGTGTACAAAATATAGATTTATAGGATTTAGAATAATTTATATATGCCCTAGTGTATAATCTACTGTGGATATAATGCTGTATCAGTTTTGTTATCTTGATGTATTTGTTTTCTATAGCAATTGAAACATTCACTCTAGTCTTTCTCTATTTTTTTTTTTTTTTTTTTGTACTTTTAATCGATGAGTAATAAATATTTTTTTATTTACATAAAGTAAGTATTATTTTAATCCCTGAAATCTCAAACAGTTACAGATACAAGTATTCAAAAACATTTTTGGGAGGAATTACAATTAACAATTAGAAAATGTCTTCTCCTCATTCGTTATTTTTGTTCCTAAAAACTCATTTACGAAAAAATTATATAATTTATCCTATTGAGAAAATCAATATTGTGGAATTTTATAATTTTTCTTTTTGTAATCCTCAAAAAATTGATTTTTCTGAAAGGTTATTTATTAATACCTACTTTATGGTACTACATCTAATTGGGACGTGTTGTACCACCCTTTTCTAGATGGTGGGGTAAAAATTTCATTTAGCTTATCTAAATTAATTCCTATTGCCCATGTGTGAATTGAATCCATCGCTGTAACTTAGACTGGCTTATGGCTGAGACCTGAAGCTCACACTTGATTTATTTTATTATTGGAAGGATAGAAATGAATCATTTATTTTTAAAAGATTTCACCTTTTAAGGGGAATCACCTGTAGATATTGTAAACGTAGCTCAATTTTCTAATGTCCATCAATCCAGCCTATGAGGTGATTGCCTTTCCTCTTTCTCCTCCTTACCTCTTCTCAAATCGCACTGCAATAAAGTTCTTTTGTCTATTCTCATTTTAGAAAAAAAATATTCTCTAGCTAGATGAAGTTCTTTAAATAAATATGAGAATGAGCAGTATTACCTCATTATTGACTTATATCAGGTTTATAAGAGTGTGAGGTAACCTGTAGCAGAATGACTATAGATCTGTTACCTGTTACTGTAGACTGTTTCTAAAATCAAAATTAGGGTTGCACCTGATTTTCTGATAGCTTTAAGCTCACCACTAATATTGCGGAAATCTTCAATGGCTACTCTATTTGATTGTAAGATTAATCCTTTTCAGCAGGAAAAACTCAAATAAATCAAGATGACTAGGTCAAATATTGTTTCTAAGCCTTTTCATCCATATTAAATAAAACAAAACATTTACAATTGCTATCCCTGACTGTTTTGTAGAATTTTAAACAAATCATAAAAACTTATGGATCCATACACAGGGGCCGTTGTAACTTTCTAAATTAATAACTAAAATTATGTGAAAAATAACGACGATTAGGGAAATGTTAAAAATTGAATCACTAAGTAGTATAGAAATGTTATGCTGGAAAACTTTATCAGTACCATCTTAATTTTAGATGAGTTTTATTGGGAGTGGGAAGTAATAATTGGGACTATCATTTTATTCCATTGAAACTTTAAGCATTCTAAAGAGAGATTAAACCTATCTTCGAAAATGTTTTTTCATATCTGTAACTTTCAAAAGAATTTTGACTGTTTAGATTCTCTTTTATTTTTTAATTGCTAAACTGACTGCTTATTTTTTAATTAAAGCATGATGTTTCTTAGATATAGATAATTTATTGTTGAATATGGTAATTTTTAGAGGATGTATATGGTTTTTTTCCAATACATGAATTTTTTAATCAGTTTTGGTATTAAATTATTGGGTGTAGAAATTTTTAATTGGTTCTCTTATTGTAAAAGCTAGAGATCATTTAATGTAATGATTCTGAAGTTACAAAAATTCCACTTATAAAAACAATTAATGAAATTTTAATGTGTCCTAAATGTTTTATATTAAAGCAGATGTCCTGTGAATAGATTTTTAAGCAAATATACAAAAATTTTAAATGATAAATGAATGAAATTAAAATGTTATAAGTGTTTTATAAATTAAGTGACATACCCAGTAAATAGATGGCTGATTGCACTCGCTAATTTTTCCATCACTCCTTCTTCATTATCAGAATCTGAATCTTCAGGGTAACTTACAAGGCTAACACTTTCTGAAATATTGCCAATTGTTATATTACATTCTTCATCCTTGTGTCATTTTAATATAACATAGTGTTGCAAAAATTAAATACATGAATAATCCTTCAGAGAGAGAGAGAGAGTCGCGTATTTGGAAAGTGTGATGTAGATCAAAGAGACCGACAGAAGGTCGAGACGCTACTAGGCTCGTCTAGCCCAGCCTCGAATGAACCAGACAATTCCCCTTTGATGTATGCCGACGACCTATATAAAGAAGCTCGGGCTAGCCATGAGCAGTCAGTTTTATTCTCACCTGTCTTGATGTTCACATCAGTGCTACAGTGCGACTTAGTGCAGTGCGGTAAAGTGTTTTTACAAGAAGAACAGTGTTGTGCCGTGACTGTAAGTAACAGTTTAGTGCCGTGTTTAAGACAGTGCAGTGCCGCGAAGTAAAGGACAGTGCAGTGCCGCGAAGCAAAGGACAGTGCAGTGCCGCGAAGTAAAGGACAGTGCAGTGTCGTCTTGTTGTGAATTACTGGACTGTGTAATCTGAAGAACAGTGACGCTATCAGTGTATACTGTGAGTAGTAATCAAGAATAATTACCAAGTGTGTTGTGCATTGTGAAATAAATTGTGCAGTGATAAAAACTGTGAAACTTGCGAGTATTTAATTTTGCAATCCAAAAGAACTCTTAATAAAAACGTTTATTACTGGTTTTTGGTAATAAAAACGTAACAACTGGTGTCAGAAGTGGGATTGCAAAATTAAAATCAACAAAAATGAAGTTTGAAGAACTAAAAGTCGAACAGCTGAAGAAGGAGCTGGCTAAACTGGATATGCCAACAACAGGAAATAAGGCTGAATTACAAAGGCGGTTGACTGATGAATTCCAAAGACGAGGGATTGATGTAAGTACACACGAGTTTGCCGATAAAGAAGACAATGCTGTAAGTACTCCTATGTCAAGCAGAAATTTAGATTTAAATTCAATTTTGGCCGCCATGATGGAAAAAAAATCACAGATAACAACCAGAAACTCTTAGAAGCTTCTAGAGCTAATTACGAGAGATTAGAAGAAGCTTCTAGAAGCAACAGTGAGAAAATATTAGCGGAAGTCAGACAAGAGTTCCAGGAAGCTTCTAAAAGTAACAGGGAGAAAATCTTTAGCGGAGGTCAGACAAGAGTTCCAGGAAGCTTCTAGAGCTAATTACATGAGATTAGAAGAAGCTTCCAGAACTAATTGTGAGAAACTTGAGGAACTTCAGGAAGCCTCCAGAACGACAAACCTCAAACTCCACGAAATATCAGAGGTATTGAGCAAACGAGTGGAAGCCATTGAGCAGAGAGTATGCGGAAAAACTGAATAATGTTGAAGAGAAAGTGTCCAACCTAGGAAAGAAGGTAGACGATGAAATACGTGAGCTACAATTCCAAATGGATAATCTACATGTTTGAGAAGGTCCGGTTAGGCTCATTTCAGAAAATTCCAGCAAGATAAAGACCCCAACTTTTGATGGTAATGTACCATTTAATGTTTTTAAATTCCAATTTGAGACGGTGGCCAGTAGAAACGGATGGAATAATGAAGAGAAAGCGGTAGAATTAATTTTGGCACTGAAGGGAACCACTGCAGAAATCCTGGAGAGTTTACCATCAGCTTGTAGGAATAATTATGAGGACATTATGTTGGCATTACAGCGCAAGTTTGGCGGTGAGCATAAGCGAGAACTTTACAGGATGGAACTAAGGGGCAGAGTGCAGAAACCGAACGAGACGCTACAAGATTTTGCTATGGAAATCGAACGTTTAGTGCAGCTGACTTACCCAGGTGAAAATCATCCATTCTTGGATCAGTTCAAGATTGAAGCATTTGTTAATGGTATACGAGACCCAGATGTTAAATTTGCGGTGTGTGCTATGCAAAAATCATCCTTTGCTGAAACCATCGCTTATGCGTTAGCCCAGGAGACCGCTAAAGTAATTTCAAAACCACAAGTCTACAAGGTACGACGTCTTGAGGCTAATATTCAAAAAGGACGCACAAACGTCAAGGAGTGACATAGAAGAATTAGTCAAGCGAATAATGGAGGAGCAAAGGAACAGATCACCCTCAAAGTTCTTTAACTGCGGCAAGGCCGGCCATTTTCAACGTAACTGTAAATCACCGAAGAAAAGGTCAAGATCTGTTTCGCCACCAAGGGAGAACAAACGGACGAATAACCCCAAATCTCAAGAGACACCGTTAAACTAAAACGAGCTAGCACTGAGGGGCAAGAGCTAGCTCCTACAACCGCTGGCCCCACAATCTCCATTTCCATAATACAACAACAAAATAGCAACCTTACAGCTCGTGGACTCATTAACGGAAGGAAGCAGATCCTCACCATAGACACAGGGGCGTCGCAGTCCATAATTAGGCCCGATTTGGTAAAAGGATCAGTGGAACCGTTAAACGACGTTCAACTGTGCACTGCTACTGGGGAATCAGCCACCGTCTATGGAAGAGCCAAGGTTCGACTGACTATCGCCAACACTAGCGCCGATCATGTATTTGTTGTCGCCGATATAGTGGACGAAGTGATCATCGGTGCGGACTTCATGATAGCCCACGGTATCAATCTGCACATGGGTCAGCAAGTTATAATCTGGCGCAACGTCGAGATACCCTTGGATGTTGGATATGAGAGCAAGACCACAGTAAGGAGGCTATTTACCGTTGGATGCCAGAAATTACCACCCCAATCGGAAACCTTAGTATGGGCGCATGTGGAAGAAGATTGTGAGGATAACGGGATGTGGGTAGTAGAACCAAAAGAACTTAAAGATGACATTATAACAGCTAAAGCCCTCGTGAAAACCTGTGTCGATGGACGAGTTCCGGTGAGAGTACTAAACCTATCCAATAATGAGAAGATTATTAACAAAAAATTTTGAAATAGGTCAATGTGAGCCAGGAGAGGCAATAATTAACTGTGCCAAAAATTCAGGATGCCCGAAAATAACAGCCAAGGCACGCGAATTACTTGCAGAAGAAGTGGAAAAATGGATGAAAGGACTGACATCGCCTGAAAGAAACAAAGCAAAAGAGTTGCTAAGAACACATGCCTCCGTCTTCGCCCTAAGCAATAAAAGCCCAGGTAGAACAGCAGTAGTGAAACATGAAATAAATACCGGTGAAGCGAGACCTATAAAACAGGCACCCAGGAGTGTTCCCCTAGCGAAGCGGAACGAAGTTAAGGAACTTGTCAACGAAATGGAGCGGAATGGAGTCATTGAACCATCTTCGAGTCCGTAGAGCTCGCCAATAGTTCTAGTAAAGAAGAAAGACGGCAGCACCAGATTCTGCGTCGACTACAGAAAACTCAATGACGTCACCAAGAAAGACAGCTATCCGCTGCCAAGAATTGACGACACCTTAGTCACGTTGGCTGGAACGAGATGGTTTTCTACCTTGGACTTGCAAAGCCGCTACTGGCAAGTAGAGATACCCGATAAGGACAAAGAGAAAACTGCCTTTAGCGTAAGCAATGGTTTATGGCAGTTCAAGGTGATGCCATTTGGGCTCTGTAACGCCCCAGCTACTTTTGAGCGTTTAATGGAACGTGTGCTAAAGGGTCTCAATTGGAAGACATGCTTGGTGTATCTAGATGACATAATCGTTATGGGGAAGACTTTTGAGGAACATCTTAAAAACCTGGATGAAGTATTTAGTCGCATAACAGCAGCTGGGCTGAAGTTAAGCATAAAGAAATGTGCTCTGTTTCAGAAAGAGATCAAATACTTGGGACATCGGGTTACAGCAGAGGGCATCTCCACTGACGAGGACAAAATACGGGCAGTAAAGGACTGGCCTCGACCACGAAATCTTCACAAGCTGCGTAGCTTCCTGGGGCTTTGCACATACTACAGGAGATTCGTGCCAAACTTCGCTCAGGTAGCTGGCAGCTTGCACGAGCTAACCAAAAAGTCGCGATCATACCACTGGAGTGAGGCAACGGAAGATGCGTTCCAGAGGCTCAAGGAACTCTTGTGCACAGCACCTGTCCTTGCCTATCCAATCGCTGGACAGAAGTTCATAATTGATACGGACACCAGTGGCTATGGAATAGGAGGAGTACTTTCTCAAGTAGTTGATGGGGCAGAAAGAGTCATTGGCTACTACAGCAGGGTACTCTCCAAGCCCGAAAGAAATTATTGTGTTACCCGATGGGAGCTTCTGGCAGTGTTGGAGTGCGTCAAGCATTGCCAAATACTTGTATGGTCAACACTTCACCTTAAGAACAGACCACTCCGCACTATGTTGGCTGCTGCAGTTCAAGAACCCAGAAGGTCAGCTGGCACGATGGATTGATCGTCTGCAGAGCTATGACTTCAGCATCGAGCATCGAAAAGATGGAAAACACAATAACACTGATGCCCTTTCAAGACGGCCTTGTAACATAGAATGCAAACATTGTACTAAAGCCGAGAAAGAGGAAAGCGTGATTGATGTGCGACTTACCCGTATTGGCTCAGACGAGGACTGGTCGAAGGCTCAGAAAGATGACCCGATTCAGGGGAAGATTATATAGGCTAAGGAATGCAACAGAAAACCAACCCGAAATGAGACATCAGCTGAAAGCCCACTTACGAAATCATACTGGGTACAGTGGAATAGCCTAAAACTGGTAGAGGGCTGCTTATATCGATCTTGGGAGAGTACAGATGGCAAAACCACAACCGACCTAATTGTCGTGCCCACTTCCAAGATAAATGAGGTATTGAAGCAGTTCCATAATGGTCCCAGCGGTGGCCATCTGGGCATTACAAAAACCCAGGAAAAGATAAAGCAACGATTTTACTGGGTGGGATGTCAGCAATCTGTAACCGATTGGATAGCCAATTGCGAGCAGTGCTTTGCAACCAAGGGTCCAACGAGAAGAAGTCGTGGCAAACTTCAGCTGTACAACGCAGGTGCCCCTTTCAAGCGGATAGCCATCGATGTTGCTGGTCCATTCCCTGTCAGTGAGGCTGGAAACCGGTATGTCCTAGTTGTAATGGACTATTTCAGTAAATGGCCCGAAGTGTATGCCATCCCAAACCAGGAGTCGAAAACGGTTGTAGATGCCTTTGTAAATAATTGGGTGTGCCGATACGGGGTTCCAATAGAACTCCATTCTGACCAGGGCCGAAATTTCGAATCAGCCATATTCAAGGAAATGTGTGAATTGTATGGCATCAAAAAGACAAGAACGACACCGCTTCATCCACAATCTGATGGCATGGTCGAAAGATTTAATCGGACACTGGAGAAATATCTCAGAAAAGTGGTTAGCATATACCAAAGGGATTGGGATGTGCACATACCAAAATTACTACTGGCTTACCGGTCGGCCGTCCATGATTCCACCTCACGTACTCCGGCGAAAATCTTATTTGGAGCAGAATTAAGACTACCCGCGGATTTGGAATTCGGAGCCAAACCTGGACCGTCCTGCAAAGACAATGGAAATACTCTTCAGGCACAGGAAGACCTGCATGAGCTCCATGAGTTTGTACGCAACCGTATTAAAATGACAGGTGATAAGATGAAAGCCAGGTATGATCGAGCAGCGAATACGGAGGGATTCACTGAAGGACAAATGGTTCTACTATTCAACCCACAACGAAAGAAAGGACTATCCCCTAAATTGCAAACGCACTGGGAGGGACCTTATAAGGTAATCAGGAGATTGAAGGTCGACCGGATACAGAGATACCACAATCCTAGGTCTAAAATGAAAGTGGTACACCTAGAGCGACTACCCAAGTATGGCAACGGCGATATTGAGCCTATTCGGGACGAAAAGGCTTAAGTGGGCGGCAGTGTTGCAAAAATTAAATACATGAATAATCCTTCAGAGAGAGAGAGAGAGTCGCGTATTTGGAAAGTGTGACGTAGATCAAAGAGACCGACAGAAGGTCGAGACGCTACTAGGCTCGTCTAGCCCAGCCTCGAATGAACCAGACAATTCCCCTTTGATGTATGCCGACGACCTATATAAAGAAGCTCGGGCCAGCCGTGAGCAGTCAGTTTTATTCTCACCTGTCTTGATGTTCACTACAGTGCGACTTAGTGCAGTGCGGTAAAGTGTTTTTACAAGAAGAACAGTGTTGTGCCGTGACTGTAAGTAACAGTTTAGTGCCGTGTTTAAGACAGTGCAGTGCCGCAAGGTAAAGGACAGTGCAGTGCCGCGAAGTAAAGGACAGTGCAGTGCCGCGAAGTAAAGGACAGTGCAGTGTCGTCTTGTTGTGAATTACTGGACTGTGTAATCTGAAGAACAGTGACGCTATCAGTGTATACTGTGAGTAGTAATCAAGAATAATTACCAAGTGTGTTGTGCATTGTGAAATAAATTGTGCAGTGATAAAAACTGTGAAACTTGCGAGTATTTAATTTTGCAATCCAAAAGAACTCTTAATAAAAACGTTTATTACTGGTTTTTGGTAATAAAAACGTAACAATACATACACAAATACATTCTGGGTTAGTGCCCACCATTTTAAACAATTCCCTCCCCCCAATAATTAAGAATACAATACAAAAGTTAGTACTTCTTCCTCTAAAATGAAAAAAATTGAGGTACTAAATTGTAGGATCAGAAGACAAGGGTTTCCTGAATCCTTGTTCTCGTACATATTATCTTAAGTTGTATAAAAACTTTACTGAATCTGAGCAACTCTTATAAATGTGTTTCTTATTTCAATTTAAAGCTAACAGAAAGCATAAAAATATAATCAAGATTCAATGTATAACATTGGCAATTATTATTTTTAGTTGTAAAGCACTATTAAAGGAGCAATGCCTTAATGTTGATAACAAGATGACACTCTCAGGGTATACTACTATTTTTATATGAAAGAAAATAAGTGTTGAATTGGTCAGGTATTGAACTTCAGCCTCTGACAATTATGCTGCAAAATTGAGATGTGATGAATACAAATATTTCTTCTCACATCTGCAAGCCAACCTCCCTAAACTCAATGCAACAACAATAATATTTACTTACGGTATATTATGGCAATTTCACTAATGAAAATAAAGATATATATACCAACCATGCTTTGATTTCTTATAGTCATTCCTTATCTGCCTTTTTCTTATAAACATCATTGAGCCTGTTTCAGCATCTTGTTCATCTGCAGATGTTTCTGACTCCTCAGAATTTGTTATTCGATTTAGGCTTTTACTTTGAGAAATTTTAGATAAGGAAGAATTTAAATCCTTGTCACTACCCTCTTCTCGATTGATGCATGGTTGAATTGGGTATGCCTTTGCCCGAAATAGCTGCAAAATAAGAAAATAAATTAATTACATGACACTTGGTTGTCAAACATTGAAGAAATCAGAGATTATACACTAGACATAAAAACCTGTGTATCAAAGTTTTGGATTTCTTAATTAAATTTTAAAACATTTTGCAGTAAATTTGTTTTTATCACTTTTGTCTACTCCCTCCCAATTGTAGTATATTATGTACTAATGAATTATGGTAAAAATATTATGACTTACCTTAAATAATATTTCACAAGGGCGATAAACACCTTCCTCTTCAACACATGGTTCAAGAAGTGGTTCCCATGCTCCTATTTTAGAATTATAATATGAAGCTTGAATCTGAAACTCTCCTAAAAATTGAAAATGTTAAAATTAATGAATAACCTAAGGGTTCAGTTGCAAATTTTACTATGTTAACTAAATACCTTTGCATTACACATTTATATCAATTTACCAATATTTTATTGGATCTATTGCTGTATTTGAATTGTTAGTGTGAATGCCAATACAGGTCCTGGAGTTTATGGTGTGTATTTTTGTTTTCACTCTCTTTGGGTCATTGTTTTGACCTAGCTATTTCTAACCAAAGAATTATAGACTTTGCTGTCTATAATATATATAATATGACTGCAGTGGTTCATCCTTTGTAGATTCAGTAAAAAAGTGCTTAATATTTTTAATCTCCTAATTTGTATACAATTGTGATTGGTAATTAGTATATAACAAATTCAAAATACCTATATTTGATATTATGAAAAGTTCTGAAATGCAATGGTCGGGGGGAAGATTGTTGATCACTGTTGGTGAATTTTTTGGAGCATGCAGTGGAATTATTGAATAATATTTCTATTCCTCTCTCATCGTGATGTAAGTGGGGCACCAAGTTTCTGTTAGGCAATTTTCCATCCTTGTAAGCAAGGAGTGATCTTTAAATCAATAAATAGACGCATAACCAACATGAGTTAAAACCGACAAATTTGTTTTGAACAGTATAGATATCAAAGTCATGGAGAGGGGGTGGAAAGGGAATCAGGGTCATGACATTTGCAGAAGAAACAAGGGTAAGTTAAGTGACCAAACTATGAACTAAGTGGATCATGATTTGATAAACCCTAGATACTACTTTCATTTTTAATTCATGGAAATACCAATGACTTTAGTTTCAGTTGTCTCTAGTCCTGGCTGTAGGCAGCTTCTGGCACCGAGATAATGGATGAGATAAATTCATTTCATTTTAGGATGTTGAGGAATGTATTAAGGAGCTTTAGAGACATCAACATCAAAATCAGTACAGCTATTAGAACACCAATAGCTCTATGCTGAAGAAAGAAGAAGATGTAATAAACATAAGCTCATGCACCTGGGAGATATTTATTGGTTGATTTGGGGGACTTGTGGATGAAAGAAAAAATATCAACAGAATGGTAAGAATTGATTATTATCCTTTTAAAAATTACATTTGTACAATGTGAGAATTATTGAATTTGGGTGCTTCTCTCCCACTTCATCAAGAATAATGATCAGTATTATTTTGATTGACACAGTGTCTTCTTGAACCAATTCTACAGTCTACCTACCACTAAATAATTCTTAGAAAGATGTGTTTGTCATAAAAAAAAGTGAATACTAAGCACTGGGTTTCATTTGGGCATGGAATTTTTTTGGACTCATCAATATGGTGCTGTCACATCCTGTAGGGAAATAGTGAATACTAGTAGATAGTCGATTTTGTCAAATTATTTATGTATATTATTAAAGTTATATGTGTATTTGAATAATATCTTACCTTTCATTTGTAAATATTTTGACCAATTATGAATAGAAGCATCAGCTGCTGCTTTAAGTAGCACCATAGGAACTCTTTTATTAGAATCTTCAAGCTCAAAAATCACTCTAACTTTTGGAATACTTATATTAAACAATTCATTGATCCTTCCAATACTTTCACTGCCACAACCTATAAAAGATTATTGTTAATTAAATAAATTTTTAACAGGTATTGTCTTCAAAATTACAGAGTACATGCAGAGAAGCTTCAATAAAATTATTGCAATTCAGCTCTAATACGTAGAATGTCAGAAGTACTATGCACCAATTTATTCAGTGAGGCACCTAATAATAATAACTTTACAATTTGTTTACTCTTCTCTTTAATGTAATTTCAAATTATTTTTCAACTATATTTATCTTCTTCTCTCTTCGCTCACTTATTTCTTCATTTCTGGGTTTTTAGGGATGGTGGGCACCCATGGAAGTTAGCATTTTTTGTTTCAATCTATAACTTCATTATCCAAATAATTTATGAATACCAATAAAATCTGAATGGACTTTGGATGGGGGGGGGAGAAGAGTTGGAATAGTCAATTTATCTGTACACATACTATTCAAACCAAGTTTAAGAGCTTAGGTTTATCTAGACAATTTGGTGAAACGCTCCCCAAAGTGCTAGTCTAGGGTGAGGAGGAATTCACAACTCATGATTCATGGACACTTCAGTTTGGCTCTATAGATATTTGATACTGCTTTCTAAAGATTACTCTATTTCATTTTTATTTATTTAATACTATTACTTCAGACAATTCAGAAGTTTAGCAGAAATGATAGGGATGTCTTGCACCTCTTATGGGGATGTCTTATACATTAGGATACTCATGAACTGGATGTAGATCTCACGGATGAATTTTGATTGACAAAGGTACTCACTGTGATGGAACATTTACAAAAGGAGATAATTAAGAAAATAAGACATATTCAATACTACTCTTAGTCTTCTTTCTTCAAATTTTGTTTCTGGAATGCATAATATTTGACAAATCCAGAATTAACATTTGTTGACATTTTATATTGTTCATTAATTATTGTAGACATAAAAATATTACTGTTAACAATTTTTAAATAAGTGGCCATGAATTAAATGGTGTTATTTTAACTTATAAAAAAGAATATAAAAGACAAAAAACGAAAAAGCGTATAATTTTCAGGAACATGACAGAATATTTTCCCTTAATGAAATGTTCGTATTATTATCTTCTGATAGTCAAAATTTTCATGGAAGTAATTTAGATACTGATGAATGAAAAAGGCTCATAAAGAGAGAGAGAGCTCATGCAATTATTGTGGGCTGTAAGTAAGGAAAAAACAAAATGTTTTATACATACTTGAGTGACTTGGGAAAGAGTATGGAGAAATTTTTTTAGGTGACCACAGGTCATCAGTTTCCATGCTAGCATAGAGAACATTTGTGCTGTCAGGATCTTCTGGAGCCAAAGTAGAGTTCACTTCTTCAGTTATCTAAAAAGCACCGAAAATTAATGCATCAGGATCAGTGAACTTATTTTAAAAAGTTAAATGAAATCTAGGGCTACTTACTGCAGTAAGAGCGTGAACAGTGTTTGGAGTAATGTGAATATCTATAAGGCTAACACTTAAAGCAACTTTTAAACCATTGTCATTTATTTTTTGACTTCTTGAAAACTCAATGTCACACGGATGAAGGACCTAGACAAATCAAATAGAAATAAATATACAGAATAAATTATAGGAGTTATTTTTGGTTTGGTGGTGTTAAATGGCTTAATTTCAATAATATTATATTATTTCAAGTTCATTGGAGTAAAGAGAAATAAATTATCACCAAACATGTAATTCTATGTTTGGCAGGGGTCGTTTTTTGTGTTTTTTTGTTTGTGAGACATTCATTATAAAGTCTGCATAAACTATGCAGATTTCCTTTGGTGTTGAATGAAATTGGTAAACATAGATCAAATAAACATTTTCGAGTCAAGAACATAAAATCTTAATCGATAATGTCATCTCACAATTTATTTGCATACATCTCAAAAAGGTATAATAAAGGTCTGTAGAAAACAACATTCAGTATTTAAGCTCAGAAAAAGATGTTTCTAGATATATTTGCTCACTGTAATGTGTGATGACTAAAAGTGGGTGTTAATGAAAATAAAAAGTGGAAATATATTGTTTATAATCGAGTTAGAGACCTAACTCAGTACATTCATTTTGGGGCTCAGGTTAGCCTTTTGATTTAAAGCATTGGACTTAATCTCGCATGTTAAACCAATAGGAATTTACTTTTATTCATTTTATATTCATTAAATAAAATATTTTATCCTGCCCTGACTAGAAAAGGATGGTAACCTTTAGATAACCTGTCCCAATAAGCCATAGTAGCAAAAATTGGATGTTAATAAATAATAATTCAGTTTGCTGACTAATTTCCCTTCAGGGAATAATGTATTACCGTGGCTTGAATGGAATGATCTCATCCCGGTATTGTAACATATTCATTAATTTTGGGATCTTTCTGCCTCACATCCGGATGACCTACTCTTGATCCTATTTCTCATTAAGTTATGTTATGCCTACTTCTTAGTCACATTCACCTTGTAGCAAATCCATGTTTGTTTTTTTTTTTGGGGGGGGGGGAGATTTATTGTATGATAAAGTTGTATGATTGCTTTGGTTTATGTGCCCATCCTTGAAGGACTATTAAATTCACAATACAATAATATATAATTAAGCTACTGAATCAGCAGCCAGGTCACAGGAAGAGTGGAGTTCTGGGTCCAAAACTTACTCTTATACATTTTATGTTTCGAGTATATGTATTAAACAATTGATTTTTTGTTTCAGAAAGCTAGAAGGTATAAAAAACGTGTATTATCTGTTGGCTTTACAATATTTAAAAAAATAAAGTAATGAAAAATAATTTTTTTTTTACGATCCGGATTCAGGCATAAAACACCACACAGGTAATAGACTATGCAATGATGATTCAATGTATACTTTGATAGGTCTACTTACAATGTATGGATGATGGTCTTTATGAGGAACCTGGTGTTTACAAAGAAGCCTTAGTCCAGATAAGGAAAACACAAATGACTCTCTTCCAGGATGTTGACTAAAATCTATAAGAACTTCTGTTCTTAGGAGTATAGCATGTCCTGTACTTGAGTAAATCATTATTTCAGGTCTCCTAATTTGTAATGAAATGCAAATACCTACAAATAAATAATAATTTATTAGCTAATTACATATCAGCATTTTTTAATAAAGATTTATAACCAAATAAAACACTTTGTCTCGAATTGTTTTATAATAAATGTTATAATTATTTGAGGAGCTCTTACAATCCCATTCATTAAAACCTTTATTGAGATAGTTATTAATTTATATACATAAAGGGTGACTTGAGTATTCCCATTACCAAGGCTTTATAAGAACTTTTTAATTATATATTGTTACGTTTATTATAAAAATAATAAACGTTGTTTATTAGAGTTCTTAATTTAAATTTTGGAGAACTATTTGTTAGTCATTTAAAGGGGATAATTTGGAAATATTCAAAAAAGTAAACAAGTTGTATTTCATTACCAGTTTGTTCATCCACACAAGAAGCCCTTGAAGAAAAATATCCACTTGTACTATCTGCTGAGCTTGGAGGTCTTGCAGTATCAATAGACGGTTTTGTCTGCAAATAATGGTTTTATGAAAAAATGTAATTCTTTTTTTTTTAAAAAAAAAAAAAAAAAATTAAATTACACCATTGGTTTCTAGTGTCTCTTTCAAAGTATTTAATTTGTTAAAGTGTTCTTTATAAGGACCTAAATTTAAGCACTTCAGACCTAGTAGCAATAGTCTTTGTTTATTGGATGGCAATTGTGCAATGGCACACCAGTGACCAGTAAATCAACATTTTAGATTAAAATAATTTATGTCTTTTGGTAGGTTTCTGTAGGCTATTCGTGGTAGTCTATTATACAGAAAGCTGTGATTTGTGAGAAACAACCACACTTCAACAAAGGGAGGAAGAAGGTAACAAGAATGGAAACACACACTCTTATATTAGTTTATCTTGAAGTTTAATATAGATAGAGTACGAATGAAACAATGCATTTTTTTGTCGATTTAAATTGGTAGAATGGCCAATACTTCAAGATGACTGGGGCATGGAAAAAGAGTGTTTGGGCATAAATAGGACTTGACTGCGTATTCAGATCATGTGTCAAATTAGTAATTTTGAGATTTGTTAACAGAGTATTATTATTTATTAATGAGCACTTTGCTCTACTAAGGCTAATTGTGATGGGCTATCTACAGGTTACAACCCTTTACTAGCCAGGGTGCGACTAAGGATTTAATTTAAAGAGTTTGTCACTAAATAAATTCCTATTGCTCAGAAGAGAATCAAACTCACTACTCTAGGCTTACCAAGTAAGATTAAGACCTATGCCTTAATCCACATGGCTAATCTGAGCCCTGTTAGTGGAATAGAAAATAGACCAAAGCTGGATGCCTCTTTCCCTAAGAAGGTAGTATGAAGAACAATTGCATGGGAGGGTTGTAATAAAACATCTTATGGTAAATTGTAATGAGCTTTAACATTCATTTCAATTAATCCTGAAAGTGTGTAACAATTTCAAATGATTTTTTTTTCCAGATGTAGGAACTTACTCAACAAATTATGAGGAAATAAGAATTCAAAATTGAATAGATAGTTCAATTGAATTGTGTGTATACTTTAATATTGATAAACTTTAGAAGGAAATACTAGTTATCACAATTGCTTAGTTGAAATCTTAAGATCCTTTTTTTTTTCTGCCTGAAATTACTTTTCAGTCTCAGTAAGGATTAGGTGTAGTTATCACAATATTTTCAAGAAAACTGTTATTTAACAAACAATCAATTTATCTTATGTTCAATTATATTATATTATACAAGCAAAACTTACTGGAATACTCGTATCTCCAACATATCCATGATTTATCAGACCTCCTTCATAGGTTCTGTCAGGTGGTAATGAGTCAAGAATAAATCGAGATAAGTCAAGAGCAAAAGAAACAGAGAGGCTGAGTCTTGTTGCTTCGATAAGTATATCAACACATTTATCTCCTGTTTGTGTTTGTCGGAAAGTAACATCAGCAATGGGTGGAGAAGATACAGAAATATTACTATTTTCAACTTGTGAAGCACCTGAATAGGCTTGAAATATTCTGGAAAAAAACAACATAAATATTTAAAAAATAATATATAATAAACCAACTGAATTCAATAAAGCATATTATGAAGAATAGTTGAGGCTGCAAGAGTATTTTATAGCAAAGAAACACTTAGCAAGTGCGCTTAAGTAAGTTGACTAGAACATTAATTATTTATGATTTATTAACACCCACCCATTGTGCTACTGAGACTAATTGGGATGAGTTATCTACACGTTACTACCCTTTTCTGGCTAGGGTGGGACTAAGGATTTTATTTATTGAGTCTGTCACTAAGTAAATGCCTATTGCCCAGGTGAGAATCAAACTCACATGGCTAATCTGAGCCCCAATTAGAACATTAACTGTGTTGAATAGCCTTATTCCCAATTTGCCCATCAAGGAACATTGGTCAAATATATCATATATTATTATAGCCATCTGATTATGAAAGCAAAAATTAGGCAAATTCATGTTAGAATAATAGATTTTTATCAGGTGCAGTTAAAAAAAAAAATGTACAGGAATTGCCTAATTAGCAAATTTCAATAGGTGCCTATTATGTTTTTTTACTTCTTTATTTGGGCTTTATAAACAATTGATCAAAAAAATAAAATTACAAGAATGAAACGTGAATTTCATTATATATTTTACTGGGTGTAGTTGATGTATTACAGAGATAGACACAAGGGTTTGGTCGGTTCTCAAATGGAATTGTTTGTTTACCTTTCCTGGTCTGTATTAGTCTTTAATCTTTAACTATTTATGTTTATCAGAAAGAGAACATTGTTCACTGGGTTATTGTTTTCTTTCAAACTAATACCCCTTTTTAAATATTAATTGACACAAATTTGAAATTTGTATATATTTGCCTTCTAGGCATACAATATGCTGTGATCACAAATGCCTTGGAAGAAATGTTCGTACCTTGTGACTTGATGGCCCCAACCCAACATTGGATAGATATGCTAAAAACTGCTCAACAGTCCCAGGGGCACTCATTTTTTGAAAATTGTTGTGATGAGAAATGAAATTTTTTTTCTGCAATCCTGGCACAAGTAATGGTTAAGATCAGGCAGCACATTTTGGTTGTGAGATATAATAGGTTTGCATGTGAGTTTATGCTGTATTTATGGTGATGGTCGTACTATAAATGACAGTTCTTCTACTACAAGATAATACTTATCCTACTACTGTTAGAATAACTGTGAAAAAAAATCTACTACTAGACTTCTACTACCCTGACCTTGCCCACTCTGACTATTACTTGTTATGCACAATAGCTTGTTTTCTAGGAGGACAGCAGTTCAATAATTAGGAGGAAGTCGAAAATGGTGTTGGTGGAGTTCTTTTGATCAAAATATGAAGACTGGTATCTGCCTGGAATGACATAGGTTACTTAAGACAGTCTAACACGAGAGATTACATTTTGAGGATTAGCTGTAAGTTGTTACTTTTCAAATACAATTTTATTGCACTGTACAAAGTCTTTGTGTCATCCTCTGCAGTAAATTATTCTATTTAAACTATTAGAGCCATGTAATAAAAATACTATTATATAATTTGCCCATGGAATAAATTAATAGAATACTTTTTATTTGAACTATCTGTCTCTTTCCTGATGTCTTCTAATGAGCAAGTCTGTAGAGCCATCTTTAGTTCAAGGCTTTTGTCTGAGAAAACATCTAAAGAAATGGATGCTTCACCAGTTTCAAGTTTGCACAAGCCTTGATTCATGTCTCTGACAGGTGAACTTAGTACCTGAAATAAATTTATTTTAATGATGATATTTAAAAAATTAATTTAAGGGAAGATAGGAAAATACAAAAATTGTTTATTGGTTGCATGAAGTGTTTAATTTAAAAACTATTTAAAACTTCCTGTAATGCAAATAATTTCTGCTAATTAAGAAAAAAAATCTTACAAAGTTGGATAAGTCAAAATGTCTAGAACTGTTATGACTTTTTTATTGTCAACTAGCCTTGTTACCTGTCATTGGCGGGTAGAAACAGAAATGGTTTCTAGTGGAATAGTGTAACAATGATAATATTGTTTCAAAAATCAAGTTAATCAGGTATTTAAGAAGTATGATGTAGATGAAAGGAACCGACCTAAGGAAGGACCAGGACTGTTGGCGCCAAAGAATGTCCTTGGTGATACCCGTCTGGACTTAGGCTCAATACCCCTCCCATATTGTTGATTCATTATATATATTTGGGTTAAATAGACATTTACGTGAAAAGTGAAGAAAGAAGATTGTCATGAGCTGCAGCAACAAGTTATTAGGAGAAGAGAGTTGTTAAGACTACTTTGAATTTAGTTTCCTTTATTACTTCTAGAACTCAATAAATTAAATTAAAAGTTACTTCAAAAAGTGAAACAAGTTACTAACTTCATCACAGTCACTGAAGAGATAAAGTTGCATACTATCTAAAGTAAATCTCAATGTTCCTTCTCGCCTTGTTTGTTCATTTTGGAAGAAAAATGCTTGTAGCTTTTTCACAGCTTGATCTTCTGCATTAGGAATAGGAGTGTGTGGCTCCACAGGCGATGAAGGAGTCCAATTACTGGTTACTTCACCTGAACAATTTTAAATTTATTTAATTAAAATTTTTATAAAATATACTTCTTTATTTCTTTTTGATTAGACTGAATTTTGTGTTTTAAACCAATTATGATACATATACTCATTGCCTAATCATTTATTTATCAAATGATACTAAATAATAATGAAATTGGATTTGTTTACCTATAAAAGAACCACAATTAAAATTATCAGTCCAAACATTGAGCATTGTTGATAGATCTCTCTGTCCAAGATTAATTCGAATGTTGTCTATATTCCCAACTATTTGATACAGTAGTAACTGAGATGTTGGCTGTACATAAATACCACTCAAAGCCCGAATAGCAGTATGATAATCTATTGCTCTTTTTACATCTAGTTTTATGCTTAATGGATCGACTATAGGCTCCTAAAATAAATGAAAAAGAACAAATTATTTAAGACATCAGCTATTTTATAATCAAAATTATACTCTCTTATACAAAAAGTCCATCAAACGGAGGCTGCCTAAATTAAGATAAAACCAAGAGTGGTGAGTTTGATTCCTGACTGGGCAAAGGAATTTATTTAGTGATGGAATTCATTAAATAAAATCCTTAGTCCCACCCTGGCTAGATTATGATTTATTGGCTTATTACTAACATGAAACAAGTAGCAGTGGGAGTTTACTACTGAAGGGTGAAAACTAAAAAAAATATAGAACAACAATTGTAGTAATTAAATTTGTTATGATTGGTTACATATCAGTTTTTGATCTGATTCATAGTAACCAAGCAGAGATATTTGAAATTTTTCTTTCTGCCCCTCCTGGTCCAAAGTCAGCCATTAACAATCTTGATTTTTCTTTATTCATGAAACACTTAAATATCAAGTTTGTTCTTATATATATATATATATATATATATATATATATATATATATATATATATATATATATAAAATTGTAACCTCTGTCTGTACATTGATTTTTTTCACGAAATTTCACGATAACTTTTCGTTTCACATGTCATAGACGCCATAACTGCATTTTGTTTCTTTGGTGTCTGTTTGTTTGTTTGTTACCTTTTCACGCATAAACGGCTGAACCGAACTAAACCAAACTCGGTATGTGAATTAGCAGTAAGGCCTTCCTTATAATAAGCCATACTACACATTTCTAGGGACGGGCAGGAGTGGGGGTTATAAGGGAGGCCTCAAATTAAATATATTGATATTGGGGTTTCGGCAAATATGCACATAACAAAAGTTGTTCATTTTGTTATTTAGAGAAACTTTTGTTATATACACTATCGTCGTATACCGAAGTATAAAGGCGTTATACGCTAAAAATTATAGCGTGTCATCAATTTTATTTGGCACAAAAGACTCAACCAAACTAAACCAAACTCGGTATGTGAATTAGCACTAACGCCTTCCTTATAATAAGCCATACTAACATTTCTAGGGACGGGCAGGAGTGGGGGTTATAAGGGAGGCCTCAAATTTAATATAGTGATATTTCGTTTCATATTGGGGTTTCGGCAAATATGCGCATAACAAAAGTTGTTTATTTTGTTATTTAGAGAAATTTGCTCAACAATTCTTTTCAATATGAACTGCCAGGAAAAATGTACCTCACCTGGAAAAATTAATTCAAATTATAATATATTATTATAATATTTTGTCCTTAATAATTTAAATCTATGCTTAATGCACAGGGAACAGGAAATATGACAATATGGAGGACAGTGAAGTCTTACATAAAAATTAATTTTATTATTAACAGATCCACAGAAATGACGGGTATTAACCCTAAACACTGGGAAGGGTAAATGTCAAAATATTGTGCAAAGTAAAGCCTTGCCAAAAAAACACCATCACCATTCAGCCTCAAATGAATTCCCGGGTGAAGCCGGGTATCTGAGCTAGTATATATATATATATATATATATATATATATATATATATACCTACATATAACATTTTGTGAATGGGCCTAATTTTAAGAGATTCCCCTTAAGGGAAACCAGCTGTTGAGGTTGTATTCATAATGTGATTTTTGCAACATCTCATCAAATGTCCATCAACCCAACCTAAGAGAAAACAAAAATGAGGTCTGTTCAAAATGAATATATACGTGACTGCTATACTACATTAAGTGAGTTATTTGTTTTTTTTTTTTTTTTGTTTTTCAGCCTTCAGTAAACCCCCACTTTATCTTAAGTTAACAACAAGCTAATATCTGATGACAGCTCTTATTCTAAGCTTAAATACAGAATATTGTTTTCAACAGATCTTTATTAGATGAAATACATGTAACTTTGTTATACGTGACGTCATTACTTAAGGTTTTATGTTCTATACTCGAAATTTTTTATGATCAATACCATGTTTGATATTTAACTGCTTCAAGAAACTCTAAAGGTATTACTCATTAATATGGAAATAGGTCCAGGAAGAGGGGAGGAGGGGGGTTAAACAAGAGGGGAAATCCGAAATTCACAATATCTCAGTTATTATAAATCAGTTCAAAAAATGTTATAGAATCAATCTTGTTAAAGATTTAATAATTTTTAATGGCTGCTCTAAACATTTTTGTATAACTCAAATATTAAGTGAGATGTTTGCGTTTTCAGGCTTCGGTTCATTACAACAGCACTTCTACTAATGGAATTTTTAATTTGTGTAAATGAGTCACTGAGCAACTCATGTCCAGCTAACATTTTAATTCCTGTTTACTTAGGCTTATTACCACAGGAGAAATAAAGAATTGGCGGTGGTTAAATAAAAAAATAAATTGGATATGTGGATATGTAGATTTTACTTTCTTTTTTCATAATCTGAATTATATAATTTTGTGAATTTATAATCTATATTTTTGTGGAACACTTGATGTGCCAAAATACATATACTCTTTTTAGATTTTATTATTAATTCCTTGTCCTGAAAAATTAGATTTGCTTAAAATAACCTGAATTTCCAGAGATCCTGCTAAAGTCATGACAGCTCTGCACACCTGAAGGTTTTCGAGCCTAATAAGAATGTTATCTATTACTGAACCTGGAACACCTTCTACAGGAGCAGTCTTTTCCTTGAAGAAATTTTCAACATTAAGGTCTCCTAAAATACATACAATTATTTTAACAATATAAAACTTTGATTTCAAATGTGGACCTATTTAACCCTAATAGCATATAGTAAATATTAATACCTTTATGTTATTTTATTACTAACACTGATTAATATCAATGTTTAGAGTTATATATTGATTATAACTGAACCAATAGTTGGAAGAAGAAAAAAAACAGAATTAAAGATTTTCCTTGAGTTGAGTACAGGATACATTGGCTCAATTAGGCAAAAAAAGAAATAAAAAAAAAACACAGCAAAGCCTTGAAATTAAACAAAAAAAAAAAACTGTTAGAAGGGGGAAAACAAATCCTGGATTTATTTCCTTCTTCCAACTATTATTTGAATTTGCATCCAAGAGATGGCAGTAGCAGCAAATATAGCTTCACTATTTTGTATACATATGGTTCTCATTCGTACTTTTCCTTCAACCCATTGTAAAATAATATTGTCGTTGATCATCATGATGTTGATTTCATTATCTTCTATATTCTAAAGTTTAGGTGGACTACTAAAAAGAGGAACCCACAATATAAAAAAAATACAATCAAAGCGAACATATACAAGAAGACTACGTGAACTTCTGTATGTGGTACCGATCCTGTCAAATCTACTTTAATGATTCACATTTGTTGAAGTTGAAATGTATGACAAATTCAGCCGTGGCTAGAAAAAAAAAAACAACTTTTTATTCATGGAGGTTTTCTCTTTCATGCCTGGGAATTGATTTTATTTTTTTAATTCTTGGCACAAAGTGAAATGAATGAAGCAAACATTGTATGAAAATACATACATATTTGTAATGCAAAATGGGACTTTAATTTCTTCTTAATGTTGATACTGTTTAGTGTACTTGCAAACTACTCTCTTATAATGAATGTAAAGTTAACTTTTTAAGGCTAGACCTCTCAGATCAGGAGAGCAGCCACAAAGTGTGTGTGTGTGTGTGCATGTGTTCAAATTTAATAATGAAAACACTGTTTGTGGATCGCGTTAAGGGATACATACTGTAAAATAAAGTAACTAAACCTGCCACATAAGGGGGACTGTCACAGCAAAGTTTTAGCCTGCATGGCATATAGTTAAGTACAGAACTCATTCATCTGACCAAAGCGAGGTTTGGCTCATTGTTCTGATACGAACCATGTTTAGAACAAATCTGAATTGAGTTCTTAGAATGTAACAGAATTGCATAGTAAGATTTAAACTTTAAATTTATCAATGTGCTAAGCCAAACTTGTATTACCAAGCAATATATACAGCACTTTTTATTTATTTTGTATAAACTTAGATAACTACAATTAATTTATTTAAGTCCAACTGAGCATATGTAGTATGTTAACTCAAAATCAAGATAATTACCTAAGCAAATTATTATTAGGTTGGGTGATGATATTTTTTGGGGAAAGAGAAATGAAGGTGTTCGAATGTCTATTGCTAAGTGAAGTCTTGTATTACATGAACGCAACAATGTAAATTTTTCCTGTGAGTATTTCTCAATATAATTTACTATGATTGGTATAAGCCCAGGCCTAACAAATGGCTCCATAAATTGCTGTAACATAGAGAAGTTTTAATTGGAAAAATACTTAAACAAAAGAATTTAAGGTGACAAAATAAATGTTTCAATAGTAATAAAATACCTGCAAGTCAACAACCATTTTACAAAATAAAACTAGTTGAACTCTTCCAACATGAATTTTTAAATTTCCATCAGACTTTACATCATCTTTTTTATTGTCTATATCCTGGTTTTTGTAAAATTTTGGACTATGTCTAACGTACTTTATGTCAACTACTTTTTCATCTTCAACAGACAGAATCTGAAAATAAATATTGGCAATAAATTTTCCCCAATGGGCGTTGAATACGAAATTTAAATGTTTCAATGCCATAAACGTACTTTAGGGTACAGAGTCATATCTGAAAGATCGTCAATTGCAACACTGGCAAGGAAAAATCGAAGAACCATCCTTTCATTCGCCTTAAATAAGCAGTCACTTTCCAAATTATTAATCTTTAAACAAAAACACAGATTATGCTTTTTTCAGACAATTAAAACCTTATTTATATAAGTAATAATATAACGGACAATAAAGTGAAAATTATTAAATTATTTATTTTATTTGAATAAAATTATTTGGCATACAATTTGAGCATATATTATTTTAGGCTAGATACATACCCTAATTTCTAGAAATTCAATATCAGTATCACAGAATTTGAGTTTGAACTCTTGCAAGCGAGTGGAGTAACTGAACTTAGTAGCCCCTGGAGGTATGGGTGGATCTGTCCTCTTTTCCCATATTTCTTGAAATGGTTCAATAGTACAGGTTCCAAATACTTTTTGCCACAAAACTATTTCTCTGCTTTGAATTCTAAGGGGGAAAAAACATTAATGAAAAATTTGATGCAGAAACTATATGATTTCCTTGTACTTTTATTTTGTTAAATAAGCAAAATGTTTTGCTGAACTTCGTTTAAAATTATTTTATATGAAAGCGATTTACACTATTTCTGTTCCAATTCATTGGATCAAACAATGTTAAAGAACATAATTTACAGGTATTTTTATGATAAACAAAAGAGGTCCTGCACAAATCTTCTGTATCCTCTAATAGGTATGAAGAAATTTGCAATTTTTTTTATTTTTACTCTCCTCTGGGCGCCACTCATCCTTAGTCGATTTTTAAAGCAACAAAAGTCACAAAACATTACAACTAGATTCTATAAAATTCCTAAATATGTTAAACATTCTAAGGCAAGTTCTTTTTGAGTCTTGCAAGATACACCCAGATGTCATGCTAAAATTAGTCTAAATGGGTTCAGAGAGGGTCAAAATGGATTATTCTGTTGAAATCAGAAACCCAAAATATTTCTTGATATTGAGACTATATTGGAAGATGAGGCACGAAAACTAATTAACTTCACTGCTGAACGTGTTAATTTATTGATTTGAATTATTATGTGTGTTATATTCAGTAAGTGACAGGAGCCTAATCCTTTTATTAGTTTTCAAATTACATAACTTTGTTGAAAACAAAGAAATGAAAGAATGTTGTTTTTGAAAATCATGAGATTTTTAAACTAAACAGTATTGGGCAGCTCATCATATTGGGTCACACTGACTTCTAAAAATGGTATTTCTCAAAACTTTCACTTTAGGTAGGAGATAGAACCCTTTAAATTTTGTATTGCGCTCTTTTCTTTATAGTGCATTTCCCAATGATATCTAGACACTGTTGCATAATCCGTGATGTCTTATTCTCAATAGAATGACATCTACAAAACTAGTTCTGATCAATATGTCCTTAACAAATTATTGAGATATGTATTGAAACTGAAATCTTGCATAAGAGTTTTGATGATTTGGGTGTAATTAAGTTTTTAGTTTGTTTTTTCCTTGTCATAGTGTCAAGACTCACTTTAACTTACTTAAATCATGAGAAGCAGATTTTGTTCTTATTTCAGTATATTTTTGGCCAAAAATAAAACTGTTACCTATGAGTAAACTCTAGAAGCTTTCTATCTAAGCTGGAAATTGGTTTGTACTGCTTGATTTTTCTATTCCATAAATGTTTTTGTAGAATAATTTCTCATTCCCTCTATATTGTATTCAGATAAAAATGATGAGATGTTTAAAGTATCAGGAAAATAAGAGGGTATATTTACTGAACTAGTTCCAATATTTCCTGTGTGTATATATATATAGGTTACCATTATACAAGAGTTCATCTCTACAATAAACTGAGAATAATGACCTAGGGTCACTGAAAATGGTACCTACATAAAAATTAAAATACATGATTTTTTTGTTTCAGATGTAATAATTAATGTCATTACAGTGTGTTTTTAAAAGATGTTCCTTAGCGGAAATCAGCTATTGAGAATGTATTCAACACAATTTTGAATAAATTGCATTAAATGACCATCAAACAAGGTCTGTTCAAAACTATATATGTGTGTGTGCCTATTGACACATCGGTCACAATTTTTGTTTGACCGTTACCAAACCTGATGTTTAAATGTATTAAGTAAAGCTAAAGATCATATTTGTTAATAACTGAAATCAAACCAGTAGGAGGAGGGAGGGTTCAAAAATTTTAAATGTTATACATCAGATCAAAAAATTGTATAGAACCAATTATATTGCAAATTTAATCCTATAAATGTTGTTATATACGTTTTCTTTAACTTCAATATTAACTGAGAAATTTGCATTTTTAGTTTTCATCCTTCAGTAAGCACCCACTACTACTCATGTTGTAGTAACAATAAGCTGCTATATCAGGATCCACTTTATTAAAAGTTTAAATACCAAATATTGTTTTGATTCCACATTCACTGTGTAAGATATGTGCAAATATTTTCAATGTGACATCATCATTTAAGGTTTTACATTCTAAACTACATGATTTTTATTTTATCAACGTCATACTCTATATTTAGCTGTTTCGTGAAAAACTAAAGATTATATTAATGGCTAAAAGCAGCCTAGGAGAAGTAGAGGGGAGGAAATTCGAAAATTTGTAATATTTCAGCTATTATGAATTTGATCAAAAAGTTGTATATAAACAATCTTATTGCAAGTGTAATTTCCTATAAATGTTGTTTCATGCATTTTTTCTTGGGTCTTGAGCTTTAACCAAGATACTTTTATTTATTTATATTATATATAGATATTTTAGTTTTTAGTCACAGTAAACCCTCACTCCTACTAATGTGATTTTCATTTTGAGTAACTGAGCCATTAAACACGCACCCAGCTAGTGTTTCGATTCCTGTTTACAGAGGCTTCTTATTACGGGGGAAATAGAGAATAGATGGCAAGTTGAGATCATCAGTATATATACAAGCTCGTAGGAAATCTGGTAAGTTTATCCAGCTTCTGGGTAAAAGACTTCATTCTCTAGAATGAAATAAATTATTCCCCACTGGAAAAGAGATCCAGCATTTTATGGATTTCAGTGGGTATAGTAACAAGACTGTTTTTGTCCTTCCAACAAAAACCAATATTTGCAAGTACAAAACATTGACTTTTAAATCTTGGGAGTCTGCTAGCTCAAGGAAAAAAAATTAATTTCTACTTGAATGTTGTTTTTATAGACTGCTAGTCAACTGGTTTTTAATTGACAAGATATTCTATTGAAGGGAATTTTTATTACAAATCCCTACAAGAGTGCAAACATTCAACTTGGAGTGCCTGTTTTACTAGGATTCCAAAAAGAAGTGATAAAAACATTAGGGGATAAAAAATAGCTCCAGTGGCTTGTCTTAATACTTTTTATTGTCATTATGCAATCTGCAGCTATATCAGCAACAGTGCTATAGATCCTCTAATGGTAAATCAACTGCTTAGAAAACACTATATTAAATTGTTAGTTGAGTTATCAATTCACCATATGATAATGTAATAAATGATATATTTCTTTCTAGTAGCAGAGATTGGAGAGTGGATGATGAGAAGTCAAGAGAAGGCTGACTTTCTTGGAAATCCCTAATTTTGAGTTTAAATGATTTAAAAATACTTTGTCTTTTTAAAATTGAACAAAATGAGAAAAAAACTCCAATGATTTTTAATAGACTAATAAATAATTTAAAACAAAAATTATTTATGAAAAAAAAATGAACAAATTCAAAAGTTTTTCTTGTGATTTCTCAATAACTAAACATAATACAGGAACCAAAATATATTTGGTATACTATAATTATGATGTTACTTAGCTGTGAGCCGTGCAAAAATGATATCCCACAGATCTGAAAATTAGAGAATTGGTGCAGAATAAGGCCAACTTCAGCAATCCATCTACTTGGCAATATATTATCTGACAAATTCAAATATTTTTGAACATTATTCAATGAGAACTTTCCCATGAAGTATTCCAGTATGGGAGTGATAAAATGTTTTCTAAGCACCCCTCCCCAAATGAAGGTTAAGAGGAATTATGCCAAACTCTTAACGATCTACAACACGATTCTGTCATATATGATAGTCTTAGGTTGATGAAATAAAATCATTATTAGGTTGAAGACTGGTCTCGCATTAAAATCTCAAATTAGCCCCTGTAAGACACTGTTTTGTAATTAGTATTTTGTATGTTTTTAAGAGATTTAATAATTAAATATTATAAGTAATTCAATAATTCTAATTATATTACAGTAAGGGGAATATCTATCCTATTTTATTTAGAGGTCTTTCATATTTTAATTTTCCAAATTAAAATTACCTTAAAAAAACTCTTTATATATATAATGGCAGTTGTCATGAACATATCACACTAATGGGCACAATATAACAATTTCCCTACTGATAATGGAATTAAATAGTTTTGATTAGATAAAAAAGATGGTAAGTTTTAGTAAGGATTCAGTCAGCAAAGATCCATTGTCAACTACAACTCATATACAAGGATATTTCAGAAATTCTGTGAAAATAATGTGAGCCTTCATCACCTCTTTATTATTAATATGTTTATCATCACGAGCTATACAGTGATAAGACCCCCCCCCAAAGAAAATTCATGCAATTGGTGAATTTCAGTTTAATAGAAACACAAAAGAAAGTGAAAATCATAGGCATTTGTATAAGAGTTTTCAAATCCGGAAAAGATTAAGATAAGGTCATCCTAATTTTCGTCTTACTTAATCATGGAACATGTGATATTGGGAATTAAGACAAATACTGGTAAGGCCATATTAACTAAACAATTTAACATCTTCTATATGTAATGTTGTAATTTCACATTGCTTACTTTCAAACCTCAATAGGGTTTGCAAACTGTGACTCGCTATTAGCAAGTATAAGATGAAATACATGAAAAATCCCCTTAAAATATTTGATATGAGAAAATATTGCACTTTAAAAAAAATTCAGAGCTCAACTTGCCAGTTTAGTAACTAATTAAATTAATGTGTAATGGTATAATGACAGACTACTGTAGTGGTAACAGACAGTAATGAGACCTGGTCTTCATTAAAAAAATGGAAGTTATTAATTGGAGGAGAACGTTCTATAGATTTTTTGTTTTTTTACAAAGGAAGAACAATGGAGAAACCAGAAAAAAAAATTTCTGAGCTTTACAAATCCCCAGGAACACCTCATCTCTGCAATAAACACGGAGACTGTTATTTTCCAGTCAATGGAAGATGGAAGATTTCTCTAGGGCAGAATACATTTTGAGAGATGTTACATGAACCACAATACATGGTTTAGTTCGTTTTGAGCTTTGGAGTTGGAAGATAGTACTTAAAAGTGAAATTGTCTATTTTTTTATACTCATCCTGAACTCGACTGTTTGATAACTTTCTGGCTCTTCTAATCCATTTTAAATTCTATCATAGCTTTAAGCTTTGCAAATAACAATAATTGGTGTGAATGTAATAGTATTTGTGAGTCTTCACTCCCTCCTAGACCCTATTAAAATACCTTTAACAGACACTTTGCTAAATCACCAAAGGTATCTTAATGGAATTCATATTCCATAAGATCATTTAGACCTCTAGAAAAATATTTAATAAAATACAATTTTTTTTTGTGCATTTGGTGCATTCTTTTTCTTACCAGAATTTAAATCTGACTGCTCTTAGTAATAGTGTATAAGCGATTTCAGAAAGTCATGGTTAAACTGCATAGACCTTCACCTCCTTGTATGAAGGAATACAATCCAGGGGAAAAAAATGCATTAAATTATTACTGATGACTTGTACCTAGCCACAGACAATTAATCGAGGGAGAGGTAATGGGAGTAAACAAAAATTCCCATAAAATGGGCCACTGTCATTAATACAGTCATTCCAATAACTTTAGTAGCTTTAGAGATGGGAGGTCTCCCATTCAAATTTTTAATAATCTTTTCTATCATATTTTGAATTTATAAACATTAGGCAAAGTGAATTAAAATGGTGATATTTACTAAAGATGAAGTAATATAGCATACACAAAATTACGGTCAATTAGTTAATAACATTCATAGCCAGATTTTACGGTGGCCTAATTTCTCGGGTGTCTAATATATTTTATTTCTGCAAAGTATTATCAACATATATCATCATTCTAAACATGCTAACAAAATTATCAAGCTTGTCTCAGATTTTATTTCCATTGGATATTATATTTTGGTGCTTTTAGGATTTTTAGAAATAAAACTCACTTTTGTAAAAGATACTGCAGGTATTTATTTAAAGTCACAAAAGCTTCTCTATGAAGTATTACACTTGCAGAAGTGAAGTCCAGTACTAATGACTGTTCAACATTGTGGAAATGTGACTTAAAATCAGGACAGTCTGAGCGTACCTAAAGAACAAAAATCCAGATTGAGTAAAGTGTTAGGTAATGACTTCTTTTAATGCAAAAATGTATATTATTCAGTCTTTAATTCTACACTCTTTTTTTTCTCCCAAAATAAAAGGTCTTTAGCTTATAATTAATTATTAACTATATAATAATTACATTATTAATTATTAGGAAGTAGAAAATTATTAATTGATTTGCCAATGAATATAAAAAGCTAGTTTAGAACTTACTTTATTCTTTTTTTTTAGAATACAACTAGACAAATCAATTAATATAGCTTCAATAAAACAAAAGAAAAAAAAACTTAATTATAATCAAAATGCAAATCTTCAAGGAATTGGAATATATTGTGGTATATTTTCCTGATAAGAGGGATTTGTAAATTTTTTTATTTATAATGACAACTAAAAATAGGTTCCCAATAAAAACATTTTAAAAATCCTAAGAGGGTTCCATTCAATATTACATATTGTTTTAGAGACAATATAAGGAAACCTCAGTTCCAAAGAGAACTGTTTGCTTCTAGTCCCAACTCTCATCTTCTCCGCTAAACCTCTACTCAAATGGAGGGCCGTACTCACCTCGCAGTTCTAATCATTTTAAAAATTTCCTTCTATTGAATAGAATTTTAGAATTGAGATTATATTTTTGTGCAAAACCGATATATAAAACTATATACATCACAAGAAACCCACTAATCAAGTATAAAAAGAAACCATAGGTGTTTAATACAAGTTCATTTTCCTTTATGAAGAAACAAATATCTTGTTTTAAAACTAATAAATAAACATTTTTATTCTTTAAAACATTTGTTGTGGAGCCTTGTGGTGAATCCCCTACTGGAGGGCAAGACTTTAGGGCAGTAGGATACGCTGATGATGTAGTAATTATCAGAGGGAAAGTGCAATCGGTGATATCAGATCTGATGAATAGAGCCCTGAGACAAACAGAGAGGTGGTGTAAGAGAACGAGGCTCACTTTAAATTCAAAGAAAACACTGGTTGTATCCTTTATGAGGAGGAGGAAACTTACTGAATTGAAAGCTCCTAGACTAACAGGGGAGATAGTAGAATTTAAAGATAAGATCAAGTACCTGGGAATTATGCTTGACAAAAAAATTAAACTGGAAGGAGCATTTGAATTATGCTACCAACAAGCCTGTTAGAGCCCTTTTGATCTGGAGCTTATGTGGAAAGACAGGGGGAATGAAGTTCTATATGGCTCATTGGATATACGCACCAATAATGAGACCGATATTTGGATACGGATGTGTGGTGTGGTGGCATAAATTGAATGTTAAAGCGAACATTGGCTTGCTCACAAAAGTGCAGAGGTTGGGCTGTCTGCGAATTACAGCAACAATGAACTCGCCGCCCACTATAGCAATGGAGATAATTTTGGATATCATGCCAATAGCGACAGACCAATCTTCATTGAGACAGAGGTAATGAAAGCAATGATCAGGATGGTGAGAATGAAGATTATCCAGAATACAATAGGACAGAATGTATCTTCATCATTTCTTAAGAACTCCATAAAGAAGGTGGCCAGTAAGAAATTTAAAAAAGTATGGGAATGACACAAGGTTACCCATACGAAGGCTCTCATCAAGTTTGAGGAGAACAGAAACAGGTAAATCTTACATAGACTGCCTAGGAAGGAACACAGGGATGTAGTGGGAGGGATCTCAGGGCACTGGAAGATGAATAAACACATGTTTAACATCAAACTCAGTGAAACACCAATATGTAGCTGTTGTGTGTAATTAAACACCAATATGCAGGTGAGAAGAGGAGGAGACTCCTAAGCACATTGTGCTCGAATGTAGAATGCTGGAGAATTTAATAATCAGGTACTTTGGACTTGGAGATGCTGAGTCAGGTAAGAAGGAAGCCAAAGGTAAGATATTCATTATATACCTACATCATTACATAACTAGTATTTATTAGTTGAGAAAGTAGTTAATTACAAAAGTATTCAATTACTGCCCAACTCTGTTAGTAAACAATACTCTATTTTTTTATGAAACCAAATATTATTGCAAGGTTTATATAAGGCATTGCAAATTAGATTGGAATAATAAATCATTCCTTTTTTCATAGTGGTATTTCCTGTTACCTTACGATACAGCAATGATGCAATATCTGCTGAAGGATCAGTTGCTATTAATTCTAAATACTCTCCTGATGAGCCTGTATGAAGTTTATCAACCAGTTGAACCGATCCTAATGATGCCTGTATTGCTGGACCATATTCCATCACAGCTGCATCACAACAAACTTTGGCTATTCTCAACATTAAATATGGCTTATCAATCCTATTACACGACCTACACAGCTGAACAACAATCTGAAAAACATTAAATAGTTACAATTATATTATTACATATATTTTAAAATGTATAGAATTATATTTGAAGAGAACTTATTTATTTAATGTACTTGCAGTTATACCAAAAAATATAAATTGCTTTTACATCACAATCTACATTATTGTCCTCACTATTATTTCTTCCAGGTACTAGAACCTATTTAAAACTAGGAAAGACAACCATCAAAATGGGCATAAATACCAGACATCTCGGTTTATCTGAAGGATTTTATGTACTTAGTATTTTTGCTATTATTTTAAGCCCACTTATAGAATTACTTCTAACTGCTGGGCAGCATCAACAATGCTCTGATATTTAAGCCTGTGGTCTATATAATTTGGCAGCATATGCCACTGTATATAGCAAGATAATATCTCCTTCATGGTTTTTGCATTGTTAGGGTTTTCATATTATGGAATAAGAAGACCAAATACTTCAGTAAAAAAGTCTATTTAATCTGATAGAAAATTATAAACCCGCAACACATGGGCCCCTATCTTAAGGAACAGACACATCTAACAATATTACAAAATTTAACTAACCATTACAAATATATAGGTTTATATAATTACAAATATAATTTTTTTTCCAACAGGAATCCTCAAAACTTTTCCGGAGTCCCCCTTCTCAAATTTGTTAGGTGTTCCCTGTTGACTGTGTTGCCACACACAAGCTGTTCACTTGTCAAGAATCTCTGAAGAGTACAAAGATGGGACTTATAGGCTGAATGTGATGCGGCATTAATTCAGATATGAATAACTTGAGAAGGTCTTAATTGAACCATTTATTCTCTCTGATGGGTAAAATTAGCTCTTTCAGCATTTTGTGTCATCATGATGACACCCAGATTGACTTTGAAGTTAGTAAAAATATAATGAGTCTTGGAATCCAGCAATTAATAAACATTTAAATATAACTAATGTAGTTAGGAGGCCACCAGAGGAAAAAAAAAGAAACAGAGAGGCAGCAACCTAAACCTCTTTCCCCCACATTATGACTATTTTTCAAAACAAGAATGTGTAGCATGAAGAAGCTCACTGGAAATTGCCCAGAAAATTAGGATTGGCCTAAATGATCTTTTTACTGAAGGAGAAGCTGGCTCAGAAATGACCCTTCCAATATAGCCTCTAGAATAATCAAATTTCTATTGTATCAATATGAGCTTGATTGAAGTTAGAACAGCAATCAAACTTGTTAATAGTCGGTAGTACTATAAAAAAAGGTTTCTCTAAAATTTATGATTTCATATTATAAATAAAATTTCATAGTACTCAAATGCATTAATTAAAGCATCAGTGTAATAGATACAGCTAAATTAACCAACTCTAGTCATACTTAATTTTGCCAAGATAGAAATTGGGCAGATGCTTTTAACAGAGCTTATACAGTATATGAAATTCCTCTAATATGCCATGTTCTTTAAATATGTTCATTACATGTTATACAATTAGTGTCTCCCTAAAAGTTCACTTTGAAATCACCTGATACCCCCAGCTCAATAACATATAGTGATTCCACTAAAATTTTGTTTGAAAACCTTTTTAGAATTGAGAAAAAATTGTCTGACATGGTTTTATAACACATTATACTAAACCTCAGATACGGATTCAATAGCTATTTTTATTATTATTACAGTAAATTTACTAATTGTTAATTCGGAACTGCCACAGGCTACAAAAACAAGGTCTCCCACCGGAAGAAACTGCTTCTAAACTAGGAGAAATATAACGGCATGCATTACCTGACCACTAGAGTTAAGGCAGTATTTGAGAACAATAATTCTAAATTATTATTTTTTAGGCTTCGTTAAATTTGAAACATTAAAACCATTTATGTATAAAGATAGCATTACCTCACCAATCATGAATCTCAGAAGCATACTGATTGCATTATTTGGGGAAACATTGTCGTCAAAGCCAGGGAGGTCAACGGTTCTTGCCCACTGTTCATTTTCTTCATCACTATGGTCTGTTGATACAAAACTTCTAAAAACATATTAGTTACATTAGACTTTTGAAAAATCATACAAACTGTGTTTTAACAAAAAAATATAGAACCATATCTACTTTTTCTTTTTTTAATTTTAACCCGGCCAAAAGAATGTAATGAATCTGAGATTGCATAACATCTGCCAGTCATAAATGATCATATATTTTACAAATTGAGTAATGCCAGCACAAAACTGAGTTAGATAATTTCTTATGAGTATTTAAATTTAGATTTTTATCCTGTAATTTAGGGTAGATTTTGTGTTTGTGTGTGTGTGTGTGTGTGTGTGCGTGTGCGTGTGCGTGTGCGTGTGTGTGTGTGCACACATGCAATAAAAAATACTTCATTATAATAAATTCTTGGCAAAAAATTGAAATTGAATTCAACTAAACTAACATACTTTTCAGATAGTACCCAATGGTGAAGCCAAGGACTCAACTATCCCATCTAAGATAGGTTGAATTAACATTAATACTTCATAATATATTAAAATATTATGGAATTAACTAGCTAGGAATAATAATAGTAATAATACTTTACTTGTCAACTTGGAGCATTGCCATTTTGGCTGCAGCTTTATCTGTCATTGGAAGAACAATTTTATTTTGCTTTTTCAGTTCTGCTGAGACTACATCTATCTTAATTTCAGTGAGGTTGTCAATTGTTGGATCACCTTTAAACTCATCATTTGTTAATTCTGGTATAGAAGCCAAATATACAACATTAGATGATATAGATACATGAACAGTATTTGGACTAGGAAGAGGCAAGTTATCCAGGAAATCCATTACTGATCCAATTTTACGGTCAGATACGTTAAACTTCAAACTTGTTAAAGTTGCATTTAACTTATGCCTAAAAAAAAAAATAGTATTATTGGACCAGTGATATAGTAAAAAAAAATGGATTCACAATAAATATTAAGTGCCTATCTATCTAATATAAAATTACGGGGTGTGGCTATTAAATAACGAGACTGACGCTGTAAAACATTTTATTTTTATTTCATACATTTTTACTTATTATCACCTTCAATATACACCCCTCCTTTATCCCTACAACGCTCCATGCGAACCTTCCATTGTTCAAAACAGTGCTGGAAGTATTTTTCTGTCAGCTCCTTCAGGACGCGTGCCGCTTTCTCTTTCACAGCTTCAACAGACTCAAATCTTGTTCCTTTTAATGCAGATTTCACCTTAGGGAACAGATAGAAGTCGCACGGTGCAAGATCCGGCGAATAAGGCGGATGGTCTTACACTGGGATGCTGAATTTGGCTAGAAACCTCTTAACAGACAATGCGGAATGAGCCGGCGCATTGTCTTGGTAGAGAACCCATGACTTGTCCTTCCACAATTCAGGTTGTTTTTTCCTTATTCTTTCGCGGAGTTCAGCAAGAACGTGAAGGTAGTAATGTTGATTAATCGACCTTCAGGAACCCAGTGAAGGTTCACAATCTCATGAATATCAAAAAAACCAATCAACATTCCTTTGAATTTTGATTTGCTCATTCGAGCTTTTTTGGCTCTCGGTGAAGATGGGCTCTTCCAGTTCATGGATTGGCGCTTTGTTTCAGGATCATACATAAAAAACCATGATTCGTCACATGTTATTATCCTTTCCAGTAAGTTTGGGTCATTTTCAATAGCATTCAAAGTGTCAGTACAAACATTTTTGCGAGCTTCCACTTGTTCAAATGTGAGAATTTTAGGCACTATTTTGGCACACACTTTTTGCATGTTAAAATTGTTATGTAATATTTGCTGTACGGATTCTTTATCAATTCGTACAGTTTCAGCAATTGCACGAATACTTAACCTACGGTCAGATCGAATCAGATTACCGATTTTTTCGATATTGTCATCCGTTTTCGATGTGGAAGGGCGACCCGGGCGTGAATCATCTTGAACGTCTTCTCGGCCATCTTGAAAACGCTTAAACCACTCAAAAACATTCATTGCCATACACTTCTTTCAATAAATTATAAGTTTCAGTAGCAGTTTTTCCAAGTTTCACATGAAATTTCACAACAATTCGTTGCTCTACTGTTACACTTAACATTTTTCCGGCGAAACAAAAAAACAACTCTAATGCGAACGAAGGCTACAGCTGTACTGATTTGTTTACAGAAGCGAGAGGCACTATATTCGAAAGAGGAAGCTTCACGATAACAGCTGTTAGTTGCTGGCGTTTGACGCATGCGCACTTCTTCTGTAGCAGCGTCAGTCTCGTTATTTAATAGCCACACCCCGTATATGGTGTGGGTTATCTATGGTTATCACACTATTACAACCAGGATTGAAAATACGAACTTTATTTACATCATCGCTAAATAGATTCCTTTTCCTGTGGGAATGGAGCCCATGGCTAGATTTACCATGTGCATTAAGAAGTATACCTTAAATGACAATGCTATCCAGAGCCCCATATAATATTATATACCACACTCATTTTAAAAATAATGAACTTGAAGAAAGTAAAAGGGAAAAAGGCTATTCTATATTTTAAGGTTAATCTCATCTTCTAGTAAAATGAAAAAATTACTTTAAAATTTAAATAGTTCCAGATGACGAATGAAGCATCCATTTACTAGCCTTTATAATTCCCAGTAGCCATGGAAAATATACTACAATTCAAATAATGGTGGTCCTCAAAATGAAATTTTCATTTAAAAATGTCATATTAATGTTAATAAATATTAAAATGATGGAAGGAAACTATAGTTTTATTGTAGCATTTATCATGCAAATAATACATTTATAAATAAGAAAAAAAGATAAATATAGGGTATTTTTATCACTTACCTTGGTAATAATTTATATTCAGGTTTTATGCTATTTGAAAATGCAATATGGAGTTGTAGTTTGGGTAAAAGGTGAAATTCTGAATCAGGTTGTTTTTTCGCATCTCTCCACAAATCTCCTGAAATGAAAAGTAAATAATATGTGTACTGCCTTAAGGAAATATCTATATAATAATCACAATAAATACCTGAATCGCAAAATAGTACTTGAAAATCAGAGAATTCTACATGGAATCGGTCGTATAGCTTTTCTTCAATTTCCATTTGAGTAGCATCTTCCAAAGAAATATTATTTGGCTGTAGCTCACTAGTAGTTTTTATATGTCCTAAATCAACTATTAACAGGTTTCCTCCTCTAAAAGATGAAATATGAGAGGTTATATTAATAAAACAAAAGGTTAATTTCATAAAGCTCTCAGTAAATGTACAATTAAACAAAATATCATAGCAAGGGCAGGATATGGAATCTTTCATTTTTCTAAAATATTTCAAAATTAGTTAGTGAAATTTTAAATATATTTATTAAGCTATGACTATTCCTGACACATAAAGATGTAAAATAATTACTTCTGGAGTGTCCCAAGTTCAGGTATCACAATGTATGGTAATTTCAAATCTATGTTGAGATCAATTGCACTAAATCTTCTAACTGCTTTTCCAGCAACAGTCTTGATACCATCCACACATCCATTAGATAAAACAGAACACACATGGGAGAGTGACTCAGTTGCTGTTTGTACAAAACTCATAAGTTCTGAAACTGCATGCTGTAAAAAAAAAAATGAAACCTTAGAAAAACCATGGACTGTAGAAATATTGATGACAATGTTGATTAATCAATCAATTTAATGCCAATTGCACACTTGAGCATTCATATTAACTTATAAGGGTTATTCTTTGTAATTTGGGACTCGTGTCCAACCACTTGTCTACCAACTTTTCCATATAATTCCATTCATTTTTGTCTGGGAGCTGAAGATTTATTATAAATTCATTAGTTTAGAGAAATCAAGATTGGTAAAAGTGATCCTGCATGTAGATTTTAAAAGGAAGTAGTCAAAAGACTTATATGTTTTTAAATTAGAGATAGTATCCTTGAAATGTAAGTTTGCAGGACGATAGCAAAGAGAAATCAAGAGAAACAAGGTGACTGACAATGAAACTAAAGAAGTTGCCCTTGATGACCTTTGTAGTGGGATTTATAAACGAATACAATATATCCAAATCCATATAAAATATCTTAAAACTAGCAGGTAGACATGTATCCTTTAACCCTTTAATTGCACAAAGCCACTATAGTGGCTACATCCAAGCCACTATAGTGGCTTTGCGCAATGAAAGGGTTAAAAAAAACCATACACTTTCTTAGAAATGTTAAAATTTTTCTAGGGGAATGTAGAACTAGTCACTTTATTGAAAATTGTTATGTTAAAAGTTGTGATATATAAGCTGAATATTTTTGTTGAATCGACGAATAAGTCACCAGCATCGAAATGGTTAATTGATGTGCAATTAAACAATACATCCTGTAATTTAGGTACAACCTCATAAGATATCATGGATTAATAAGATTTGTGATACTACATCACAAGGAAATATAGTTAATTTAATGTGATATGAATTATTTAGTACCTTCTTTTCTTTTACCTTTTTTAAAGTTGGGTCCACATTCATATTACACAATTGAGGTTAATTTAGAATGAGGTCTTTAAAAGATTCTAGAGTTTATTAGATTAAAAGGTACTTTGTGTCCATGATATGCAAACGGTTGATTTGTTCAGTTAGGGTCGATTTCAATAAGTTGTCATGATTCAATATTTGCAATTTTATACACACCATTAGTTTATCTATCTTTTCCTTCGTTTTTTTCATATATAACTCAGATAAATTTTATTATCCTTACCTCATGATAAACAACTTCTACTGGTTCTAGATTTATCGTTAGACCATAATCAGCTTCTGAATTAAGAGGATTTTTCTCAAAATCTATTGCCAGAAAATTTGAAGCAGTATTCCCTGGAAAGAAAACAAATTAAAAGGAGAAAAAATTGAATAACAAGTGTGAATGATTTCAACAGACCCCTTTAACTAGGAATCCCTTCTTTGTCCGTACAAAGAGAAAATACATAAACAGAACTTAACATTAAACAATTCCTAATTAGACATGCAAAAGCATTCTAGAAATCTTTAACCTTGAAATTCCATAATAATGGAATTTAATGATTTAATATTAGAATCTCTATTTACAGATAACTGTTTTAATTGAATTATTTGTGGTTAAAGGATATCCTGCTTCTTGAACATTTTTTTTAAATGTAATTTTAAGAGATTTTTAAAAGAAAACAAAAGTATTGTTTAACATTGATTATAAAAGATTATAGGTGTGTCACCTAGGTCCTGCATGAACTAAGAAGATTTCCCAAGAGCTAGAATGTCTTGCTCAAAACATTATAAGTAACAATCCCATGAATAGGAGTGGGGGTAAAACAGTAGCCTGAAAACTAAAAACTACAAATATCTCGGTCAATATTGAAGTCAGTGAAAAATATGAAGGAACGCAATTGCAGCCCATCAATTTGTTAATAAATTTTTTTTCAGTTCAGCAGATATATACATGGTTTTTTATTTTACTCCTTCCTTTCCTCCTACCCCAATTAGGTAATCAATGAACGGATTCTTTAATTTTGCAATAGATGGGTAAATATTAAGTATCAAGATGGAACTTGATACTTAATATTAGGGCTCCCAGAGTATAGACTTTTCATATTGTTATGTTTATTACAAAAATACTAAACGCTTATGGAGTACAACTCTAGACGGCTTGAAGATGGTGCCTTCGCATGAAAAGCGCCTGTCAACTGTACTCAACCATAAGCCAGTGACGAGGGTCTTCACCGACAGATATGACAACAGTATCGTCTATACTGGCAGTTCCTACCTTTTATTTGAGTTACCATACTAAACACTATTTATTAGAGAGATCCAATCGATAATCAACTTTGAATGGTTAAAACATAATTATATAAAACATGTTTCACTTGTTTCTAGTTTTAATATATTACCTGTATATATATTATCAGCAGTTATTACTGGTACTAGGTCATGTTCTATGCTTGCCCCTTCTATTACAAAGCTTTCAACTCTACAAGATACCTTATACGCTTTAGCAGATGGTCTTGTTTCTAAACTAGCTAAAAATTGAGCTAATGTAAGGACTAATACTTCATGGCCACGATTTAGGAGACTGAGAGAACAGTTTGCCAGAGTAAAATTTATTTTGTGTTCTGAAAAATAAAACAATACATATATACTTAAAATAAAATTATGAATGTTTATGTTTTACAATAAATAATCTTAAATTTACAATTTTTTTCAATTAGTATAACAATTCTTGATTAAATTAACACTAAAACATAGAAATTATATTCTGCATGTACTTTATAAAATAACATAGGATAATACATTAGATTGTTAGAGTGCAGGAGCACCTTGTAGCATAGTGATTGACTCAGAACCAGAATGGGGCAATTGCCATAGCAGTGGTTCTTACAAATACTATTATATCTTCACTAATGAAAATGACATATCAGTGCTTACAAAAGCCAGATTAGTATTGCCAATCATATAAGAGTTTATATTCTGTTAAAAGTATTAAGATACTATAGATCTCTCGGAATAAGCTTGAAACATAATGGCATTAAAACGCATATTAAGGCTGGTGGCAACATATGCAAGTAAGATCTGAACTGCGACCAAACAGGCCCTGGTTGTTTGTAATAGGAATATGCTGAGATGTATTTATGGTCTAGGTTGGATGGAGGATCGTTGTGAATTGGAGAAGGTTACTGTCTTTAAACAAAAATGGCGGATGCTGATAGATGTGGCCATGGCCCTTGTAGAGCCATATATAGTAAGTAGGTAAGTATAGAAATCTGACAATTTTACCTATTAAGAAAGAAATGTCTATATGATGGTGCACATGTCAATATAGACGGATCTCTGCAAATGAAACATAAACTAAATAAAAAATAATGAGAAACAACCCCAGAGGCAAAGATGGTCGGCTTGAAGAGAACTTATGGAGACTAGGGATCCTAAATTGACATCGGCTAGTGGTAGATCATAGTTCTATGACAGTCTTATTGTAAGTGCATGTGAACGATACCAAGTATAGAAGTGACTCGGTTTACTAAATAATTTATATTTTAGCAGGTATTAAATTATCAATAAATTTCCAAATACTATTACTCAACTTGGGCCATTTACCATACAATATATAAATTAAAACTAACTTTATTGTTAAAAAGAACAAGGAATTTACCTATGTACTGCTTCGGTTTTTCTATCTGTACCGTCACAGATTCACTGTAACCTATTGCATCACAAAGTTTAGTTTTCTCTGAGGGAGACAGTTGTGCCCAAATACCTCTTCCTGTTCCTGCTGTAACCTGTAGCTCCGTATGAGGTTGAGAATCGGGACCTCGCCTCCACCAAATACCTCCTTTCTCAACAACTTGTACTCTCTCAGGCTCTTCTTTTAGTAACTGAAATTTTACACTAAAAATGTGCTCATTCTAATAATCTAAATTTTATAATTAAATATTATTGCCAAGTTTGTCTGATACTTTGTACATTCCAATTATAATGCACTCATGGAAATATCCATGATAAATAAGAAAAATACTAAATAAAACAGAACTTTCTGTTTAATAGGCATAAAATACAAGTTTAAAACAGTATTGGTTACTGTAAAATATATAAGCATACTTGGAATGCTTATATGCTCCCTTTTTTAGCCTAAATCATTTACTTATAACATTTAAAGTATAATTTAAAATATTGAATTCCCCTTTGGTCTTTAGCTCAAGCGTTCTTTACGATGGCAGCTAAGCTATATGGCTAAAATCATTCCAGTTGGCTAGACAGATACAATATGAATTGAAAAAGCAATTAGAAGTGTTGAAGGGTTGACGACGGCCATCACTTGGAAGGGGCACCATTGTTGAACACTTTCGACACGTCATCAATGTGTTAAAGAAATGTTCTGAGATTTATTACACTCATTTGAAAAATTAATAGCTGACATTAATTCAGAGAATTTCTTAAAATAAATCACTTGTCTTTTAATAAGTTTTAACAGCATGTATGAAATATTTTCATAGTATTATAGTGTAATTTAAGAAGTTCATCGCAATAATTTAAATAAAAATTTCAAAAACCAATGAGAGTGCAAATTGCCTAATACTTACTTGTAATTTGGCATCTTCTCGAGCAATGATTATATCAGTTATTGAAAGAAGATCTTCACATTGCTGTAAATCCAGTTTTAGTTCAGTGTCTGTTGGCTTTAATAATGTTTGTTTATAAATATCTCTATATCGCCTATAGTTTTTCCTGAATGAAAAGAAGAAGAAAAATTATAACTCTTTTTTTCTCTCTCTAATAGATACTGTATTATCTTCATTTGCACATTGTATTGATCACAATTACCTATGTGTAGCAATATGACTCCAAGTATATGGTCTAACTCTTTGCTCTAGTGCACCTTGAAAGAAATATTTCCACCAGAGAGCTACATTCCCACTTACTTCTTTATTCGGATGAAATTGTCGGTATTTCCTAAAACAAATGAATACTATTACAAAGAATAGTGTGCTTAAAGGTGGAAAGTGAATTTTATATTGTATTTTACCTTTTTTGGGGGGAGGGGGTAGGGATTAAATTCAATGACTGAAATTGTGTTATTGTCATTTGCAATTGCATGTCTTAGTATTAAAAAAGAAATGAAAAAAAAAAAAACAATCATTATTCTGAAACCTCATGAAATGAAGGTATTTTTTTCAAAATTAAAATATTTTTCACTAGCTTCATTTATTTTTTTATCCATGATGTTAAATTTTGAATAGAAACATGTAAAGTTGAGTCTCTAGTGAAGTTGTAATCTGTGAAACACTTATTTTTTATATGCATATAACAAACGTTCACACATAATAAAACCAAACATTAAAAGTAGTTTTAACTGTAGAATAATTTAATTTGATAGTTATAACAAAATTATACCTGTTGATGTTTATTCTTTTAAATGAATCCATGAGCTCTATTAGTGCAAGGTACTGTTGTCTTGAGAGCTGTGTGGCTGCATCCTGTAGTACAAAATCGACTAATAGCTTAGGAACTCTTGCTTCATTTGATTTGTTCACTATAACTTTCATTTTTGCAGTAATGGGTTTTAATACTGTAAAAAAACAACAGAAATATGAAAATGACCTGTAATTGATGTACAGTGCTGAATTCACATCATCAGAATCTGATTTGAAATACAGAAAAGCTTTATATTCCTTTCCCGCCTCATTACTTGATGATTTTTAAATCCAAATAAGTGAGGTAAGGATACAAAGATGTATTAATTTTTAAAAGGGGTGAACATTTGCATCAGTCTGTTTATTTCACAGTACTCGATCTACTAATATATTTAAAAATGACCATGATTTAAGAACAATCAAGAATATATGTTCAATATTACCACTAAGACTAGTTTGCGGTTGAGATTAAACTTTCTAGTGGGTGTTATTTAAAACTTACTTGAACAAGCACAGGGACATCACAGGTCTACTGCAATGTAAATTGTAGGAAATCATTTTAAAGGTTTAAATGTTTATTTCAACTAGAAAGCAACATTTATTAATTGTTTTGTTTTTAAAACGGTAAAGAATTTTGTTTATATTACATAAACAAAACAGACCTGTAAGGTCCCGTGCTCACCAGAGAGTTAAGTAAAAAAGTCCGTCATGCAGGAGCTGCGTAAACAGCAGATTTCCCATGTGCCGGTATAACACATCAGTGATCTCATCTCACTGCCAATTCTGAATGAAATCAAGAAAATACAAATAACTGGCTTAATACTTGAGCTACAAAATAATGAATAGAACAACTATAGTAGAACATAAATAGTTTCACAATAATGGTTCTATAACATTTCATGAAGCGGCTCATTATAACAGATATTTTGAACAGTTAAATCCCTGACCCCTTCTATTCCAGTTGCAATTTCAGCCAATAACAAATATGGTATTTAGTGTCAGCTGAATATTGAGAATGTTATGTATAAAATAAAACTTTACAAGTTAAGAATGTAAAATCTTAAATAATGCTACGACCCATGATAAGATCTAAACGACCTTTAAGCACACAGTTTAAGAAATTATATTATTTTTTTGATGCTTAAATATTGAGTTTGGTAATAATTAAACAAATATTATATATATATATATATATATATATATATATATATATAAGAATTTTGAACAGATCTCATTTTCGTCATCTACAAGGTATTGATGGACATTTGAAGAAATTTTTCTAAAATCGTGTCATGAGTACGACCTTAAAAGCTGATTTCCCATAAGGGAAACCTAAAGCATCCTATTCTACTCAGGTAACTTTCATATAAAGCTACTAAATTTGTTCCAATCATCTCCAGATATAAATTTGGTTTATAATGGGTTTTTATTAGTAGAAAGTAGAATGTGTGCTGATGCCACTTGTTTTTCACTGCAGCATGTGGGACATTTGCAAGTCATAAGATGTCTTTTTTTGTTTTAAATACAGAAATAAACATTTTACAGTTATTAATTTATATAAGCAAAGAATAAACTAAGATATAAATCAAACATAAAAAATATAGAAATTAACAATATGAACATACTAAACTCAAATTCCTCTCCTTTCACACTAAATGTTTCCAATCCCCGTTTCATATCGGATCTCCATGTGTATGGAGCAGCAGAATCTTGCCCTGGTGCCTTACCCACCAGCTGTGTACATACAGGATTGCAATAAACAGACAGTGATTCAACTTTGACCATTTGGTAAACAGATGACAAAGATTGTTGGGTGGTGATTGGCTTCCATTTGCTACAATCAAAAACAGAGATGACTAAATAAAATCATAAAATGAAACTTAGAATTTTAATTTATCATAATTACATATTAGAACATTCATTCGACAGAAACCTAATAAAATTTGGATGATGATTTATAGAGAAAATAATGAATACAAAGTGATAATTATTACACATCATTATATAATACTGAAATATATTATAAAATATTAGGCTAATAATACGGTTCATTTAACAACAGGGAAAACAGGCATACTAAGAAAATGGACGCCATCCTCCTCAGTACTTGCAGAGAAAAAGTTAAAAAATAGCTTTTTTTTTTTTAATCAATCATAATATTTTTAGACATTAAAAATATTGACTAGCTAAACTATTAATATATTTGATTTCTCAGTTTACAATTAGATTCTAGCTTATATTACCTGTTAGTTGTCTCTATGAAAAGGCTTTGTAGACATAAACCACAGGCAAATTGAGAATCTCTGTTCATAACTGAATCCTCATACCTAATATGAATGTTGTGTATGAAAACTTGTAGATTATTCATTATAGTGGTCATTAAGTTCTCAACAAAACTTGGAGATTCAGGTGCATCTGAAATATTTAAAAAATCTATTCATTAAAAATAAATTATGCAAAAAAAAAATATTGTTGACCATGTTATTTAGTAATGCCCTCTTTATAACATCAGAGCGGGTTATCTTCAGGTAACAACCCTTTTCTAGCCTGGCTCAAACTAAAAATGCTATCTGCTACTAAATAAATTTATTACCCAAACGGAAATAAAATTCACAACTTTAGATTCACCTAGAGGATTAGGGCTCAATGCCTTATCAATCTTGGCTATATGATTCTATTAGTTTTTAATTTTTTAAAGCAAATGTTTAACTCCAGCACTATAACTGAATATATAAATTTTATAATTTTAATAAGTAAATAAGTTTAAATATACATTTATGAATAAAGATCACAAGCCATATCTCAGAAATGGCTTAAGACGTTTAAATGTTTCATTTTCTTTATCACTACACAAACAAAAATACAAAGAAATGAGTTGTTTTTCCACTAAAGTTTGTCCTTGTTTTTCTAAATGTCATTTCCACGGTGAGGATAAATAGTAGGTAATAAATGTGACAATGACTCTCTTTGTCTTAAGCCACAGCCAGCCCCAAAAGTGTCTTGGAAAAGAAGTCTTTGGTTTCAAAATTTATTTTTCAAATTCATTTATATAATATGTTAGTTAATGTGAACAGATATTAACATAAAAGAAAAAAATTGATCAAACTAATTGTAATAAACCATTGTGAAAGTTATACAGTCATTATATTATTTCCACCAGTTGTATGATAAATACAGTAGTAGATAGGGCTCAGGTTAGCCATTTAAGCAATTTTTAAGAAAACTGGAAGACCACTGACACTGATTGAGCAGGATGTACTGAATACAGTAGATAATATTATTTCATGTTGATATTTGATATTAGTCAGTGGGAGCCTACAAAGTACAAAAGTCACCGGACTCTCAACAGATGAAGCCGAATTTATGACATTAACTGAAGCTAAGAACAGTCTCTTATAAAAATAATTCTTTGTGATGGGGTAACCCAAAATAAAGTTCTGCTCTATAATGACATGTCTGCACTGAAAACAGCTTCAAAGTAGAAACTTAAATAGCCATCTAATTACATGCCCTTTTTTCGGAATATACTCCACATACCGAAGGACACTCAAAGGAATTTTTCAAAAGTTGTGTAACAACTCAAATAGATGATTTCTGCTTATAAAAGTATTGTGTCAGAATTGAAATTTTTAATGGATATATGAGAAATTTAAAACATGAAAGCTAATTCCTATTGTCCAAACGAGAATCGAACTCACGACTCTAGGCTCCTCCAACAACTTAGCCATATGAGTCAAGGCGTGGGTCTTAATCTCAAATGGTACACCTAGAGTCCCAAGTTCAATTCCTGCCTGGGCAACGAACTCATTAAATAAAATCCTTAATCCCATCCTGGGAAGAAAAGGGTGGTAACCTGTAGATAACACCTTCCAATTAGCTGCAGTAGCACAAAGCGGACATTAATAAATAACAACAACAATAGTAGAAATGAATTATTTAGCTGATTAGTACTTTAGACTTCAAATTATTTTTATCTTGAGATCAAATATAAGGTAAATAGTTCAAAAGCAAAAGAGATATATTTATATGTGCAAGTTAGAAAATTATTCCTATAAAACATAACTCTTTTTAACCGAAATAAAACAAATTGATTACTGTTTGTTAAAATATTATTAGATTTTTTGTTTAGTCTGCAGTTTTAATATATTAAAAAAAATAATTGATTGTATATGTAAAATTACCAGTTCCTAAAAAGTGCCCAGCTTCTAATAGTTCAAGCTTTCTTCTCTTAGAAGCTCTCATCAGTCTTTTCTCTTTTTCAGGATCATATTCCCTGTCAGTAATCGGAGCAACAATAATATAAACATCCTAAAAGTAACAAACATTGGGAATTATCTTTTACAAAATTATGCACAAAAGAATAAGAAGCTATTCAATCCTTATTCTGTGTCAAATTACCATACCATCGCCAATTCTGATGAAACGGCACAAACACAAACTACATATACTAGGAAGAATATAACTAAATTACATTAACCTGCATTAAAAACAGTCGAAGAAATTTGATGGAGTGTCTAAAATAACTTAATGTTGAATATTTGAAATATTTATTGCTCACCTCATAATTGATCTAAATTTATGAAAGAGGTGTCATTGTGAGCTAAAAAGATCTGAATCCAAAATGTAGCAAAATTAAACATAATATCCTTTAGAAAAACGGGGTAAAATAGAAATAACTGCAGTCAATGAATTTTGTCTACTACAATAATAAAAATAAAATTATAATTTAAGTTTTTTGGTTTTTAATATAAAGATATAATTTGAATATTACCAAAAAAATGTATGTTAATGGGTAGATGGTAGACAAATAATAGCTTAACAAATAAAGACATGGCTTAGGAGGCTCGGAACAACACCTATTATTATTCTTTGATATTACTTACCTCCATTTCTATCACCACAGATTGCTTGCTGAAACAACCCCATGGTATTTTAATATTAATTCTTCCAATTGTTCCTACTTTCACCTCGATGGGTAAATCCAGTTCATACTATAAAAGAAAATGGTAACAATACAAACCATTGTAAGTAAAAAAACATGCAAAACATAATATAGTTATTTAAGAATTTGGACTTCTGAAGAAAATAATTATATTCATGTTGTTTTCTGATAATTTCGAAAATAGTTAGATATCTAACAAGAAAAGATCAGACAGAAATTAACATAGTAATTTAAATAATAAACTTAGGTAACTAATATAAAATAAAACTAATATAACTAAATAAAATACATTTTTGTTTTATTAAACCTATAAACTATTATGCTTAAATATAAACGAATTATGCATGGATTTATTAAATTGATGGTTAATTTTTAAGAAGTTTTAAGCACTTCTTTACGTGCCCTGTTCTATGAAATAATTTTGTTAGCTACTATTTTTATCATCCACAGATATGGGGGTGGTAGAGGCATCCTCTCTGTATGAATAATCATTAAATAAAAAAATCTCTAACATTAATTTATAGCCCAACGATTTCACTTCATCTAATGTTTTTTCCATGAAAAGAATTGAGCCTCTCCCCACTATCAAGGATCTGGTTCTGTACATGTTTTTCATTAAGATGAACACTGTAAACACATTTACAAGTTTTAACAACTGAGTTCAGCTTGCTTAAACTCTAAATTGTTCTAAAACTGATGAATGATTTCATAAAATATTGTTACCTTAAAGTTTATCAAGATAAAACTAACTAAAATAGAGTAAAGCAGAAGCTTGGGTAAAATTTGTCTCCACTCAAGGCATTTAAAAGTACCTATATATACCTAAATAAAATCTTCCGGGCCCATACAAGAAGATATGACAATACTTGAACATCACTGGCCATCTGAAAATACAAGGAATAATGGAAGGCTTATAGTTAATGAAGGAAAAGCAAAAAAAGAAAAACATCTGCATGCCAGTAAGAAGTAAAGGATAACTATGATATTAGATCTATAATATCCAAAGCAAGTAACTTTAAATGTCAATGAGCTCGCATAACCTCAATAATCAACCTGTTTACAGAAGTGGAAATAAACATAAGAAGCATAACTGTCTTTTTTTTACAGAGATTTGTCCTACTATAAAGTCAAAATGTAGTGTGGAAACGGACTTGAGAATTGGTGTAAGATACTAATAATGTCTGGTGTACTCTAATAATTATGATTAAAAGTTTTGAATGAAAGGCAATTCTCGGAAGAAGAAAAGAAAACAGTGACAAAATGCTAACAAACAAGACAATGAATGCATTAGATGACTAGAAACTTTGGCGCCAAAAGTGTAACATGAGCAGCCAAGCAGTCCAATACACAAAAATTAGGTTGGTACTTGACCTTGAGGGAGACCAAGATTGCAATGAGTAACAGAATTAAGAAGGACCATAAAGAATTCCACTTATGGGCTTGAAAGCTACCGCCCATGATAAGATCTAAACGACCTTTAAGCACACAGTTTAAGAAATTATATTATTTTTTTTTTTGTAGACAAATATTGAAAACAAGCATAAATCCATATAGTTTCAGAATCAGAGAGGGGGCTCGTCTTTCCGTGAGTCTCAATAATAGTTGTTAGATGTACGATGCACCTAATCAATTAGTTTGGTGCCTAATAGTAATTAAAGTTGTTTACCTTTTTTAATTCATTCTTTTTAGTGCATTATTTTTTTTAGGGGGGGGGGTAGTTTTCCCCCGTGAGCGTATATGATACACACTGCAAGTTCTTTTAAATATTATATTTAAGCAATTTATGTCAATAGAACTTCATTTTTATTCTCTGAGGGGAAATTAGTATTAGTATTTCGTGGTGTCATGCTGTTAACTAGACCAATTATTATCCCTATTATAAAAGTTGGATTTACAAATAACTTATGGATAAAACGTATCTCACCAAGGCATCTGGTTTAATTTTAAGATCTGATAGCTGCACATCTCCTCCAAATATTCCAACATTTAGATTTTCCGTGTCTAAATCTTGAATGTATTTTCCCAAGTATCGATGGAGTAAAGTGGCTACAATTCTTTCAAACATGATGCGCTAAAATAACAAGATAAATTTATTAGTATACAAATACGTGATAATTTTTTTTTATATGGTTACAAAATTTATGTTGAACTATTTTACTTTATTTCAAGTGAAAGAAGTAATGACCCAAGCAGACTCAGCTGGTTATCACTTAAGGATCGGAGTTTCCTTTCAAGAGATCAATTCGTTGAACCTGAGTCACCTTAGTTTCAAATCCAACCAAAAGTTGCCAGTAAGCTAACGTATTTTTGTTAAATCCCATATTCAGAAGTTACCAAATACAAAAATTGTTCGGTGTTGATATGGCGAACTTTCAAAACTGTGGTGAATACAATCGATAGCAGATTGCTACTCCTATTTTTCGAAGAGGTGAGCATAATTATCATAAAAACTGTCTGGACACTGCCAGCTACGTATAGATCGAGAAGAAAATTTTTATCCATTTGGTCAAATATAATAAGTTCTATTCACAAATGTTGGAATTAATTCGAAAAAGAAAATAAAGAACAAAAAAAAATGATATTGGAGGGTGTATCTATAGACTGTTCCTCCACTTGATGGATGAATTTTGTTGTTCCTCATATGCGAGGGTGCGCTAAGTTACCATCCGAAAGAACCTTATTTTGAAATATTTGCAGTCAGTCCTTATTAAAGATGATGAGCGTGGTGCCGAACCAAATGGGGAGGATAAGCGAATCATATAAAAGTGCTTGAGAGGAGTGTTTTTGTTAATTAATAAGCATAAAAAAGTCGTTTGTGTGTTTCTTCCTCGAAGGTTATTATTAACGTGTATTCCTCGGGTAAGTCATAAGTCAAGGAGGACTAACGTTGTAGAAAATAGCACTATTTAAAAAAACAAAACAATGTTAACAAATCTACCCGCTGTAAACTTTTGATTTAACAGAAAATATTTCTTTGCTCAGTAAGGTAATCAATCAAGTGTTTTTCTATGCAATAATGATCGATTAGGAGCCAAGAATGGGATTGGAATGGATATATGTACCCATTGACCCCTCAATGGTTATCCCTAGTTATTGATCTTTGAATGATTGAAGCGATTTCTAAGTTTAAAACCTCGTACGTTGCTATAAAATCTAAGAGGAATTCATTAGTTACTTCCCCTTGAAGATTTTGGAAAGAAAGAGAAATTATTAATTAGTCTTATAAGTACTAATTGTACCCGGGGCTAGTGGACTGGCCTGAGTAATCAGGAGATTCATCATTAATCATTAAGAAGGATTAGATTCTCGGATTGTTCATTCCAAAGGATAAGATGAAACTGAGCAGAGAATCATTGCTCAAACCATTTTCCCCAAAAGTCCCTTATAAACCCACACAAATGCTGTATATAAAGGAAGCGGGTGCAATTGCAGTTTAACCCCACCCTTGGTGAAAATTACCGATGACGTATTTTGGAATGCGGTCACTAAAGTCTATCCTCCACAGTCTAAGGATCCACCAAATTAAGTGTTTTAAAAAAGATGAAGTTAAAAAAAAAATGGCCGCGGTCGCCATTTTCAAATTGCGCCGCCAAGGCGCGGGTACATTTTCACCAAAGGAAGCTCAAATCAAAAGACATAATCTAAAGAGTAGATTTTTGAGAATTCTGAAAAACCACAAACTCCCCAGACGCTTATTTTATTCGATAATAAGTATATTAGCAGATCTTCTTTAAGAAAATTCGCCCTAACTGCAATTTTTTCTTGTTTTCTACTTTATTGCTATTTTTGGAACTCATAGATCAAATTCTTTGTGTTCAAAAGCATTTCTAGCGCAAATCGATACCTATGAGTTAATACGCACATTATAAGGTGAAATAGTGTGATTGTCGCCTCCTTAAATTAAGACCAAGCCGAAAGTGTTTCGCTATAATTACTAAAATACACAACGAATTACCTTAAAATTTGTAGTATGTTTTTATCAAAATGACTAAGACTAACATGATCTATTTTAATCTAAGAATATTTTACACATTGTGAGTGTTAAAAAATGGGAATCAATTTTTCAATAGAAAACGCTCGCTCCACTGTAAAAAGTATAAATGTTTGTGTCCCGAATCGGCTCAGTCAAGACATACCTTCTAAAAATGTATAGTTGAAATTTACAGCCATTTTTTAAAATAGTTTTAGATAGTATTGCATATGGTACCATCCAGATTAGTTTTAGCAGGTTTCCCTTAAGGGTTGTACTCAAGATGCGATTTTCAAAATATTTCCTCAAATCCATAGATCCAATCTAGTAGATGACGAAAACGAGGTCCGTTCAAAATTATATATATATATATATATATATATATATATATATATATATATATATATATATGCTACCGCTCTAGCGGTCCTAAATTTTGTTTTATAGTTACCAAGCTCTATATATAAGCGTTTTATGTAAAAATAAAGAAGTTCGCAATAACGACTAAAATCAGACCGCGAAAGGGAGAGGGGGTTAGAGGGGGAAACTTTGAAATTTCCAAATATCTCCATTATTTTGTCTCCGGGTCGAAAGGTTTTAGCAATTTTATTGTATATAAAATGTACTACAAATATTGTTATATACATTTATTCTCTATCCATAGTATCAGCGGTGATACTTGGATTTTTTAGTTTTCTGCCTTCTGTAAACCCCACTCAATAAGCTGTTATATCATGAACTACTTTATTGTAGATTTAAATACCAAATATTGTTTTCATTGGACTTTTACTGCGTGAAGTACTTGATTTTTTTTTATTTTGTGATGACGTCATCATTTTAGATTTTAAGTTCTGACGTCGAAAGTGTTTATTTATTCTATACCATACTTGATATTTAACTGTTTCATTCAACATTAATGATCACATTAGATAATGCTTGTATTCAGACCCGAAATAGGAGGGAAATTGTGAAAGTTCAAAATATCTCCGTTACTATGAGTCGGATCGGAAAATGTTATAGAAGAAGTCTTTTTAAGCTATTGATGTTCTATACATTTTCTCTTAACTCGACTATTAAGCGAGTTATTGGTACTTTCTTGTTCACTAGTGTGACATACCAACATTCGGGAAACCTGCTTAGTTTACGCAGCCTCTGCGTGACGGACTTAACATCTGACTAATGACGAAGGTCAGTTGGTCAGTTGTTGAGCGTCCTGGTCGTAAATTACTCTGGTACTTCCCTAGTAGCTATTGATCTTCGTTCTTCACCTTCTAACAAGTGGTCACAGACTGTGTCTTTAAAGATATGGAGAGCAAAACTAATATCCCATCATTTTCGTATTTTAGTATGTAAACCTGATCATGATTGTATTCTCTGCATATCAATTCAGTTGTAGTTGTCATCAATTCTAGGATACTTTTTTAAGAAAGAAAATTTATTATTTCATCAATATAGTTTCGATCACAGCGCACAGCCACAGTTCACAGTTACGGGCTGGCTAATAAGTGATTCTCGATTCTATATTTAATATGTCTTTTATAGAATTTAGTCCACATACCCGTGATTTGATCAGTCTTAGTGAGGCTTGCTTGTTGTTCATTACAGCATTGTGCCTTCTCACAGAAACTCTGTTGGAGAATTTTTCAACATTACAGAACTGGTCTTTCGTGCCTGAATTGCATTTCCTGGACATTTTTTGGTTCGATGACAGTAAGATTTTTGCGTTTCTCCTAACACATAAAGTATGCATTGTGTGATTGGAATTTTTTTTGAAGCATTATCAGACGCACCTCGTTTCTTTCACCTTCTCATATTCGCTATCAAACCAAGGGTTGATTTCCATAACTTTCCCCTGCCCCAATACCTCATGTGCCATTTCTTTAAAAATTATATCTTTCTGCCTCCGACACAGATCTGAAGGTGTTCATTTCTGACACTGGTTTTTTAGGCCCAAAATAAATAAACGGTTTTTATGTGTCAGCATGTTCGTTCAAATGGATTATTTTGTACCAGACGTTCTTTTTGTTCTTGCAGTTGTATTGCTGGAAATGGCATAATTTACAAGATTGAAATATATTTCTAGATGTGGTAACGAAAATTAACGACGGTCTTGGAAAATTACAGAAAAGTTAGAGATTGAGTTTTTTTTTATTTTTATTTTTTTTTTTTTTTTTTTTTTTTTTTTTTTTTTTTTTTTTTTTTTAAGCGAGTGAAATAATTCTTGATTGTTCTTGATATATTTCGATGGTATCTTTTCATTCAAAACTTCTGGTTAAAATAATGATGTAGACATTCTTAGAATAGGTGCAAAATTTTCAAATTTTGCTTTAAGAAAATAAATAAAGTCTTTTTCCTTCACTTTAAGATGGCTAATCTCCTATAGAAATCATACAGTAGGTGTAATTCGTAACCCGATATTTGGAAAATGTATCATACGGTTAATTATGTTATATTTTCAAATGATTGTTAATTATGTCAATGCTCTAACGCAGCCATACTCATGGTGTGCTCCGTGGAACTCTAGGGTTCCGCGAACCCCCTGTGGGGGCTCCGCAAGAACTTAGGAAAAAATTCAAAACACCTCTGTCTCTGGTCGCCTGTTGCACGATACGTGCGCAGGGGTGACTCTGACGCTACGTGCAATCGTAGTATGCCGCGTGTGCGCGCAGCCCCTTTGATAAAAACTGCCTCAGAGATTAGGTACTGTAGTTGTGTTCAAGAGAATTTCGGTTCTAACGCTAAGACATAAAGTCGAAAATTGGTTGTACTGCCAATTTGTATTTCGGTTTATTTATTTAACTAAAGCTTCGACTCGAGTATCGTTGAGAATGTTCCAGATCAAGGCTATGACTACAAAAGCGACCACGTATGTCCAACGAGATTCATGAATCATTTTTAGAAATGACATCAGACACAAGTATGGAGTCAAAGTTCAAAACGACGCCTCTCAACGATTTCTGGTGTAAAATCCGTGATGAATAACCAATGACCTGAATGTTATTCCCTACAACACACTTGTGCGAAACAGGATTCACAACCTATGAACCGACGAAAACAAAATACCACAATAGATTGGAAGCCGGACCAATTATGAGACTTCAACTCTCTTATATCAAACCTGATATCAACCAATTGATGAAAAATAAAAATTGATGTACATTTCCCTCTATTCAGGAAATCTGCTTAATTTATGCAAACGTTTTAACTTTACGGTAGTTTTCATAAATAAGCAATAATTTCTTCACAGGCATGTTTCAATGGTTCCGTATCATAGAGAGCTGTTTAATGGATACGATTTAAACTGTACTAGGGATATCAATTCTATGGTTTTTAATTTCTTACCGACCATCAATAGTAATTTTTCAACCACTGAGCTAACATCACATGTATTTCGTCTAGCAATTCTCTCTCGGGATAAAAATTACCCCAATCTAATCATATACCGAATTGGAATATAATTGAATTATAAAATTTCAATATTATTAATGAATATTGATAGTTAAGAAAACTCAAATAAACCTTAATTGTGAGAAATATCTAAATCTTAAATCCATTGCATGCTCAAACAAAATTTTATCAAAATTCCGAGATTGTTATTCTTCATCTATAAAACCTTAGACCAATGGCGGACGAGCGAAGTATTTTGTAAGTCGATCCGCCCTCTGGGAGTGAGAATGAAGTTAGACCACCTCCTTCATGGTTGACTGAGCTAACAGGATGGCCCAATTACCCACCCGATGAGTATTAGGCCTCATAAACTCATCAGTTTCGCCAATTCACTACCAATCACCCTAAATTGACACTCCTCTAGCTAAAGGGAGAGTGAGATGGCTATACTTTAAATTAATAAGGGAGTTTTAAACATCATGGAATGAGAATTAATTTGATATGCCATATGTAATTTTAAGAGTTCTTTCTTGGTTACCTTCATATAGTTTTACCATGTAAGGTTTAATCTACACAATAAAATACTCAAATTAAAACTTAAGAGGCTAAAAGATAACGTTTTTTTCTTTCGACAAATATAAACATTATTTGAAATTATTTCTAACTAGTTATATTACTAATAATATTGGGTTTAAATAATAGTTGTTTCTTGTCTAAGTATAATATTGGATTAACCAATATAATACTAATATTGGAATATTTGCTCAACGTAGGGAATTGCTCTCCTTTCTCTCACGTTCCTTGTGCATGGAGTACCTAACCCTCCTTGGCAGGGAAATGGCCACCTCGATTATACAAGGGCCCTAGTGTTTGGAAAAGGATTAAATTTTGCAGAATTAATTTTCTACTGGGCTTCTACCTGGAAGGGGCCTTCGTTCACCCACTATGATAATCCCTAATTTTGACATTTCAGCTGGTTGTTGAATTCACAGCTACCATTGTTTTTCTACATGACTCACTACTCCGGAATGTGGAAGAACAAGAGAATGAAACGCGACCTTCAGCAGGTTTGGAAACTCTTTCTAAGGAATATGCGGGGGTGGTGCATCAATTAATGTAAGCGTGAGGAGACAAGAGTTAATTGTGCTTAAAAACAGAGAGTTTTATTGAAAAGCATTTGCAGACTTTTATAGGATTATAATAAGGAATAGTTCAACAAGAAGAGAAAAAGAGAGAGCTGGAAGAGGCTAGCTTACTATTTCCGAGAGGCTTGTATACTTAATTTACCAATGTATGGAAAGCCTAGGTAACTGAGATTCAACAGCAGATCCGTCAGGAGAAATATGGTGTTTTGCTTTTTGAGAAAGGGGTTCGTCATGTAGGGAAGGTGAACCTGCTAAGTTATTTATCACATCAGTAGTCTTTTCGGCTGGACATAATGGAGTTATGGAGTGGAAGGTGGCCGTTGCGTTTCTGTCCACGTCTTCACGAAGCAGTATCTTTGTTGGTAATAATCCAAAGAAAAAATGATAAATATGATTTTCTGAAGCTGAAGGTGGCTTTGTCCAGTGCACCAGTGGTAGCAATGTGTAATTTATTATAAAAGGCGCTCGTTAACTAAGCAGATTTCCCACGCGCGTCACGTCTTTGCTTTAATCTCAAAACGAAAAGTTCTTTAACACAATATTTGGTATTTAGGCTTCAAATGAAGTGTTTCATAATATAACAGCTTATTGTTAATGTGACATGAGTAGGAGTGGGGGCCGAAAACTAAAAAAGGCAAACATCTAGGTTAATAACCAAGATAGTGATAAAATGTACACAACATTTATAGAACATTACATTTGCAACAAGATTGTTCCTATAAAATTTTTCGATCCAACACATAATAACGGAGATGTTTTGAATTTTCCATATGCCCCCCTTTAAACTCCCCCCCCCTCTCTCCGGTCCGATTTTAGCCGTTAACGACCTTGATTTATACCTAAAACGTTTATATACATATATATATTCTTACGTACCACTAACGAATTCTATGTAGAATTTTGAAATTTCAGCATCATTTTGGCACAGAAAAATATATTTCATTTATTCTTCAAGTATTTCCGATAAAAACATTATGTACGGAGACAATAACGAATATCTTTCCAAGTAAACCCCACTTCTTGTTGGAATATTAATATTTATTTATTTATTTGAGCTTCGCAGCTTTGGCGATGTTGCTCTAAAATAAAGCTTAAAAAACAAAACAAAACTCAAATAAAACATACAAAAAAATAACAAAATTAAACAAAACATAGAACACAAAACATAAAAGGAACATAGAACTCAAAAGGAACACAAAACATAAAAGGAACATAGAACTCAAAAGGAACACAAAACATAAAAGGAACATAAAACACAAAACATAAAAGTAACATAGAACACAAAACATAAAAGTAACATAGAACACAAAACATAAAAGGAACATAGAACACAAAACATAAAAGTAACATAGAACACAAAACATAAAAGTAACATAGAACACAAAACATAAAAGTAACATAGAACACAAAACATAAAAGGAACATAGAACACAAAAGGAACACAAAACATAAAAGGAACATAAAACACAAAAGGAACACAAAACATGAAAGTAACATAGAACACAAAACATAAAAGGAACATAGAACACAAAACATTAAAGGAACATAGAACTCAAAACATAAAAGGAACATAGAACACAAAAGGAACACAAAACATAAAAGTAACATAGAACACAAAACATAAAAGGAACATAGAACACAAAACATAAAAGTAACATAGAACACAAAACATAAAAGTAACATAGAACACAAAACATAAAAGTAACATAGAACACAAAACATAAAAGGAACATAGAACACAAAACATAAAAGGAACATAAAACACAAAAGGAACACAAAACATGAAAGTAACATAGAACACAAAACATAAAAGGAACATAGAACACAAAACATAAAAGGAACATAGAACACAAAACATAAAAGGAACATAGAACACAAAAGGAACACAAAACATAAAAGTAACATAGAACACAAAACATAAAAGGAACATAGAACACAAAACATAAAAGTAACATAGAACACAAAACATAAAAGTAACATAGAACACAAAACATAAAAGTAACATAGAACACAAAACATAAAAGTAACATAGAACACAAAACATAAAAGGAACATAGAACACAAAAGGAACACAAAACATAAAAGGAACATAGAACACAAAAGGAACACAAAACATAAAAGGAACATAGAACACAAAAGGAACACAAAACATAAAAGGAACATAGAACACAAAAGGAACACAAAACATAAAAGGACCATAGAACACAAAAGGAACACAAAACATAAAAGGAACATAGAACACAAAAGGAACACAAAACATAAAAGGATCACGAAACAGAGAGAAAATACGAAAAACAGAGATGAAATCAAAACAGAAATGGGAAAGAAATTGAAAGGCAACACAAAACGGAGATGGAATTCAAAAAACCAAATAGAACTCGAAGAAAAGAAAAAAGAAATGGAAATCAAAAAATAAAAATGGAACACAACAAAGAACAAAATAAATGAACGGGGGAACAAATAAAAACAAAATTCAAGATTAGGTACAAAACTGAAAATCGAAACTAATGATATTGGGCAATAGGGAAATCATTAATAAAATATTCAATAAATAAATAAGTAAATCGATAATTAAAATTAAATTGGTATATAAAATGAATAAATGAAATTTAAAATTATTAAGGTTTTGATAAAATATAAGTTGGTCCAGGTGACTATTTACATAAAACTCTGTAACTCCCTAATGCACACTCTAGTGAGTGAAAACTTGAAAACAAAAAAATTGAGGTTTAGATAAAATGTTTATTTTTGCATCCAAAAATGTTGTAAAAATAAAGATGTAAAACTTAAATTTAAAATATATCAGATTTTTGAATAGATGTGTATAGTCTTTAAATGTTTGAGAATTGTATCTATGTATGGACTCCCCTTTGTCAGTAGTTCGTGTAAATTATGTGGTATCTGTAAGTAATAGTGTTGCGTGCAGTCAGTCAGTATATGTTTAACTGTCAGAGCTTCATTACAACTTCTACAAATAGGTTTGTCTTGTTTGTTCATCAAGTATGAGTGTGTTAGTAGAGTGTGCCCAATTCGTAACCGTGTAAGTATTACTTCATCTCTTCTTGCTTTAAAGTCGTAAGGCCAAGGCTTCACTGAATGTTTAATTTCTCTAAGCTTACTAGTCGAGTTCAGCCAATGACCTTGCCATATGTGAAGTATTTCTTTCTTTGTTACTTTGCATAAGTCCTGTGTAGTTAGTAAGTTCGTGTCAGTAGTGTTTTTCCTTGTGGCTAGTTTTGCATGCTTGTCTACTATAGTATTCTGTTTAATGTCTTCGTGTCCGGGAATCCATAACATAGTTATGTTTATATGTTTAAGTCTGTTAATGTGAGAGAAAATTTGTGTGATTGCAGGATGTGAATTGTAAATGTTTCTTAGTGAGAGTAATGAGCTTATTGAATCTGTGCAGAGAAGGACATTTTTCTGAACATTTGTGTCTATATTGGATAGTGCGAGTAATATTACATGTATATGCTTGTGTCATCAGGTAGTTTAATGCTGTGAATATGATTGTCAATGACTGCCGCTGCACCTGTACCACTGGCAGTTTTGGAACCGTCTGTATATGAGTGTAGTGTGTTATGTGCGTGGTTTGCTACAATGTATTTAAAAGTGTTTTGATAAAAGATGTTTGAAAATAAATCGCTCTTTTTATATTTGGTTAAAATTAAATTCACTTTTAAGTTCTTTATGGTCCAAGGAGGAAATGATGGTTGTATGTTAAAATACATTTCTCTATTTAAAACCTTGGAGTCATATGTGCTGTCTAAACTACGAATGAAAAGTGGTTTATTTTTGCAATGTTTTTGGATATACATATTAAAAAAAGGGTTATTTAAAAAATTCATTACACAGGGTGTGTTCAAAGCTTTTGCATGTAAAACAAATTTAGCACATAACATCATGCGCCTGTACTCCAGTGGAGGTTCTCCAGCCTCTGCACAAAGGCTTTCTGCAGGACTAGATTTAAGTGCACCAATTGCGATTCTTAGTCCTGTGTGGTGTATTGGGTCCAGAAGTTTTAGAGTTGTTGGACTGACAGATGAATATGCTATACATCCATAATCCAGAATAGACCTGGTAAACGCACGGTAAAATGTAAGCATCATTGATCTGTCAGCACCCCATTGCGTGTTACTAAGAATCCTTAATAAGCTCAATGATTTCTTCAACTTACTAACAATTTTTTTCAAATGAGGTACCCATGTGAGTCGTTTGTCTAGTGTGAGTCCAAGAAATGTAATGATATTAGTATTTTCAATGAATTTGTTTTTTAAAGTTATGTGAGGAGTTGGAATATTTCTTTTTTTGGTGAAAACAATTTGTTTAGATTTTTCATATGAAAATCTAAAACCTGTTATTTCACTCCATTTTTCCAACTCAATTATTGTGGTCTGTAATCTTTGTTGTGCTTTAAAAATATCAGTTTGTGTGGTGTATATAAAGAGGTCGTCAGCATACAGGCAATAAGACACATCTTCGGGGATAAAATTTACAATGGAGTTAATTGCAATATTGAAGAGAGTTGTACTCAGTACTCCTCCTTGTGGCACTCCATTCTCCTGGAAAAATACATCTGAGAGGGTAGTACCTATCCTATTAATATTAATGAATTTTTGGCTTTTAGTGGTATATGATACGTCAAAGCTCTATTGCTCTATCATCTTTGTCACCCAAGTTATAAAGTAAAACTAATCACAAATTCTCTGTATTTCCACATTTTGTTATTTACTACAGTTTCACTTTAAAATTAAAGAACTAAATAACTCAATATACCAAATACCTTTCTTCTTTTGTTCATTGATGAATGCCAATGAAAATTATTACTAAGCTGGGTAATATTATTCTATTTTTAAAATGTTCTAAAAAGGGGGAATAGTTGAAGATGGTGTTTTTTATTGATTATAAGGATTATGTAATTTGGGACTCACAGTGTAATTTTTATATGGCACACTAATTTTCTAGGCATTGTGAAACTGATAAGTGTTATGAGAATGCATTCGAAATCGAAGGTAATAATCTACTCTCGCCATTCATGAAGTTCCTAGAATACTAGGCAAACTTTTATTCTACTGAGTACTCCAGGAATCAAAACCTTTAATTCTAGTTGTCGAAATAGAAAAATGTTTCTCATCTTACGACCACTGTATGGGAAATTAGCTTTATCTAGAACAAAATGTACAATGTTGGGGTGGTAAAATAGCAATATCTCCTATCTCATTGAACAATGGAAACTTTTTTAATTTTAGCACCCCTTATGTGTAATATTAACTCCCTGCTGATATATCAGTTTTTTGATCATCCTGAAAACTGATATAAGATGTTTTTATCAATTTATATGAGTGATAAAAACTTGTCGAGGTCATCATTGCCCAACCATATCATATATTGAGTATAAAAATTGCTCTGCCGGCCACAGCTATTCTAACCAAAGCGGGACAAACAATTTAATCAAAATTTAACAGTTTTGTCTGGCAAGAACATTACCACCTGACCCTTAAAGCTCCTTTATGAATGTTTAAATTTTGTTTGATTTAATGCCCTCCAAATTCGCAGTTTAATTGCAAAAACGACTTAACCATGTGAGAAATCAGATATTGTTTTCTTCGACACAATTTCTCAAAACACACACACACAGTGACAGGTGCATTTTCTAGTATACCATTACAGTTTGTTTCGTTGAAGTAGGTTAACCTGACCTCGTCTTGAGGAGTAGGTATCTATTATTGTCCTATTTTTTTCAATATTCAATCACACAAATCATCACTCGTTGTCTACAAAACCAAAAGGATAAGTTCTTGGATAATGAAATAATCTTCAAAAACCTAGGAGGGCCTTCAAAAATTTTCATGCCGCGCCCTCACCATAATGTTTATTTTCTATTTTCCCCAATGCCATCGAAACTCATGAAGAATTCTGACACCCATGGAGAAATTATAACCTTCAATTTAATTTAATATTAATGAACTTCCGAAAAAAATCAATTTCTGACTAAAAAATATCAGTTTTATTTCAAGAACAAATTGAAAAATATACTGACTGCATCAAATAATACACCGATTCCTCGAAAACAGAGCAAGTTGGTGTAGCAATAGAACACGGTTCCCAAGTTAGTAAATATAAATTACTAAATGAAACTATTTATTTTCAGGGAAGGCGTTTGAAGTTTTAAAGGCAGAAATATCAGATAATAAAAAAAACAAACTCCTTCTTAAAAATCCTATTATTAGGGTTGTACATAACTAATGTTACAAAATGAGTAATAAAGAAATAATTTTCACGTGAGCAGCATACTATAAAATATTAAAATCAATGTGAAAGCAGATGAAGAAGACAATAATATTTGCAATTCAAATAACAGTGCGACCATCGACAGAGCATCTCTAAAAGACGTTCGAAAATATGTTCGAAGAACTGAACCAAGAGTGGAAGACAAGAAAGTTATCGTCAAATTAAATGTTAGTAAAAATTATACCATGTATCAGGAAATGGGTAATATCATCCAGAAGTACCCGTCGTCCTGACTCTTGTAAGAATCGGTCAGAAGGCACTTACACATACTTACCTACTAAACAATCTTTTTTATCCAACCTCCCGATATTGTTGCTTAAAGTTACCATGTGGTAGTGCATTGCCCTTTCTACAACAACGCCAAGAGTATGTACAATTTCAGATCTTCTCTACACGAAACCCTGAACAATGAAATAAAGTTATCTTCCCTCTAAGTGTTTCATCCCTCTGGTCCCTTTATTGAATTGTTACCTATGTGTTTCACTCCTAGTCACCCGATTATCACATTGGGTTAATTTAAATCAAAAAGTCTCTTACGAAACTCAAATACCCATTATTAATTACATTAAGACTTTTGTAAGGGAAAGAACAAAGAATAAAAATACTATTTCTGTCAATTATCATTTATAAATATTGCAGTTATAAAAAATTTAAAATCACAATTTTTAGCTGACCTTCGTTTAAAAGCTTCTTGTTCCGCTAAATGTCAAAGGTTTTATTCGTTGAAATTAGACTAGAGGTTTTAAAGAAGGGGGAAATATTAATGCAATAATATTTCAGTTTTAATTTAACCATCACGTTCATATAGAGTTTATCTTCAAGAATTTATTTTCTACAAGTGTTGTGAATTTCTGTACTGGTTCAACTCAATTGCTAACTGAGTTATTTTTCCTCCTCCCATTAGATATTCCCAATAACATATTAAATTATGTAATTGGTTACCCCATCAGTTATCACATTATAATGACCTGGTCATTATAAAGTGAAACATCTAATTGAAGGTGAAACAAATTGCAATATCGTTTTGTGTATTGTATTCAATCTCTCTATTTAAAAGTTTGGTCCATACTTATAACTCATGTCTTTGGTCAAATTGCACTTGGGATATCTGCTTACTTTACGAAGCCGTTGCGTAATGAATATTTTATTGAAATATAGATTTAGCATATAAGCTGCTTTAGTTTTACAGAAATATTTCATTAATCATTGATTAAAAGAAATAAAAACTTCTTATATACCACATTCAACGTTTTAAATATGTTGGAGTAGGCGGTGCGTAGCGACTCACGTGTCCTACCTCAACTATTTCTCTTGTAGAGAGGCTGGTCTTTTCGATCGATTTAAAGGGCCTATAGGAGGCATGTTCTCACTTGAGTTGCTCCTTGTGATTTTATAATTTTTTCAATTGGAATACCTTTAATTATCCTATTAACTCTCCTGATTTTCTTGAGTTCGAAAATTCATGTTGAAAAATGGAAATTTCTCGTTAGATATATAAAGAAAAATATTAATGGTAAAACATTTGTGCATAGGGAAATAATAAAAAAATTACCTTTTGCCAGAAAAATGTAATTATTAAGTTTATCTTGCAAAAACATTTGATATATAAATATTTTTATAAATTAAATCACAAATTTGAAAATGTAAAGAACATAATATGAAAACGACTCTTATATTCATGTCCTTTATAATCAATTACATAAATGTCCCCCATGAGTTAGATTCAAAAGCGGACTAGTCCTCTAAAGTAAATAGAACTGAATTCATGGAGTTCAACAGATACTTGCTGAGCCGTTGCGGTCATGAAATTGACTTCGATTGATGATTTATAACTAATAAAAATATTTAAATTCGTATAAAAAAGTCACAAAAGAAACCCTCAGAAAAAAATAAATTCAACTTTTGAAAAACTTTAATTTTATATAATAGATTAAGTTGAATTTTACACGAGAGGGAGTTGTCTTGACTAATCTTCACATTGGACTTTCCTTAATGGCTCACGGACACCTGATGATAAAGGAAAATTTCTCCGAATTTTAGACGAGGTCACTTTCTGATTTACTGTCACCTTCAAACAAGCATTCTACTTGCTCATAATAACTATTATTTGATGATAGCCATAAGAATCATAATATAGGTACCATTATTAAAATCGAATGCAGGTAGGAAAACAAAACCTTTCTAATATCAATTTCTTTCTAATCCAGAAATATGCGACCTTAAGTTGTTTAAAGGCAAATGCGATTTTGCTTATCAAAAAACCCGATTTTTAGATGTTGAGAGCTTTTGAAATCGATAACTCATTATAACACATTGATTAACATGCCACTTGTACTTATTTTTCCATTGTAAAACCAGGTAATAACCTTTCCCTCAGGTTACACACAAACACACGCGTAACTACTCAGTTTCATTTAGTTTGGTTTTTTGAGATTTTATAATGAAAAAAAAATGTTTTTGTCAAATTATCCGTTCAATGATGTAAGTATTTAGTTATGAGAGAATTCACGTCTCAGGGTGATATTGAATGTATTTGAATAGTTTTAGTAATGCAATGAGTGTTAATATGGTTACAAAAAAATATTTCTTTGCGAATATCCATTATTTAATTAATCTGGTACATATCGTTGTAAGCCTTTTGTATCAATTGAGTAACAATCCAAAAATGCTAAATATCATTCAAAGTTCTTAATATTTACATACTTTATATGAAAGTACCAGCCTTCCCAATTGTGTAAATTTATTTCAAGTACATCTTACAGCTATGGATTTGCCAAACTATCTGAATTATTATTAATCTGCTAGTTAAAATTGTATTATTTCTGATTAATCTTTAAAGTTTTTAGTAAATGTTTAATCAGATTAATTTTCCAACTTAATATATGTAGATATTTTCTTCATTATATGCTACGTATTATCTTTTAAAGTCGACGTAAAATTTATTTTGTTACATCCGGCTGGTTTTGCTATTAAAAAGAAGAAATCATTAAAATAATTATTATGCCTACCTACTATCTGGATATGACCATAGGTAATAAAATATAATAATAGGTGAACAACTAGGGGACTACAGATACACGAAAATAAATATCCTCAATCAATTAAGTTGTTAGTCGAATTGCGATCAATTCAGTAAACAACACTCTGTAATGAACTAGACCTACTTATTTTTTAGCGTGATAGTCATTAGTGGGCGTTTCTTTAAAAAATATGTATAATAAATTTAGAGAATTATAAATTGGAAATTTTTAGAATCTTGCTTTATATAAAATAGAATTCATCAAAATATCGAAAAATGTTACATTTGTACCTTTATTTTACATAACAGGTAAAGTATGTGTTATTTAGGCCATAAATAGAGTAATACTTTATGAAGAAAAGAATGTATTGTAATTTCGACAATTTTCGATTTTCACATTTCAACGGGAATGTCTGTTTTGACCTTCCATGGACCCATTTTGAATAGTTTTTTGCGTGACACCTATTCTATGAAATTTTTCGATATAATACATTGAAATGGAGATATCACACATCACTTTCAAAAGAAATAATTTTTTATGAAAAGCAATAATTTAAAGGAGTACAAGGAAGTCATCTGGTGCCAACATCAGATTTTTTGAATTGAATTCAGACAAATTAGAAAGAAAAAGAAACTCTAATATTAAAATTAATAATGTTGCCATGTATATATACTTAATAAATAACATAACTAATTATAACAATATTATGGATGTTCTATAATGATATGTGTTTTTATGAAATATATTAATGGTGGCTAATTACAATTATGTAGTATTTTTATATAAATTATTAGCTTTCAGCACGTATTAAATGGCAGTCGAAATCTATTTTATAAAGGAAACATGTTTTCAGATAAAATAGTTTAAAGAAATAATTTGCCTAAACAAAATTCCATATGTTAGTGGTAATTGTGTCACTAGAAATATACCTAATGCTATACAAAACCTCTCTAAAATAGTAAAGTTATTCCGAAACTATCAATAACTAATAAGGTCCAAAAGAGTTTTGTTTTTAATACAAAAAACGAAGCTTTTATAAAAGTACAATTTCCTTTTATCAGCTTACATCTCACAGACAACCTGCCTTAATTTTCAGTCATGTGTAAGTATGGTGATCGAGGACTGAACACCAAGTCAGTTAGATATTCGTGTAATCGATAACTTTGAAGAAATAGAAACTTTTGTGCTATTCATATTACTATTGACTTTTTTAAAAAAAAAATAGTTTGAAAATATAACTAATAATACTTTAAAATAAAAATTCAGGCTAAAAATGTTTTTGTTATAAAGGTGAAAGGTTTTTCTAAAAAACTGCATGTAGTACTTGCTATTTCTGCTAAAAATTAAGTTCCGTGGGCTCTCACCTTTATTTTGTACTGACAAGTTGCATGCCTGGGCGGTAGCTGCCAGAACACTAGGTATCCGGGAGTTAGAATCGGAGCCCCCCGCCATCTTGGGACTTATTGATCTTGCTTAGCGACCTTGCGCCAACATCATCCATTGATAGCACGACCGCCTTTCATGACCCATCTCTGATAAAATTGAGACTGCAACAGGGAGTTGATAGAACGGATGGTCAGCTGACATGGTCGAACAGATAGTCTTGTTAGAGAGAGTTCAAACACAAATACAAGACACAAACATATCCGTACACACACACAAACACCCTGACAAATGGAAATACTCGACTCACATAGTGCCATTCAAAAGATTTTAATGTAAAACAATAAGTAAAATAGGAATCTTCAAAACCAAAGAAAAAAAATCTGTCTCGCTGGGACCGCATAAACTAAGCAGCGTTCCCCGAGCCTGGAATGAGATGCAAGTGTGATAACACTTTCTATTATCTTTTTATCCATCCGTAGAACTAAGTATAAAGAAGTCGCGTATTTGTTTGGAATTGCAGTACAACATACATGCTTGTAGGTGGTGACCTCCCAGCGAATGTGCTTGCTAGGTGTATTCCACGATTAGAAGTAAGGACAACGAAATATTTGGCGAAAGTATTTATTACATTTACTGCCGAAACCAACCCACTGAGCCACCCATCGAGGATCTATTGTAGTAAATAATATGATAATTTTGTAATATTTTTCGATGTAGTAAGTAACGCAGATATTTACATTTTTACCATTAAGGAACGCGATCCTTAGTTTTACATGAATCGTTTAATTATCGACTTTCTTTTAAAAATTAATTATTGTTTTTTATCGTTTAAAAATCGCTGTGCATTTGTAGTATCATATGTGTATACAGACATACACATAAAAAGCCACCAATTAACAAAAATATATGTCTCACATAATGCCGTTTATAAGAGGTTTTATATATATATATATATATATATATATATATATATATATATGCTGGTATAGCATACTTGTGACCTCATCTCACAAAAAATTCTCTATTTCTTTGTAAAAAACCGAAGATTAGAAGGGAAGGGGCAGTGAGTTACCAAAAAATGCATTGAACGATAATTGTAGACGATCAATAGTTTAACATTTTGCGATCCGACTCATAATAACAGATATATTTTGAATTTTCGAATCTCCCCCCCCCCCTCTAAACCCCTACTATTCCATGTTCGATTAAAGCCAACAACAAATATGATCTTGCTGACAAAAAATGTTAAATGGTATAAATCAAATAAACATTTTCGAGTTGGGATGTAAAATCTTAATTGACGACATTTTCTCACTAGGAATTTGCATGTATCTCGCATAATAAATGTCTCTTGAAAACAATATTTGGTATATAAGCTCAGAATCATGTGTTTCATGATATAACATTTTTAATATGACCACATTTTCGTCAACGCACGAGTAGGATCGATGGACATTTGAAGACATTTTTCGAAAATCGCGTCATGAGTACAACCTTAGTTGCTGATTTCCCTTATGTGAAATCTGCTAAAAGCATTGTGAATGAGATCGACTACCGATGAGAACCTTATTGTTCATATTGAAAAGAAAAGGAACCAAATCGATGTCTTTGAGGGAGAGAAATAAAATTAGATAAGACGTCGAGTAGGAATTCTTCTTTAATAAACAGTTTAACCGAAGTTCATAGTTTTGAAGAACTGGTCTTAGTATCCCTCTCTCTGGTATCCACTAACCTGGTAGTCGTGCTTTCGTGAAAATGTTCTTACATCTTTGAAGTTTCTGTAATTCATTATTTTTTTGTTTTGTGTTTTTCATATAAGCCCCCTTACAGAAGTACTCGGGGCTTGCGGGTCATCGGTTTTTTATTTTAAACTTAAAAGGGAACGAATTTCAAAGAGAAAAGTAACTCTTCTCTCAAGATTTAGTATTATAAACCAAACCAAACTAATCCACTAATATTTGTCGACGAAGTCGTACCCATTTCCTCACTTGTAACAATGACTTGGTGACAAGACATGTACTGACAGAACGCCGAAAAGATATCAGCTCTCCTCTGAACTATTCAGAAAAGAAGCCAACACATTAACAACATATTTTGAGAGTTGAAAACCAAGAAAATTTTCTTGATTAAAACTATCAATCATGGCTCATATTTCCACCAAATATAAATTGGGAATTGAAAAAAAGTCCGTCACGCAGGGGCTGCGTAAACTAAGCAGATTTCCCACCGTGAAGTTATACAATAGAGAAATCTCCATACGAGTGCCGATCATTTACTGACACGGCCGAACTAGCTTTTGGCGGGAACCATAGCTCGTCCGTTATACCTATAAAAATGCAAATATCTCGGTTAATATTCAAGATAGAGAATAAATGTATATAACAATATTTATAGTAAATTTAATTTTCAATAAGATTGGTTCTATACAATATTTTTCGATCCGACGTATAGTAACGGAGATATTTCGAAATTTCGAAAATCCCTCCTCTAAACCCCCCCCCTCCCACTGGTCCGATTTCTGCCGTTAACGAACTTGATCTTCCTTTTTACATCAAACGATTAAATACCGAGTTTGGTGACGATTAAACAAAAATTGCGACCGCTAGAGCGTTAACAGAGAAATATATACGTATATACATATATATATATATATATATATATATATATATATATATATATATATATATAGCTTTGAACGGACCTCATTTTCGTCATCTCCTGGGTAGGATCGATGGACATTTGAAGAAATTTTTCGAAAATCACGTCATGAGTACGACCTCAATAGCTGATTTCCCTTGAGGGAAATCTGCTAAAACATAGGAAAAGTATAGCCTACCAATTTATTTTTTCAGAGGAATTTAGTTAGAGTCGTGCGAATCGTCCCCAGATTTCCATTTGTACACAGATGGATTAATAGCTGACGGAGGTTTTAGTTCAGCTGTAGACACCAAGTATCTCCCTCAGGTGTACTCCCTTCCCTCAGTGAGTAGTGTGCAGAACTTACAGCAATAAAAGCAGCTCTTAATTTATTACTAATTAAAAAAAATAATGCTTTAATATGATCTGACTCTTCCAGCAGCCTATCACTTGAAAAGATGTTTAACAAAAATCCTATCTGTAAAGAAATTTGACGAGGGCACACTAATGAAAGAAGTTCCAATCGCTGACGCCATCAATGATGCAAAAAACTTGCACTTAAACAATGGGCATGGTAATGGCATAAATTTCACGACAGCAAGCTCCGCACTATAAAAAGTCCGCCACGTAGGGACACTAAGCAGATTTTCGGCGTGGAATAACAATAGATAAATCTAAATACTGGTAACACAGCACCTCCGTGAATAAATACAAACAATAATAAGAAACCTCCCGACGGAAAGCATCTGAAATGTTGACAGTTCTGTCAACATCTTACCGGAAAGAAAAACAATTACTGAAATATATCTGAATATAACACATTAACTTTATTGCAAACTATTTACTATATTTACTACTGTAATTTATAATGAATCAGAATAATTTTTATCTCAATCCCTCAAGTTTTAGTAGTCGAATAACACAAGACTCAAAAACATTTTTCCAATCTTATTATTTCAGTTATTCTATTTAGCTCTATCCTCATTATTTGATCACTTATTCTTTATTTGTCATTAATTTTACATTAGCTTTGACTCTCTACCTATTTAAATTAAAACATACGAATGACCAATGATACGAAGTATGTAAGGAATAAATAAATAAACTATTTATTTTATAATTTTCTAAAAGGTCTAAAAAGATAGTCCATTACAAAATAATTGGAAGAGAAGATTGTATAAGTGGAGTTAGACAGTTGATTCATTTACATTCTGTTTATCTTGCCGATTTATCGGTAAGCATTGAACAAACTTCCTTCGTAGATTCGTGCTTCACTCTAATCTGTCTACTCAGTTCAGAACAAAATTTCTGATGCCGCTATTACTATTATAGCCACACCATTGGCAGTTTCCTAACTGATTTGACAAACTTTTTGTCTGATTTCATTGGCAGAAAACTCCGTCACTAAACTTTTATCTGGAGCCAGATTAATTCCTACTATTTTTAGGCATATAAATTTATTTCAAAATCACCCATCATAAATTGCTGTCACTAAAGTGATTAACTATTTGAACTTTATATTATTACCACTTTTTTTTTACCAAATATCCCTTAAGAGAAATCAGCTATTGAGGTCGTACTCATAGCACGATTTCTGAAAATGTTCCAGGAGATTACGAAAATAAGGTCGAAATTTAATAGTTTCATGAAAAACTAAAGATTATTAGTTGAAATGGCTGAAATTTGTCTTGGAGAAGGAGGTTTAGAAAAAAGAATAATTGGATGCTCAAAATATCTTATGGGAAATCATCTACTCAGGTTAACATTTCCTCAAATGCCCATTCCATAGATCCTTCCTGGTGAGGACAAAAAGGTCAGCTCAAAAAATATATATATGCATATCTGGTACCATGGTCGCAATTTTTGCTTGTTCGTTACCAAACTCGATATATAAACCTTTTTTTTAAAAACTAAAGACAGGCTTGTTACTGCCCCACTCCCACATGTGACATTAGTAGGTGTAACATCATGGATCACGGCACTCAAAGCTTAATGAATATTATTTTCATTGGGCTTTTACTGTACGTGAACAGCTTTTCTCAAGTACAACTAACATTTTAATTCCCGTTTACTTAGGCTTCGTGCTGCAGAAGGAATAGAGAATAGATAGTGAGATGACATCATCAGCGTTTCATTTTTTTAGTACATGAGAAATCTGCTCAGTTTAAGCTGCACTTAATGGACTTTAATTTTACAATTTTCACAAGTTTTAATTCATATTTGACGACTTTCTTTTTAAAGAATGAAACTATGTTTTTATATAATTATTATTCATTTCAAAATAAACATAAATTATCTTTATATATTCAGAATTGAAATAAATTACAAGTTGTTTCAGTGATACAAAATCGCATTTCGCGATTGGGGCGATTTAGCGACGAATCAGTTATTTGACATATATAATAAATTTATTAAATTTACGTAAGTATGCTCCTTTCAGCAAATATTTTAAGTATTGTCCTACATTATAATTTATTGAAAATGTTATGTTTCAAGTAGTGTAATACGCGGTCTATATACCTACGGGCTACAGTCATGTAGTAATTCAGTCAAAGTGAATCTCACATAGTAAATGTAGAGTGACGAGTACATTCCCCGTCTGGGGAATAGAAATTTATTTATTTTATTAGTGACGAACTCGAATACAATCCTTAGTCGCACCCTGGCTAGAAAAGACTGGTAACCTGTAGATAACCCGCTGGGCCATATTTCAAATTAACTTATCAATTCTCTATGAGAAAGAGAATCGAGCTTACGAGCTCGTGTTGTTAGGTAAGTAGCTCTTTAGAATACTCTATGAGGCATCGAACGGGTTATCTGCTTGCTATCACCCTTATGTAGAGATTTCCTTTTATTTATTATGTTTGCCGGAGCGTGTATCGGAACCACAATTAAAAGCTCTCCAACAACATCAAGATCAATGCCTTATTGTTGATTAATTTTCTTAAATTAATAAAAAATGTTATTTATTAACGCCATTGTTTGCTACTATGACCATTAAATTAATATGATATAATATGAGCTTTATTTATTTCAAGAAAAAAGATGCAATTTTAAAAACCCCTGTTCTCTTAAAGCACTTATTTAATTCTGTTGCTGAGCCTGATGTGCTCAGAGGAATTAATTTGGAAACATACTTTCGATGCTAAACCCCTTCACTATAAAAGTCAAAAGGGCTGTGTAAACTAAGCAGATTTCCCTCGTGAGGTTTTACAATAGATTAATCTACATACTGGTAACACATAACACAACTGTGAATATTATGTGAATCAATACAAAGAGTAATGAAATATATATCAGTCAATTTTAATAACCTCCCAATGGAAAGAATCTGAATTTTAAACAAACAGGTCTGCCAACCTCTCAAAAGAAAAACAATTACTCATATATATCTGAATATAACACATTAACTTTATTAGATACTATTTTACAATATCTAGTACTGTAATTTATAATGAATCAGAATAATTTTTATCTGAATCACTCATATTTTAGTAGTCCAAGAACTTAAGACGGGGGAGGGGATCAACAGAACATATTTGCATGCATCTCGGATAATTGAAAACAATATTTAAGCTTCAAATAAAGTGCTTTATTATATAACAGAGTGATGTTTGTGTGGCCTGAGTAAAAATGGGGGTTTACTGAAGGCTGAAAACTGAAAATATCTCGGTTAATATTCAAGATATAGAATAAATGTGTTAACATTATTTATAGTACATTTAAGTTGCAATAAGATTCGTTATATACAATTTTTCGATCCGACGTATAGTAACAGAGATATTTCGAATTTTCAAAATCTCCCCTAAAACTAAATCCTCCTCCCCTAGTCCGATTTCAGCCGTTAACGAAATTGATCTTTACTTTTGCATGAAACGTTTATATATCGAGTTTGGTAACAATAAAACACTAATTGTGACCGCTAGAGTAGTAACAGACATGAAGTGCATCTTGAGTACTTCCAAAGGTGATTTCCCTTAACGGAATTCTGCTAAAAAGGTGTTATTCAGTTTATAATCTGTGTTAAGCTGATTAGTTTAAGTAGTAAAAGGACTAAAAATTTGCTACCTACTCTCTTGGGTCAATTGATAGATAAGATTCCAGCTATTTAACTTTACTTTATTCTTTTCTCGAGGAAAAGAATAAAGAAAATGTAAATTATCACATTTTATTAGAACCACAGGATAACATCTTTCCTTATTACGTTTTCTTTAGTCATTCACGGGTTTAATTACACATTTCCATAATTAATGTATGATTTATGGAAATAATGCCAATTTGCTTTTAATCTGTTGAATCAGGAAGCTTTTCTTACCGTGCATTTCAGGTAACTTGCATCTCTTTACAATTAAGCATAACAACGTTTTTTAATTTTTGGACGACATTTTTTGTTTTTATGTTTTTATAATGTGGCATTAAAAAATACATACAACCCTAAATTTTTACTTTTTTATCACCAACCCCTATTTTTTTATAGCCATTTTAGTAATTTAATCATTATCATCCCACTCGACAACTGATCAATTATAGTGTTTTTAACTGTACTTCGATTAAAATTTCAATTTGCAATGACAATCAACAAATCCCAAGGCCAAACGATGTCTATTTGTGGCTTAGATTTGAGTACACCATGTTTTTCACACGGGCAATTGTACGTAGCATGCTCTCGAGTGGGTAAATCATCCAGTTTGTTTGTGCTCGCTAAAGATGGGCTAACAAAAAATATTGTTCACGCTATAGCATTAAAAGATTGATGATGTTTGTTAGTGTTACTGTCGTAATTAATTTGTGATATGTAATTTTAAGAAATAAACTATAATAACTTATTTATATTCCCTTAAATTAAAAAAATTAAATTCTACTGACAAGTTTTTAATTTTTAATTTTAATCTGTAAAAATAGTTTTTCTTGTTTTTGTAAATATTCACTGTTTAACTCTTGACCATCGACATGTACATATATTTTCTAAATTGTTTAATTAAATGACATATTGTACAACGTTTTTATGGTATTTGTTTGCCAGCAGGGCACTGATGATGGAGCGTATGCTCTGAAAGCGCTCTGTCACAACGAATAAAGAATAGTGAAGGAACGAGGCGTTTTTTCTTACCTGAGATTGCACATTAATGTTCTGAGCTACTTTGACAGTCAAAAGATAAATGACTATATTTTCCAGTAATTTAGATGCTTTAGATCTTGGAATGTGACAAAAATTGGTTTATATTTCAAATAATTTGGCATTTAGTTCTTATTATGGTTATTCAAGAACCTCTTTAGAAGTTACAACGTCTTTTGATAAGTTCTGAGAATTGCGAAGAAGGCATTTATTGTCTTTGAGAAATTGAATGACTCTTTTTCCAGTAACTAATAGTATTGAGTCAATTGGATGGCTGAGAAACGTTTGTATTTCTCTATAAGAATATCATACAATGTAGAAAGACTATAATAACATGACATAACAATAAACTTGTTTAGTTTAAAAAGGTTAATTATAGACTAATATAAATGGCGAATGAAGTTACTCTCCATGGTTTACTGATTTTTCCGTAGAATCAAACGCAATACCTTCATTCTTAGGAAAGTAGCCATCATAACTTGCACCAGGATGTTTCTCAGCCATTATGGTTCTAATCTTTTCAGTATTTTTAATAATATAATTGTTGGGTTGGCATTGCAGCTAAGCCGTGCGGGAGCAGTATACAGCCAGCGCCGGAAGCTGAGAACGCTTCAAGGACTTGTTTTTGCTTGGTTGATTAATGACGAAACCCTTCTATTCATACCTAGCAAGGTCTTATTAACTAATGTTAGATTTATATAAATTTCATTTGCATTGCCTGTTATTAGACGACCAAATATTTATTATAATGGTAGAAGATTAAAAAAAAGAAAAAAAAAAGAATTAGGTACAAAAACCAAACAAAATATAATCGTTTTTCAAAATGTATACGATAGTGTAAAAGGTACTTCAAAAATAATTTTAAGCTGGATTTATAGTTAATCAGTAGAAAAGTCGGCAGGTGTTGGGTAAACAAAACAGATTTCCCACACACTGAAATATATTATGTTGATGATCTTACTTCCTCATCAATTCTCTTTTTTCCCCTCAGTAAAAAAAAAACTTTGAAACGGGTATTAAAATGTTATTTATTTGAAATGTTAAGAACTGAGGCACTTAAAGTGAAATATTGATGAATAAAAGTGGGGGTTTACCAAAGATTAACCGGAAAAAACGTAAATATCGCGGTTAATCTTGAAGTAGGAGAAAACATTTATCCGACAATATTTGAAGAAAACTAAAATTTCAACAAATGCATAATTTTTAGATGCAACTCATAATGGTCATGTATAATTTTAGTATCCGATATATTTTAAATAATCAATTATTTCCCCCACAAAACCCCTTCCCAAAGGCATTTCATCAATAACCACTTTATTTTTAGTTTTTAAATATCGAGTGTGGTGTTGGCCAAATAAAAATCTCGAAGATTTTAACGTAAAATCCTAAATATTGGCTTCACACTGAAAATTTTTGCATAAAGCTCACACAGTAAAAGTTCAATAAAAACAATATTTGGTATTTAAGCTTCCAATGAATGATTCATGATATAACTACTTATTATTAATATAAAACGAATAGGAGAGGGTTTACTGAAAATTGAAAACTGATCTTTCATTAAAAAGCATTACTGGCGATGTTTCAGTGCCGGTTGTCTTCCTACCCCAACAGAGAAAGCCTTTTAAAAGTTTAGTGTTTAATTCTAATACCACCTTCGTGTGTTAGAAAGTGCGAGAATTTCACCCCTGATTGATTTATTCATGCATGGAATACTTTTGAATTATTGTATCTCGTTTTGAATACTTTCTTTTTTTTTTAATGTACGCGTTATGAATACATATTTATGCTCTAAATGTTTGTGCTCTAGTTTTTTAAATATCAGAAACCAATTTTTAAGGTGAAAGTCTTATATGATGTTCACATTTTACTTTGATAAAAATTTCTCACACTTCTGAGTCGTTGTTTTTCTTATTTGAACTTCAGCTCCGAAACACGGAAAGGTAGCATCTACTATTTCTCCATTCATCCCCAGTACTTGAGAATGACACGGATGTTCGTAAAGGTTTTTTTAATAAATTCAACAAACAAACAAATTGCATTTATTAATGAGATCTTTGACATGAGGTGCCCATGTCAAGTTCTTAGCAAACGTAATACCCAAAAATTTTATTGTTGTGCTATTAGATATTTTGGTGGAATCTGTCAGTAAATTTGATGTAATAATGTTATGGTTTCTGGAGAATACTACGAGCTTTTTTTTTTTTTTTTTGAAAATTGAAATTCAGTCTATTGCACCAAATCTGCAAGTAATTTATCGTATCCTGAAGATTCTTCCCCCACGATATTCATGTTTTGTATAAAAATTAAAGAAATAGATTATCAGCATAATAGCAGTAGAATACCTATTGTGGAATAAAGCAAACAATAGTGTTATCACTCATTTAAAGCAGTATGTCCTAGGTTCTAAGAGAGCAGGTTCGTAGGTGTTAAGTGGAACTAAATCGAAGTTTTCTAGCAAGTTCTTTGTTTAATGCCCTATTGTGTTGGTAGTGGCCAAATTCCAGAAGGTACTAAGTGCGTTCGCGTCTGTCAGTGTCAATTGCGTCGAAAGTTATGTCAATAAATCGTTAATGCTGTGTAAGTCAAGTGGTGAAAGATAAAGAGAGCATATAGTGAGGCGGCGAGGAAGATGTATTGAAACTGCCACTGCTTGCAATATTCAATATCCGTATAGGTACTCTATAAACGTGATCACTCACGAATACAGCAACTCCATCGGATGCTTTATCCCCTAAATGTAATCATACCTGCATATTATATAAGCATTTAAACTGACGTCTTTTCTGGCTTTCATGTGCGTTTGCTGAAGGGCTACAACATGAGCTAGTATATTTTTCGACAGGTGTTTTAAGTCGCCAATGCGATTCAGTAGGCCGTTAATATTCCACTGGATTACATTCGCCATGATGTGAGTCTAAAAAAAAATGAACATTTTAAATTTCTAATAATATAAAAACTCTAGCAAAAAGCAATATACATAATAGACACCAAACAGAACCATGACAACAGAAGGAGTAAAAATACTAACCATTCATTAAATAGAAAAAAAATATTTTTAAATGGTCTTGTTTTAATTATATCAATCTTATTGCAAATTAAATATAGTATAAACATTGATATATACATTTATTCCCTATCTTGAGTGTTAACCGAGAGATTTGCATTTTTATTGTGTGTCCGGATAACGGACGAGATGAGATCGGTTAATTTCGGTTCTAGTCGTGTGTTTCCGACAAAAGCTAGTTCTGCCGTTTCCGTAACTGTTCGGCTCTCGTGAAATTTCTCTATAGTATAACTTCACGTGGGAAATCTGCTTAGTTTACACAGCCCCTTCGTGAAGGACTTTTATGTTTATAAAATTATGAACACAAATGTCTATATCCCTCCTTATATATCTAATTCTATATTGTAATAAATATTACTATTTTCAGATAAATGAATGTTAATTATTAAGAAAAAAGTTTTATATTACCTACATTAACTGTTATATTTCCATTTCGGTCATTAGAAACGAATTATGCATGACCTGTGGAATTATGATTATGCCTTTATTTCTTGAGACAGGGTTTTCAACTTCCTTGGGGCAATGAGACACAAAACAGGCAATATATGGTAGTTCTGCAAGCGGCCTGTTGGTAATTATTTCTTATCACTTGACTTAGGAACGAATCCTTCAAATAGACTCCCTGGCAAGGAGTCTATAAGGAGCTTATGTTTTCATTGAAGTGAGCTACACGAGAGTTTTTATTTATCTTGCTATGGTATTATTTTACAACTGACTTATATAGTCCAGTCAAATTAGATCAAAATATAGCGAATAGAAACATTAATCGGTAAAAAGCTATAACTTGGTGTAGACCTTTATCTTGGCGTACTATTGAACATACTAAAAGTCCTGACCTCTATCTGCAGGGCTTGTTCCGCCATCTTGGAAAAAAGGTGCGCCATCGTAATGAATGTTGTTATAAAAAATGAGGCTCATGAAATTCTCTATAATAGTCTTTAATAGTTTCTTTGTAATACACCGGTGAATACATAAGTAATTTTTATTTCTGCGCTGTACTGTTAAATTTTTTATTCTACGCGTTTAAAATATCAACAAAAACTATATGCAACAATATAATCCTTTTTATAATATATGCGATAATAGTATTTCTTGAAATAGTCTCGTATAATGGTCCCTGGTTCGTCTGTCGGCGGTCTCACTGGTCGAGGTTTAACAGACAGTATTCTTGGCAAATGGACTTTAGAAATGTCTACCCTTCTAGACATCTGTGATAGATTAGAGCAATTTTGCGATTTATCTTTTGTCAATGGAGAACAGAATGTTGGTTCAAGGGAATAACGGATGGCACGAGATAACAAAGACGTAAAACAACTGCAGCAATGGTTGTCTTCTCACGATCCTTTCCTAAATTCTGATAAAATGTTTTTTTTGATTAGTACTGGAGTTGTTGGCGATAGCACCATAAAATGCATTAAAAATTGGAGTAAACGGGATTAAAAAAATCATCGGAAGTAATTTGAAAGACGTAAAATTTAAGCGTACTGATAAAATTCATCCTCTGGCTACAGTTAACTCTGCTATCAAAATGCACGACGCGATAGTACCAATCGATCCTCTGTTACTCTTTCAAAGCATTATTATTGCAAAGAAAGATGATGAACAATTAGCCCATTATTTTGAATACGAACTGGCACCATACCCACTTTCTCTATTTAATGAAATGGGTATGCGGAAAACTAAAAAATCCGCGCTGTACAATATTTTTGAAGAGTCGCGCGATCGCATGAATTTTAATGATTCCAGACATGTCATTGACGGTGGGTATCTCTTGCATCGCGTAATTTGGCATCAAAATCAGACATATCGATCAATTTGCGCCACATACATAAACTATGTAAAAAATCATTTCGGAGCAACGGCCATAATTGTATTCGATGGTTATACCAACAGCAACTCCAGCACTAAAACAGCGGAGCAATATCTACGGTCCACGAATCAAACGAGTGCTGACATACTTTTTGAAGACACAATGACAGCCACTGTCACACAAGAAAAGTTTCTTGGCAACGCAAAAAATAAAGCCCTACTGATTTCGATGTTATCGGAAAAATTGGAGGCTGAAGGTTTTACCGTTAAACAGGCTACAGACTGATCCTGATACTCTTATCGTCACAACAGCAATAGGAGTATCTTCTTCCGAAGAAACTGTGATTGCTGGAGAGGACGTAGACCTTTTCGTTTTACTAATTGCTCTAGCTCCACTAGGACGGAATATTTATTTCCTGAAAACAGGAAGAGGAAAACCCGAACGCAAGATCTATTGTTCTCGTACTTTACAATTGCATGAAGGACATCGAAATAGTATGTGTTTGCACATGCTTGTAGTGGCTGTGACACAACATCATGTCTCTTCCAAAAGGGCAAACTAAAATGCTTTAAACTATTGAAACAACGAGAAGATTTGCATGGTATTGTAACAACATTTAATGATGACAACGCTGCACATGATGATATTACTCGAGCTGGAGAACTTTTTTTCATGGCTATATATGATGCACCTGTAACTGAGACATGTTTAAATCGACATCGATACAATCTTTTCACAAAGTCAGCGTCCAAGAGTAAATCAAATTTAGCCCTGTTGTCTCCTACAGCTGCAGCAGCTCAGCAACACTCGTTTCAGGTGTATTACCAGCTACAAAAATGGCGCGGTAATGAGAAATGCCCTGAACTTTGGGGTTGGGAAAAAATCAATGACTGTCTGAAACCTGTATTGAGACCAGCTCCGGATTCATTGCTGACATTAATATCGTGTAATTGTAAGAAAGGCTGCACTTCATCCTGCGGGTGTAGAAAAAGTCCGTCACGCAGGCGCTGCGTAAACTAAGCAGATTTCCCACGTGAAGTTTTACAGTAGAGAAATCTGCCTAATAACAACTGTAGTAGTAAGAAACCTCTAAACCTAAAACATTATTTAGGGCGTAATATCCCAGTAGTTTCTAGCCCCAAAACCCCCATAAACAGTTAACCTAACCTCTAAACCTATTCACGAGGGACGAATAGTTATCGAAACGGCCGCCAGAGCTCTCGGCGGAAAGTCCGAACATAGCCTACTGGTGACCACACGCAGAATACAAATGCAAATATCTCGGTTAATATTCAGATAGAGAATAAATGTATATAACAATATTTATAGTAAATTTAATTTGCAATAAGATTGATTCTATACAATTTTTCGATCCGACGTATAGTAACGGAGATATATCGAATTTTCGAAAATCCTCCCCTCTAAACCCCCCCTCCCTCTGGTCCGATTTCAGCCGTTAACGAATTTGATCTTTATTTTTACATAAAACGACTAAATAACGAGTTTGGCAACGATCAAACAAAAATTGCGACCGCTAGAGCGGTAACAGACAAATATATAGATAGATAGATAGATAGATATATATATATATATATACAGTTTTGAACGGACATCATTTTCGTCATCTCCTGGGTAGGATCGATGGACATTTGAAGGAAAATTTCGTCATGAGTACAACCTCAATAGCTGATTTCCCTTAAGGGAAATCTGCTAAAACAGGACTAAACTGCTCGACTATATGTGGCTACTGCTATGGTACATCATGTCTGAATTCTACTTTTGACACGGGAAGAGAGAGTTATGTTGAAAGGGAGCTTGACGAGAATGATTTCTTCGTAATGGATGCTGAAGATCAAGATGATGATTATAGCCTTGCAGATTCACAACATCATGAAACGGCTCAGGATTTTATAGATGACGCTACCTGAAGTACTAGCCGTGTACTATAATTTTAAATAGTAAGTTGCCAAATTTTCATATGTACGAGAAATTTCACGCACATATTTGACATTTTTTGACTAATTATATATTTTTTACAGATTCTATACCGAAAGTGTAATTTTTTATGACAGCTTGAGAGACAAAATACAAATATACTTATATTCAACAATGTATTGTAGTAAAACTATTAAAGATATGGAAAAAAAAACGTATTGATCCTTTTTTATAGAGAATTTTATTAACTTCATTTTTTATAATAACTAATTATAATTCATTAAGATAGGATCAACGGTTACCGAGATATGAGGAAAAATCTGAATTGGCGCACCTTTTTTCCAAGATGGCGGAACAAGCCCTGCAGATAAAGGTCAGGACTTTTAGTATATTCGATAGTACGCCAAGATAAAGGTCTACACCAAGTTATAGCTTTTTACCGATTAATGTTTCTATTTTTGCTAATGTGACTGGTCTAAGAGCCCTGTAAATGCCATACGTATGTACCACATGATTGGTGGAATTAGCCTTTAGATAAGGTTTAACTTGACTCCTTAGGGAACATTTTTTTTTTATTTCACTATTGGGCCTAAATATCTTCTCATATTATTTAAATCATGCCTTGTGTGATTACTATTAAATAGGAACTCAGGTTAGCCATGTGAGTTAATGCGTTAATCTGACATGGTAAACCTAGAGTGGCGAGTTCGATTCCTGCCTAGGCAAAGAAATTCATTTAATGACGGAATTCATTAAATAAAATCCTTAGTCCCATCCTAGCTAGAAAAGGGTGGTAACCTGTAGATAACCAATCCCAATTAGCTTTAGTTGCAAAGAGTGGACGTTAATATAAATAAATTAATACTATTAAATATTAATCCAAGTATAGTTGTCGGCCACTCAATTTCATTGAAGGTAATGGCTGTTTACATTTTTTTTAATATCTTAATAATTTGTGTGTTTGCGCGCGCGCGCGCGAGAGAGGGAGAGAGAGAGAGAGGGGGTGGGGGTTGTGAGGGAGATAGAGATAAGGAGGATGGGGTCAGGGTGAGTACTTGACGTTCCTGTGTCCCACAAGCAGCAATGTCCTCTAAAGATGCTATTCACGACAGAAAAACTCACTCTAGCTGAAATAATTACCTCTCCATTACGCCATTAGAATTATCTCCCGATTCCTATCTTGTACCACATTAATTTCCAGTATTTATACACTCATTTACGTAACCATTGGCCAGAGTATAGTTATCTTATTCCTTTTTTCATACCTCCTTTGTGCTGTACTTCCTAGATGATCATAGAAAACATTATTTATGTAAACCTTTTATACTCTTTTTTTGCGCCTAGTACAACCAACAAAAAGTCCGTCACGCAGGGGCTGCGTAAACTAAGCAGATTTCCCACGTGAAGTTTTACAATAGAGAAATCTGCCTAATAACAACTGTAGTAGTAAGAAACCTCTAAACCTAAAACATTATTTAGGGCGTAATAACCCAGTAGTTTCTAGCCCAAAAAACAGTTAACCTAACCTCTAAACCTATTCACGAGGGACGATAGTTATGGAAACGGCCGCCAGAGCTCTCGTCGGAAACTCCGAACATAGCCTATTGGTACCACACGCAGAATACAAATGCAAATATCTCGGTTAATATTCAAGATAGAGAATTAATGTATAGAACTATATTTATTGTAAATTTAATTTGCAATAAGATTGGTTCTATACAATCTTTTGATCCGACGTATAGTAACGGAGATATTTCGAATTTTTGAAAATCCTCCCCTCTAAACCCCCCCTTCCACTGGTCCGATTTCAGCCGTTAACGAACTTGATCTTTCTTTTTACATAAAACGCTTAAATATGAAGTTTGGTAAGGATCAAACAAAAATTGCGACCGCTAGAGCGGTAACAGACAAATATATAGATAGATATATATATATATATATATATATATATATATATATATATATATATATATATAGATATATATATACAGTTTTGAACGGACCTCATTTTCGTCATCTACTAGGTAGGATCGATGGACATTTGAAGAAAAATGTCGAAAATTCCGTCATGAGTACAACCTCAATAGCTGATTTCCCTTAAGGGAAATCTGCTAAAAATCTCATAATCTTGCCATTGTGTCTATCATTTTATTTGATTTATTTATCTTTATATCACTTATTTTGCTGAAAGTGTTTCTTTATTATTCGCCTTTATCTCACATTAATTTGACTAGTTAAAAATTGTTTTTCAAAAATAATTTATTGGCTCTTATAACTTCTTGGTGACAAAAAAGTATTTGATTTTACCCTATTGGTAGTATTTTATGGTACAATGGAAATATATTTGTATTTGAATCACTAGTAATTCCTATAACACATTTATAGGCCCTTGCCCAGGCGGGAATCGAACTCGCCTCTCTAGGATTACCATGTGAGATTAAAGGCAACGCTATAATTCGCATGGCTAACCTGAGCCCCATGTGCTCTTTATAAGGCGTACATTCTTTTGATCAAATACCGCGAACATTTATTGTTATAGAATTATAATGGACAGAAATAGATTTCCCCTGTACTATATAAATAAAAATATTATTTTACATTCAAATATATTTATGATTCCTCCATAGCATAATTTCAGTATCCACTTAGCTCACGCCTAAACATTACTAATGTGTATTAACTTTCGAGTAGCTTTCCAGAGTGTTTACTTTAATCATTATTTAAGCAAATCTATCTTGTTCCCTACCTCTATTCATTGAATTTTGAAGTTGAACGATATAATTTACAAGGTAATATAGAAAACTTTCTTCAAAAAAATGAATTTTTGGTAACACAATGGTTTTCGTGATGATACGCATTACAATGATCTTTGTGGCCAAAAAAAAAAACATTTTTACAGGTACTGATATAACAATAGGTACTAAATTCTTTTAATTAAAAAATTAATCTATCCCATATGAAATTTGAAGTATGTTTTCTGTTGTGAATTAATGTAAATGTTAACTTTATTACAAAACCATTAATTGTAAATTCTTTAGACCTAGGAAAACATTCAATAAATAAATAAATCTTAGCTAAAAATAGAAAAGGATGTAAGTTATCTGAGCTAGTATGAGAAGAAACCAATTTTAATCTACTAGTAGCTAGCCTATGTCAGCTGACAGAATGGGGCCATAGCTATTAGCTTCATGCTGCCTAAGTGGCCATTATGAATTTACTGCAACCACTCTATCGTGAAAAGGCCATAAATTTTCTCAATGGTTCTCACATCCGTAATATTCTATCACACAACCTATTCAACATATTGCTTTATTTAAAGTCCTGGAGTAATCAAATCAAATAAAAATTACTCTCATTGTTGGTGTTTTCTTGGAGAGTTGCGTATGGCTACGTTAATGAATCTATCCTGAGCTCTAGTTATGTCGACTTAGAATCATGTAGAAAATTATTAAATTTCGTCAATAGAATTTTGTTCAAATCGCAAGGCTTGTTGTAGAACTTTTATTTGTGTAAGATTGTTAGATATCTTTTTTAGAATGTCGAACTTATCGTCGTCAGAGAATAATATCCTTTAGTTCCCATAGAGAGACCTGAAGTACCTTCTCCGAGATCTCAAGCTATAATTTGAGGAAATGGCGATTGCGCCTTTTAGTCGTCGAAGGGTATAATTTAATTATATAATAATAGAAGTAGGGAACACATATAGGAATGTTTAAGGAGCTATTACCAGTACTTCGCCAAAAAAAATTCCTTATTACACCAAAGAAGATTTGAGTTTAACCAATTGTAGAAAACTGTTTAAAATTAATATAAAAGGAATGAGCGCAAGACATCACAAAAACTATTTACCCAATTAACAATATTAATACGTTATTAGTATTTAAAAGATGTTGGGTTATACATAGGCTCACAATGGTCTTCCAGGTGAGGCTAAGGCTATTTTGTTTTTTAATGCTTTGCAAAGATAATATCAAATTAACCAATAGTTTGAAAGGCAGAGACACCTCAATTAAGGCAAGTTAGTTAGTTAGACGTGGGGTAGAATACTTTCTCCCTATATTTCATCTTGCGTTTCGAAGTTGGGACCACACCTGCAATCATGAGATTTCATAATTGAGGTGCTCAAGTTGAGGTTCATAATGGACCTGCTAATCAGGGGTGATGAGGGCTTAACTATGTGTGGCTGATGTTCTGCTTGGTTGGACCATCCTCTAACCCTCTCTTCATGAACGAACCCATTCATTAGTCAACCTAGGACGGATCTTAACCTAAAATATGAACAATGGTGACTGTTTTGTGTAGATGTCGTTTTTTTTTATTCGTATACGTTGCATATATTGTTTTTTTGTAAAAACTCTGTAAATGCGTCCCCCGCAGAGCCCCGTATAGTTGGATATGTCTCTTAAGCTAAGTCTGCCTTAGTTATCATAACATTATCCAAGTAAAAGCGAGCTCACAAAACTCGGAATGAGTTTGTACATTTAAATATATATATATATATATATATATATATATATATATATATATATATATATACATATTCTATTTTTCAGGCTACATCGCTGAGAAATATTTTCATTGTGAAGTGTTGGCTATCTGCTCCTGCGGTTAGAATGTTTATTTGGTTAGTGAATTATCAACGGAAATACGTCCATCTTCGTCAGACAGTGTTTTTAATATGAATAGATACTTGATTAAATTATATGTTTTGGATTTTTTTATTGTGGTTTTCTACGTGTCTAATCACTACATTTAATCAAGTAGCTATTCAAATTAAAAATACTGCCCGACGAAGAGGGACGGATTTCCATTGGAAAAGCTGTTGGAGCCGAACTTCTCACATACATCGGATTATCAAATTCAAATAAATATTGTTTTTCTCCATGATTCACATTTACATTTACATTCGAGCTACCTTAATAGCTTATTTCCCAGGAGAAACTCACTCAAAACTTTAAGCAATATTATTTCTGAGGTAAGAACAATTAATTAGAAATTAAAATACTAGAAGCTGGGAGTTGGACGGGCCAGCTTCACATGAATTTAAATAAGATTATCACAGCTTCATAGAAAAATATATATTTATTATAGTAAAGTTCTTTTGATGTTGAGAGAGCGAGAGAGGCACATAAGAACAATTGTAATAGGCGTCTTCTAGAAATAACTTGTTATAATAAAAAATGATTCCTTAAGAGATGTGTTAACCTAGTCTGTACTCACTCCTTCACTGTGTGAACTTGCTAGACAGTAATAAATATTTTTAGGAGTTATTTATATTTCATCAAGGAATGACTTCCCTCATGTGTAACGTAGCGTGTAATCGATGAAGGGAACCCCTTACCTATCGCCGAGGTGTTCAATGCTGCATGGCCACCTTTAATAATGCTATGATCCAGTTGATTCTTCTAAGGCCTTGCCCGACTACCTTACCTTGCACCACTATTGGAAAAACTATTAATGATTGAATACGCCTAATAGAAACTCATTGTTTCTATTCATGGTACACGGTGTAAAATTTCAAGTTAGCTCCCGGAAAGTTGTTGAAGGACGCTCTAGTTGATACTGTACTGAATACCTGTGGCAATGTTTTCTAACAACATTTACATTCCATACTCTCTTTCAAGAAAACCGTTATATGTAGTAAATATTTGTCTTTCATATCCGCAGTATGTCTCACCAATAGCTTCTTTATTAATTAGTATTCTAATTAAAGTCTTCTCTCTCAAGATATAAATAAAAGTATATTTTCAATTAAGCTTGTCGTATACCAGCTGCTGCTGACTTCTAAAATTAAATTCCACCATTCGCTATTTATTCAAAAACTTTGGCTCTGCTCAAATTAAATTACTTAAATACCGTTGTTCTCTGCCACAGTTATTATAAGATTATTCATAATTAAGAGAGCACAAATTAAAAAAATAATAAATAGTATGCAGAAAATAAAGAAGAAAGAAATATATTTTCGGGTATAGTGGATTAGCAAAAAATCCAATTATTAAATGTTCATGTTTTGTTTATCTGTTTTCTTTACAACATGTGAATTGTTTAACATTGAAATTCGTATAATGTTTGATAAAATACTCATATTGTTTTGTGTTCGTTCTGTATATGTTATGTTTTGAATAAAGGTGGATGAATGTGCCTAGTAACCACGCCACGGGTTTATGATATAACCGTTTATTGTAAGTATGACATGAGTAGCAGTGGGGGTTTCTGAAGGCTGAAAACTAAGAAATCGGTAATATTCATGATACTTGGATGAATGCTCATGATATAGAAAATATCTGCATAATAACATTTATAGTAAATTAAATTTTCTATAAGAACGGTTCACCAGTCTTATAATGAAAGAGATTTTTAAAATTTTCGTAATTCCCTCATCTAAACTCTCCCTCTCTCCAGCAGTCTGATTCGTTTCTGTGGATTTGTTAATAATAAAATTTGTAAATTCAGGCCTCCCTTATAACCCCCACTCCTGCCCGTTTCTAGAACGGTTAGTATGGCTTATTATAAGAATGGCGTTAGTGCTAATACACAGTCTTTTGTATCAAATAAAATTGTTGACTCCCGCTATAACTTTTTGCGTATAACGCATTTATACTTCGGTATACGACGATATTGTAAATAAAAAAAGTTTCTCTAAATAACAAAATAAACAACTTTTGTTATGTACATATTTGCCGAAACCCCAATAGGAAACGAAATATCACTATTTTTAATTTCAGACCTCCCTTATAACCCCCACTCCTGCCCGTCCCTAGAAATGTTAGTATGACTTATTATAAGGACATCGTTAGTATTAATTCACATAGCGAGTTTGGTTCAGTTCGGTTGAGTCTTTTGTGCCAAATAAAATTGTGGACTCCCGCTATAGTTTTTAGCGTATAACTCATTTATACTTCCGTATACGGCAAAAGTGTATTTAACAAAAGTTACTCTAAATAACAAAATAAACAACTTTTGTTATGTGCATATTTGCTGAAAAAGCAATAGGAAACTAAATATCGCTATTTTTAATTTCTGGCCTTCCTTATAACCCCCACTCCTTCCCGTCCCTAGAAATGTTAGTATGGCTTATTATAAGGACATCGTTAGTATTAATTCACATACCGAGTTTTATTTAGTTCGGTTGAGTCTTTTTTGGCAAATAATATTGTTGACTCCCGCTATAATTTTTAGCGTATAACGCATTTAAACTTCGGTATACGACAAAAGTGTATATAACAAAAGTTACTCTAAATAACAAAATAAACAACTTTTGTCATGTGCATATTTGCCGAAAAACCAATAGAAAACGAAATATCGATATTTTTAATTTCAGGCTTCCCTTATAACCCCCACTCCTGTTCGTCTCAGAGAAAATTAATATAGCCTAAAGTCTAAGTTGGGTTAGTAGTAATATACATACCAAGTTTCATAAAATTCGGTTCAGCCGTTTATGCGTGAAAAGGTAACAAACAAACAAACAAACAAACATACACGAAAGAAACAAAATGCAGATATGGTGCCTATGACATGTGAAACGAAAAGTTATCGTGAAATTTCGCGAAAAAAATCAATGTACAGACAGAGGTTACAATTTTATATATATACTAGCTCAGATACCCGGCTTCGCCCGGGAATTCATTTGAGGCTGGATGGCGATTGTATTTTTTTGGCAAGGCTTTACTTTGCACAATATTTTGACATTTACCCTTCCCAGTGTTTAGGGTTTATACCCGTCGTTGCTATGGATTTGTTAATAATAAAATTATTTTTTTATGTAAGACTTCACTGCCCTCCATATTGTCATATTTCCCGTTTCCTGTGCATTATACATAGATTTAAATTATTAAGGACAAAATATTATACTAATTAGAATTAATTATTCCAGGTGAGGTACCTGGTAGTTCATATTGAAAAGAATTGTTGAGCAAATTTCTCTAAATACCAAAATAAACAACTTTTGATAAGTGCATATTTGCCGAAACCCCAATAGGAAACGAAATATCACTACTTTTAATTTCAGGTCTCCCTTATAACCCCCACTCCAGCCCGTCCCTAGAAATGTTGGTATGGCTTATTATAAGGAATGCGTTAGTGCTAATACACATACTGAGTTTTATTTATTTCGGTTGGGTCTTTTGTCTCAAATAAAATTGTTCACTTCCGCTATAGGTTTTAGCGTATATCTCGTTTATAATTCAGTATCCGAAAAAAGTGTATATAACAAAAGTCACTCTAAATAACAAAATAAACAACTTTTGTTATGTTCATATTTGCCGAAAAACCAATAGGAAACGAAATATCGCTATTTTTAATTTCTGGCATCCCTTATAACCCCCACTCCTGCCCGTCCCTAGAAATGTTGGTATGGCTTGTTATAATGAAAGCGTTAGTGCTAATACATATACCGAGTTTTATTTATTTCGGTTGGGTCTTTTGTCCCAAATAAAATTGTTCACTTCCGCTACAGGTTTTAGCGTATATCTCGTTTATAATTCGGTATACGAAAAAAGTGTATATAACAAAAGTTACTCTAAATAACAAAATAAACAATTTTTGTTATGTTCATATTTGCCGAAAAACCAATAGGAAACGAAATATCGCTATTTTTAATTTCAGGCTTCCCTTATAACCCCCACTCCTATTCTTCTCAGAGGATATTAATATAGCCTAAAGTCTAAGTTGGGTTAGTAGTAATATACATACCAAGTTTCATAAATTTCGGTTCAGCCGTTTATGCGTGAAAAGGTAACAAACAAACAAACAAATAAACAAACAAACAAACAAATAAACAAACAAACAAACAAACAGACACCAAAGAAACAAAATGCAGTTATGGTGTCTATGACATGTGAAACGAAAAGTTATCGTGAAATTTCGCGAAAAAAATCAATGTACAGACAGAGGTTACAATTTTATATATATATAGACTAGCTCAGATACCCGGCTTCGCCCGGGAATTCATTTGAGGCTGAATGGTGATGGTATTTTTTAGCAGGCTTTACATTGCACAATATTTTGACATTTACCCGTCCCAGTGTTTAGGATTGATACCCGTCTTTCCCGTGGATTTGCTAATAATAGAATTATTTGTTCGATAAGGCTTCACAGTCTTCGATATTTTTATATTTCCCGTCTCTTATACATGTAAATATGGTGTATTTTTATTTCAGGCCTCCCTTATAACCCCCCTCCCGTTCGAACCTAAAAATTTTAATATAGCTTATAATCATGGAAGAATTAATGCTAATTGACATACCGAGTTTTTTTAAGTTCGGTTCAGCCGTTAGTGCCCGCTAACATTTTAACGTATAACTCATTTATTCTTAGGTATACGACAAAAGTGTATATAACAAAAGTTACTCCAAATAACATAATAGACAACTTTTGTTATGTTTATATTTGCGGAAAAACCAATAGGAAACGAAATATCGCTATTTTTAATTTCAAGCTTCCCTTATAACCCCCACTCCTGCCCGTCCATAGAAATGTTGGTATGGCTTATTATAATGAAGGCCTCACTGCTAATACACATACCGAGTTTTATTTAGTTCGGTTGAGTCTTTTTTGGCAAATAATATTGTTGACTCCCGCTATAATGTTTAGCGTATAACGCAATTAAACTTCGGTATACGGCAAAAGTGTATATAACAAAAGTTACTTTCAATAAAAAAATAAACAACTTTTGTTATGTACATATTTGCCGAAAAACAAATAGAAAACGAAATATCGCTATTTTTAATTTCAGGCTTCCCTTATAACCCCCACTCCTGTTCGTCTCAGAGAAAATTAATATAGCCTAAAGTCTAAGTTGGGTTAGTAGTAATATACATACTAAGTTTCATCAAATTCGGTTCAGCCGTTTATGCGTGAAAAGGTAACAAACAAACTAACAAACAAACAAACAAACATACACGAAAGAAACAAAATGCAGATATGGTGTCTACGACATGTGAAACGAAAAGTTATCGTGAAATTTCGCGAAAAAAATCAATGTACAGACAGAGGTTACAATTTTATATATATATATATATATATATATATATATATATATATATATATATACATATGCACACACGGTCCAGAAGTCGTAATTTTTCTTTGATCGTTACTTAACCTGATATATACTCATCATCTAAAACTAATGGTTAAATTCGTTAACGGATTAAATCAGGTTTAGGAGAGGGGAAATCAAGATTCTGAAATATATTTATTTTTGCAGTTTTAAGGGAAATCACCTTTCAATCACGACACAGATAGAGGTCGTAATCATGACACGAATTTCGAAAAATTTCCATAAATGTCCTCTTATTGTAAATTTAATCGCCTATGAATTCTGTTATATACATATTTTCTATAATATTAATTTTACCGAGATATATGGATTTTTATTTATTAGTTTTCAGCCATCAGTAAACCGCCAGTCCTACTCATGTCATATTAACAATAAGCTGTTTTGTCAAGAACCTCTTCATTCCAAATTTACATACTGAATTTTGTTTCAAGGGACCTTTATTATGCGAGAAAAGTCTTAAAGCGATGACGTCATCAATTAATATTTTTCGTTGTTGTCTCGAAAATATTCATTTGATCTATACCATACTTGATATTTAACCATTTCAGTCAACACTAAAGATCATATTTGTGGGAATTCAAGAATTCGTCATTATGAGTCGGATTGTAAAATGTTATTGATCCAGTCTTGTAAAACTTAGGTGTTACATACCAGATCTCATCTCATCAAATATTTTCTAACTCTAAGAAAAACTCCGATGAGCGGAAATAGGTACTCACAGAAGGCTGAAACGGGAAAGTTCTTGTGACCCTCAGTTTTTGTGTTACGAGAAAATGTAACAAACTGCACTTGTGGATCATTACTTCAACTGGTTCTTAATAGTTTTTGATTCGACTCATAATAATCAAGATTGTGTTAGTTTTGAAAATCTCCACTGTAAACACCTGCCTTATTCCTGGACGGATTTCAGCCGTTAACGAATATGATCGTTAGTGTTGAATGAAACGGTTAAATATGGAGTAAGATATAGGTAAAAGGTAGACATTTTCCATTAAGTTTTTAATTGATGAGGACAATAAACAACCTATTTGTAAGCATCTCATATTATAAAGGCTTTAATGGTATTTAAGCTTGGAATAAGATGTGTTATGATATATTGGCTTATGGTTTATGTGTGATGACCAAAGGAGGGGCTTACTGAAATTTGAAAAATAAAATAAAACCATATATCTCAGTTAATAGCCCAAATAGATAAAACATGTTCTTCAGAACAGCATTTTCAGAAAATTAAATTTGCAATAAAAACGTTTATATACTGTTTGGATTCAGCTAATAATAACTGAGATATTTTGAATTTTCGATTTCTCCCCTCAATTTTACGCCGTTAACGAATTTAATATTTCAATGTACAATAAACGCATATCGAATTTGGTAAAGATCTAACAAAAATTGAACGTATCCCCAAAGAATGTAAATAGAAAATGAGACAATCCTTAGAGTTGTATATATTTATATAATAAATGCTTATTTGATCTATACTATACTCGATAATTAACTGTTTAATTCAACGCTAAAAATTGTATTAGGTAATGGCTGAAATCGAAAGAGGAATGGGGGGAGGGGTTGAAAGGGAATTCAATTCAATTGAGGGAAAATTCAAAATATTTCCGTTATTATGAGTTGTAGTGAAAAATGATGTAGAAGGAATCTGGTTAAACTATTGATGCTCTATAATTGGTATTCTATAGATTTCTTCGTTACTCAAATATTATGCGAGTTATTCGTGCTTTCTGTTTATCAGCCTTCAATAAACCCTCACTCATCATCGATTTTTGGCTTAGAAATATAAATATTTAGTGAGATAAGTATTTTTGTCATACAGAGGGAAATCTGCTTAGTTTACGCAACTTCAGCGTGGCAGAATTTTCATCATCTTCCTTGTTAGGAACGTTTGAAGTAGAGAAAATTCTTCGACGGTCGCTTTATGTGTACAACATGAATAGCCGATTTCCTTCATGGGAAATCTGCTAAAAACCTATGGGAGCAGCTATCTGGGTGACGAAGAGGAAATGACTGTGGACAAGGAGACCTTGAGACCGCCCCTGACCTAGAGTTGGGCAGAGGAAGCGGGAGACGGTGCGAAGACACCGTGAAGGTGGGAACTGGGCTCCTTCGGCCTCGCCGCCTTGTGTAACTCCCCCTGCTATATAGCCCTCGTCTCCAAGCTGCCGTCTGCCCAGTCATGTGTCTTCCCTCGTCACTAGTAGTTCTCGCCATTGCCGTAAGTAAACACTACAATACCACTTTTCTAAGTCTTTCTCGACTCTGAAATGAATGGAATCAGAATTGAAGACTTACTTCGCAACAAACCTACGTGCTTAGTGGATTTCCAATTGCATTTGCCAGAACACATCCTTCAATTTATACAAGGGACTTCACCAATAGTAATGTAATGCCAGTAGTTGAACACATAAAACAGCAGTCCTGGAAGTTACTATGGATAAAAAAAAAATCATGTAAATATTTCTTTTCCAATGAATCCGATGTGTTATACGATTCAGTCAGTTATGGCTGATGACAATCAAATAGTCAAACTTATGATTTGTACTTGGACAACAATGAACTGTGTTTTTGATGTGTGTCCCTTAGCCGATTTTATTCCTTAATGAACTTAATTTGACAAATCTCGAAAAACAAACTATGTAATGTCAGTTTATATATATATATATTTCAACAAATATCTTCCAAATATGAAGAATGAAAGAAATGAAATGAAAAGTTATCTTGTTCCCCGGCATTACTTTACTATTTCACTGAGTGGAATTTCTCTCTTTTTTTTTTTTGTTCCAGTTTAAGCATAAAAAAAAATAGCGAAAATTCCACTGAATGAAATAGTAAAGTAATGCCGGGACACAAGATAACTTTTCATTTCATGTATTTCATTCTCAATGTTTGGGAGATATTTGTAGAAATTAGTGCATTTATGTACGCAAGTGTGAGCCTGTGAGATCGAGATCTTTAAAGCCATAAACATTTTCTTTTTCGAGTTTTGTCGAATTAGGAAGAAAGGAAGAGATCATAAAGGAATAAAGTCGGCTAAGGGACACCTAAAAATCGGCAAAAAAGGGATTTAAATAATTAATAAATAAAACCCTGCTAACATAGCAATTGAAGTCCTGAACCATGGGCACTGTGGAAGATGAAGTCTACAGAGTGGAGATAACAATATCAACCCTTCTTATTCATCTTTTAATAAGTGCTATCTGCATGTTCATGGGATGTTAGTTAATTCCCCTGTTCGACATTAGGATTCATTAACTCAAAGAAGAAAATTACCTAACAAGGTCTTCACGGATTCAGCAGTAATCTAAAATCTTATATCTGTTGGTTATATCTCGGTTATTACACGATTAGGAATAGTTCTGGCACTGCGTAAACTCAGCAGATTTCTCAGATAAGGGAAAGGCACAGAAAAGTTGTCATATAACATTCTACTCTTTATTTCACCCATAGATAGACGATTTTTAAACAAGCTTTAAATTTTGGATTAAAAACGAGTCTCTTATTGTTAACGTTTACACAAAAGTTGCAAATTTCATAGCGTCTCAATTTACGAACATTTGAAAAGAGTTCTTATAAATCGTGTCACGATTAAAGCCTGAAGGTACATTTTCTAATTACGTTAATGCTCGTAGAACGAAGTGTACCTGCTAATTATAGAATCATAGGTAAAGGTAAACTTCGAATATGTACGTAATCGAATCAGGAGGATTGTCGGTTATAGAAGAAATGAAATATAAATTTTAAACATCTCTGTTGTTATGCTACGAAAACAAAAATTTGTTCCCCCAACATCTATAAATTATTATCTTGTAATAGAGTCACGTAAATATTCTTTTATAGTTAATTTTCTCCATCTTGAAAATTTAGAGAATATATATATATATATATATATATATATATATATATATATATATATATATATATATGGAATCCCTCTCCTCCCATTTTTTTTATAAAATCTAGTGTGAAATGAAATACATTAAGTACAAACACTTAGTACGGAATACGAATACCTTATTATACTTCTGCCTATTAGATTTAAATGACGCGTCTTCATGCCGGACTTGCCGGAAGGACAAAAGAAGCTAATTGAAGACGTATCTTCTACGTTTTGAATTTATTATAAATCTAATATTCCGTATTTGACCCTTATAAGATAGTCATTTTGAAAAAATAAAAACAAATTAAAAATACCATTAAGTACTATTAATTATCAGCGTTATTTTAATTGTTCAGTTTGTCTTGTGAGTCAGAAATGTATACCTTGAGAAATACAAATTTTATAGGTCATGAAGCAGTTTAAATCCCTAGAATGGATGTGTTCTCAAAGAATACGATTTCATTATAAACAAATCTTGCTTATTAATTGAATTATTTTTGTTAAAATGTTTACTTTGAAAATTAAGTCCAAGTTTGTAATATAAAGTTTTAGAGGAAAAGAAAAACTTGCTCTTGTTTACTGGAGTTTCAAGTGACTTAATCGATACTTTTTAATTAGTTTACCTATTAAGGTCAGGGCTTTAGCTATGTAATTAATTTTGTCTTATTTGTCACCATGTTGCCTCGTCGGCTAAGTCAGGAGGTACTATGTAAGACCAACACCCAAGCTTCCAACCCCTTCATTAATCTTCATCAGTACACTGGTGTTACTCAGACGGCTGAAGTTTAAACAATTTCTATTGAGTGCTGAACCAACTTTTCCGTCATCAGGATTCTAAAATTAGCTTGTATTAGCTCTATTGTGAGCAATACACTTCACTTCAATATAATGTAGGTCGATCTATCTCGGAGGGTAAAATTAAACAGATCATAAAATATAATAATTTCTACCGTAATATTCTACAAGACAAGAAGCCAGCAGCCGTGCCTTGAATAGTATAATTATTATGCTACAACCGTTGAAAAAACATTCTTTGGCACTTGTAGTGTGCCTTCCATTATGGCAAGATACAGATTATTGCATAGTAAAACTCATATGGCTCTGAGATTGCTACGAATTTTATTTTATTACAATATACCGCATCTACTTTTTCCATTAGAGGTAGATGGATCTATATTTCTTGGAACAAACAAGTCTCAGTTAAAAATGCAAAAAGCCTTTATATGTCTTCTTCATCGTCTCCAATGAGTTCTCTCTTAGTTCGGTTTGAGGTTCAAAGCTTTTCTTGGAAGATCGTATTTTTCACAATTAAGATGAAGATGTGAGACAGCAAGATGGACATTACTACAATCGCGGGTTGGCGGGAATAAGCCTTACAATAAATAATTATGTGTTAATTTTGGGATTCCAATTCCTACACGGGCACGGGCAAGAACAACCTCCTCTTTTCGGGTTTTTCTACTTGCAGTATTCCAACGCTCAGTAATTTCTTTGAGTTGTCGCTGTTTATTGTCATGCTTTTTCGACTAGTCTGACTTCCACATTTGAAATATGAGCTTTTGAAACTCTCGTTCCCAATCATCAGGTAGATGAAGGTTACTGTAGTTCATCTTCTCGTGCACTATGAGCTTCCTAATTCGCCATTTCACTACCCTCCAAACCAAAAACCCAAACGAGTGATACGTTTTTTTCTGAGCTTTGTATTTGGCCTTGGTAAGAATAGCTTTCTCACTGTTGATAACATTCTTGGAAAATACCGTCGAGAAGATATAAGTTAGGCAGATTTCCTTAGCACCGAAATCTATCATCTTAATTTCTCTCCTTCTGCGAACCCTATCAAAAGAAGTCTTAAACCTTAATCTATACACCAGTAATACTATATGAAAAGGTGAAAATCCCATTAGTAGGAGTAGGAATTTACTGAAAGACAAGAGGCTAATACACAAATACTCAGTTCATATTCGAATTAATGAAAAAGGTTTGGATCAACAATTGTAGGTCATACATTTTTGTTTTAACAAGTTTGGCTATACAGTATTTTTTTTTAATCAAAAACGTAATAACGGAGGTACACAGGATTTCGCCACCTTTTATACAACACCCTACTGTTGGATTTCGGTCATTAACGAATTTAATCTTTACCTAAAACGTTTATATTGAATTTGGAAAAGAGAAAATAAAGATCGAGATGAAAAAACGATAACTCCTTAGCAAGCGTCTAACAAAGAGACGATTATCGTCCAATATTGTAGCAATTGTTCTTGAATAGATTTGCCTTGTAATGGAAGATAAAATTAATGGTGATTTACGTTTCAGAGCTTCTGAAAACCCCACTAGAACATACGCAATTTCTATTTGAACTGGACCTTCCCAAAATACAATACAAGGGGCTCAGGTTGCCATGTGAGCTAAAGCGTTGGCCTTAATCTCACTTGATAAACCTAGAGTGACGAGTTCGGTTCCCGTCTGGGCAACAGGAATTTATTTAGTGACGGAATTCATTAAATAAAATCCTTAGTCCCGCCCTGACTAGAAAAGGGTTAGACTGTAGATAACCCGTCCCAAATAGCCTTAGTTGAAAAAAGTGGAAGTTAATATAAATAAATAGACATTTTAAGATATTATTTCACTAGGCAACTAAGTGCCATCTTAAATTTCAAGTCTTACTTACATAGGATTCTTCCAAATAGATGCATAGAGAATATAACATGAGATTATGTGAAATGTGAACCGTTACGTGGGAAATGTACTTTATTTACACCATTCTAGAGTGACGTTTCTTAATGTTAGACTACTATTTTATTTTAAATTACGCTGTATTCTTACATACTAATTTACGATTGTATTTTATTTACAGATATTTGGTGTGACACATGGCCAGGAAGTGGATTGTTCGAAACCTCCAGACGGGTGGCCTAAGGTATCTGAAATGCTTCAATTTATACTGTCACGTAGATGGTAGACATTTAACATAAATTCATTGGTTTATTTTTTTGAAAACTTCTTTGTTCTTGAAATCTATAACACTGGGCCTCTACTTTATTTAAATACCATCAACCAATTACCTCAGAGCATTTTTAATAGCAGAGAGGAGGTTATGTTTACCAAACAAACCTATCATTTTGGGTGTTACATCTGATAATCTGTGGTCCTCTGCTTTCCTTGGCAAGAATCCCCGTTTCATTTCTAAACGTAAATGTTGGTCTCTGATCAAACAGGTGGATATAGAATTCTAACTCTCCCCTCTCTGTCGAGGTCCTATACTTTCTCGTCACAATTTAGCATAAATGAAGTGACATTTAATTTTAAAGTTCAAATATCGAATGAATGGAGCTAAAGGCCGATTTTAGGGAGTTTCCTCTGAAAACCCCGCCACAGGCGTCAGTGGTCTTAAATTGTGTATGATTTTGTCTGAGGAGAGCTTTCTTTGTCCTGACTATGTCATTCCATTAGACAACTTTTTAGTCTAGAAGAGAAGAAAGAACACTTCGCGTGCCCGAAGACTTTTCCCGTAATATAGAGAAAACGGCGAAATAAAGTTGTTATCACATTTAGATATCTCTACATTTCGTTTTCTTTTGCCACAGTGTATGTAAGTATACTTTAGTACCCCTTTTTGGTAATATATTTTCCGGCAACCTTACCAGATTTACACTGCCACCTATATCAGATTTAGTCACACACCTGTGATAAGCTAATATGCATAGACTAGATTTTGCTTTAGGGCTCTTTTAATGTATATTTAGGCGAAGGCTTGTTTGTATAGTTAGAGCACAAATATGCAAGTGGTTTTCATTGCCCTATAAGAACCTTGCACTCATTTCCTGTTTTTCAGCATCAGATTTTCCGCAAACTGGAATAATTCCAATATGCTCTGCACGCATTACCTTCTCCATTTGTCCCTTATAACCCCCTTTAAGAAACCAATGTAAACAACGTGGACATGAAATAATTTTAATGACGAACTTATGAAATACAATACTTTGTCCTACCCTAGTTAAAAAATGTCAATAACCACCAGTCAACAAGTCGTCAATCGACGTTAAAAAATAATATAAATTTATGTAGATTGTGTTATAACATTCATTCCTGTAATCTGTTCAAACGCTAATTATCTTTGGCGAATTATTGTAATTGATTGTGAAATATATGAGTATTAGTAATACATGACTTGGTTTCCAGAGGCCACCACAATGCTGTGACCTACCCTTTCCATTGGAGGACATGAAGAGAAGCTTTGTTGGCTGTATACGCCAGATTGGAAGACCGACATCAGCTGTCCCGACTCGTAAGTCGTTTCCACAATTTCCGTTACAAACATTAAACGTTGGTTCCAACCATTGTTTAAAATAAATGGTAATGGCCGATCAGTTTATTATTGCAGCATCTTCAAAGTAGAAAGCTAAATGTATTTCCCCTCTGATTGATAAGGAATCATGAAACATTAGTAAGATTTGAAGAATAATACAATATCCGATTCTTATTATGACAGACTCTTGATTATTGAAAGAATACCGACAGAAATGTGAGCAGCACATCAAGCATAATTAATAGATCAATTTGAAGTATGGACTTCTAAGATACATAAGACATGCATCTTTTAAACGAATATAATTCTTCATGGAAAAAAAATACATATGTCTTCGACTTATATCATAATTGGAGAAACTCATGAAAAGAGGTCATAAAACACACTTCTACATTCAAATGAAATTAAGCAACAGTAATTTTGTAAATCCTTCATTCGTCTTATTCCAACTTTGAAGAAGAAAGATTAATTATAAATTAAACATACGAAAAATATATATATGGTGGAGGGACGTTCTACTTCTTTCATCTTAGTTCATCTTACTTACTGAAATTTCTTTTATGTTTCAGCTAAATCTGTCCGCGACACAAGACTGGTAAGTGTTCTGGTAAGAATTATATTTCTGGCCACATCAAATTCTGACAAATTATTTGCGTTAAATTAGTCAAATATTTTAAAGTATCAATTGCCTTAACTTGTATTTAAATGTTTTAGTGTTTGGAAGAGTGTGTCTACAGAGGTGTGGGATTCATTGTAAGTCATTAATTTAAATTATTTTGAGCAGTATACTTTAATTCATCTTCTTTAAATGATCCTTACTACTATGTTCATGAAGATAAATTCAGTAATTTTACTGTGAACTTTGTCCATTTAGAGAGATGGAGACAATGATTTACAAAAGGATGCGATACAGACTAAACTGAAGGGCTTACTCCAAGAAATCCCAGCTTGGGAAAAAGCAATAAGCACAGCTACCGAAACTTGCTTTGATGAAGGTAGTAATTAAGTGTAAATTTTAATTCTATCGAACTTCCTCTCTTCTTAAGTACCTTCCGATTGAATACCATTCACGAAGTAATGTACAAATTATTGTGTGCTTGTATCATTTACATAGTACATATCAGGGACATCTAAACTGGTCCTGTATGTATTCAATTGCTGTCCAACCTTTTTAAACCGTTATTATGAGCCTGGGTAAAAAATGAATAATCATGACTTCATCTCACATTCTAATCTTTGTTCCTACCCTAGTAAGGACTCCTTGAAATCGATAAAATCAATTTGAAATTGATATGATGTATTTACATATACTCAGGAAAATATGAAAATTACGTGAGTTAGATTGGAGCTTTATTATGGCTGTAAACTCATATAACTGCATTGCATGAAGAACTCTAGAAAATAACTTGATTAAGAGAATCTTCCTGAAAAGTTCGTATCCGAAATAATGGAGATGCTTATTCCATAAATCATATTTATAATAATAATATAAATATTGCCATATTTAGCTCAAGGTCTGTGATTCTAGTGACACCTATTCTTTTCATCAATGAGAATTTCCTTTTGTTTCCTTCGATTAATTCCCAGGCTTTCATTCAGTTGGCTCAGGGTCTGCGTTTATCATGGCACCTGTCCTTTCTCCTTATTTGTTATAAGACTGGAGACATTATTTCTTTACTTTCGAATTTAAATATGGGATTTGGTTTTTCAATTATGTCTTTATTTTATTTTGACGGGAAACTAGAATTACTTGATCCCATGTACGATAATAAAATCGTTAATATTTGTCCAATAGGTATTTCACGCTTCATGTTCAAAACTATAAATATGACTAATTTGAACGCAATAAATTGATTATTATTTGCTTCCGATTATCCAATATTTATTTATTGGTATGAAAACCATTACCTATATCAATCAGGTTGTTAGGAATATCGTTTTTAACAACTGATTAGGTCCTGCCATTATTTATGCTATAATTCTAGGTATGGCTTCGATAGCAAGAGTTACACATTATAAAAGTATAAAAGAGGTGTACATCATATTACCTTATATATCAGGCATTTTATTTTATTCAAAATTCTTCTTATTCTCAACTGTTTATAGTATCGTTACTAATATTTAATTTTAATGTTTGTTTACCAAATGTTTGCTAAGCTTAAAAAAATAAATAAAATTTCATTATTTCAGATAAGTCAGCTGAGGAATCATCTGAAGAGTCTTCTTGCAGCGCTGCTCCACACGACTTTACTCACTGCCTCTTGAGGAATCTATTCTTGGTAACTCTTTGTTAAACCACAAAATAAAATTTGAACCTTAATTATTACAAACCATTTTTTAAGAAAATTTTGATATGTGTCATTAATATATACTTTAATTCTTGCAGCATTGTCCGGCTGATCTCTGGAACAAGAGTAAGTTTTCCTTTATTTTTATTTTTATACAGCTAATTATTGCTACACTTGTCTACATTTAATGTGAAGAAGTTCAAGTAATACCGCAATTATTTATTATATGAGAGAGAAAAAAAACAGGTATTTACTGAAGGTATAGTACATCTTAAAAATCCCAAAAATAAGTTAAACAACTCTTTTTTATAAATTTGGTACTCAATAAAATTGCTGTAGGTTGCATGTTCAGACATCAGGCTGGGACCAGACAACTTTACCTTTTGATGGCCATTAGAAGCCAGAAAAATAAATTTCAAATTTGTATAAGTGGTGGCCGGGAGGGGGGGGGGATCGGCTAGGATGATAGAACATTGACACTCTTATCAGAAGTGTTTCTGTTTAAACAGATTATTATCTTCAGTTAAAAGCTTTTTGTTCCTTCCCCTTTTCCCATTTTACTTAGTAGACAATCCATATCCAAAGGGTTCTTTTTTATTGTATGTCCACCGTACAAAGATATAACAAACATTTTGGCACAATATTTTTTATTGACAAACAATAAGATTTAATGCGAAAATTAAAATCATTAAAAAAGGAAATTACCTTATGAATTATGAAAAAAAGGAAAATTCTTTAAAAATTTATAGTTAAAATCAAATTAAAATTAATAATAAATAAATAAAAGGTAATTATTGAGTTATAATGAAGATGTCTTGAAAATTATTAACTTTATAATCATAGTTTCTACTCAGAATCATTTTATTTGATTAATGAAACACAATATTATATATTTCATCAGTCCACCAATTTATTTTTTATGTTTTTTTTCTGTAGCATATTTTTTGAGGAATGTATGAAAAGTAAAGTGAATTCGCTTAATATGGTGTTTTGGTTTTTTAGTCTTTATTTATGCTTTACGATTTCATTCTCGGTAAAAATAACTCTTATATCTCCCCTTGCGATACAACTCTAGGTACAGCGTATATTGTACAAAGATAATAGAGACACCAAGTGTATAAATGACATCAAAGAGCCCTGTACACTTTTCACAATCGCTTTATTTTCACAAATCAAGTTTCTACAAATATAAAGGGGTGGTAGAGAAGACGGAGAACGCGTACGAAGTGCATTTGTTTTAATCAATAAAAACGTTTTAAAACATATACAGAAATATAGATTCGGAATAAAAAGTACTAATAATCAGGCTGCATTATTGGTAGTGTTAAACCACAAAAAAACATTAAATTATGCCAATAGGGGTACCAGTGTGCATTAACACGAAGAATCCAAAAGCTCATTAGTTGAAAAGTCCGTCACGCAGGGGCTGCGTTAACTAAGCAGATTTCCCACATTCACATTCAAAACTTAAAAGTTCAATGAGAACAATATTTGGTACTTAAGCTTCAAATAAAGTGATTCATAACATAATAGAATATTGAAAATATGAAATGAGTAGGAGTGGGGCTTTACTGAAGATCGAAAACTAAAAAATGCAAATATCTCAGTAAATAATCAAGATAGTGAAAAAATGTACTTAACAACATTTATAGAACATTACATGTGCAATAAGATTGGTTCTATACAATTTTTCGATCCGACGCATAATAACGGAGATATTAAGAATTTTCAAAATTCTCCCCTCTAAACCCCCCCTCCCCATGGTCCAATTCAGCCATTAAGGAACTTGATTTTTCTTTTTGTATAAAACGATTATATATCAAGTTTGATAACGATAAGACAAAAATTGCGTCCGCTATAGCAGTAACAGACAAATATATACATATATATATATATATATATATATATATATATATATATTTGAACGGACCTCATTTTCGTCATCTCCTAGGTAGGATCGATGGACATCGGAAGAAAAATTTCGATTTCGTACAACCTCAATAGCTGATTTTTCTTAAGGAAAATCTGCTAAGAGTAAATGACTCATTAATGAACAATGTAGCCAACTGCTCAACTACTGACTTCCAAGTGAAATAACATATCTTCTTTTTAAATTAAAGCTTTAATAGAACACTCATATTCATTTGCATTTAATTTTTCCCTCTTTACTAGGGTTCTTCACAACTATCGAATTCCTTCTCTTCAGCGAAATCATTCCCTTTTTTAAACGGGATCTTTATATAGGATTGGCCCTTTTCCAATTCAAGCCAGGGAGTGAGAAGGCTAAAATCTGTTTGCAAAGGTTTTCTTTATGTTTCTCCCGTAATTTCATTCTCCTTGTTCACGTTCTCTTTCTTCCCTTTGTATTAGAAATTCTACAAAAGTCTCATAGCCCCCCCTCTCTTCATTAGAAATAGTTTTATTTCTTCTTTCTTCTAAGGTATCCTCTCCCCCCCCCCACTTGTTCCTTTTCTCTTAGTCCTCCATTCTCCAAAATTATATGAATTGTGTATATATGTTCTGTTCCTGAATTTTTTGTTTTTGAAAGTAATGCTAATTCTGTAATTAAATTTAACACAACTCTGATCAGCACCCCGTATAGATTATTTTTAAATATAATTTATTTTTTTCTTTGACGTGAAATTCAACACATAGACCAAGGAGTTGAGAGATACAAGTTCAATATATAAGAATAAGTGTTTTCAATGAAAACGTTTTTTTCAGTGTTGGCCTCAACTAGAGGTAGTAACATGAAGTGGACTGTAATAAATGGTTTAACTCTAAATACGCTTTTTTTCATTGCATTTTCGTTTTATTTACTTGATAATATGTCTTTTAATTTTTTTAAAGGCCTTGTCATATGATAAAATATTAATTCGGCGCGAGACCTGCCAAGCACCCTCATGGAACCACTTATGACAAATGAGAGGTCGTTTAGGAAACAAAGTAATAAATCACTATTAGTAATTATCTTTTAGTGTGTGTGTGTCAGCTTTTAGTTAATGTCAATGGCTTAATTTATACTTAATTATCATTCGTAATTCAAACCAAACTAAATCTTATTATTTTTTGGAGAAATAAAGCGTTATTTTAGTCTTACACATTTTAAATTGCTACCCCCTGCTTGTTAATTAAATTATGAAATTATCTGTTTGGAAATTTTGTATGATGAACTTTTATTCTCCTTCCTTGGTTCTGTAACTAAGATAATCCCAGGTAGACGTGCTTAGATTAAAACTTTTCGTTTATCCAATAACCCTAAGAGATCCTTTTAGCAGATTTCCCTTAAGGGAAATCAGCTATTGAGGTCGTACTCATGACGCGAGTTTCGAAAAATGTCTTCAAATATTCATCGATCCTACCCAGGAGATGACGAAAATGAGGTCCGTTCAAAATTATATATATATATATGTCTGCTAACGCTCTCTGTTGCTGTTTGTGGCAATTTTCGTTTGATTGTTACCAAACTCGGAATTTAATCGTTTTATGTAAAAAGGAAGATCAAGTTCGTTAATGGCTGAATTCAGACCAGTTGGAGGGGGGGGTTTAAAGGGAGGGATTTTTGAAAATTCAAACTATCTCCGTTATTATGCGTCGGATCAAATATTTTTATAGAATTAATCTTATTGCAAATTAAATTTACTATAAATATTGTTCTATACATTTATTCTGTATCTTGAATATTAACCGAGATATTTGCATTTGTATTGTGTGTGTGGTCGGCAGGAGTCGGCTATGTTCGGGCTTTCCGCCGAGAGCTCTGACGGCCGTTTCCGTAACTGTTCGTCCCTCGTGAATAGGTTTAGAGATCCCTTCCTACTACAGTTGTTGTTGGGCAGATTTCTCTACTGTAAAACTTCACGTAGGAAATCTGCTTAGTTTACGCAGCCCCTGCGTGACTGACTTTATTATACATAAACATCTCGCACCCAGCTACATACACGGCAATACAACTTCAATAAAAGATGTGGAAACTACATTAAATATTGAAACAATTGGCAAGAACGATGTGACAGATGAACTATGGATTACACTTAAAATTTCCCCAACCAACGATTATTTAAACAAGAGAAACACTATAACAGGCTACTAGGCTATACAAATTCTCACAGGGAATAGTAATCCGTTAACGCTCGAGTGGTCGCAATTTTTGTTGTCTCGTTACCAAACTCGATATTTAATCGTTTTTTGTATAAAGAAAGATCAAGTAAGTTATTGGCAGAAATCGGACCAGTGGGAGAGGGGGGGGGGTTAGAGGTGGAATTTCGAAAATTTCAAATATCTCCGTTATTAACCTCTGCGTGATGGACTTTTTTTCAATTTTCTGGCGTTTTTCCTTTCCTTAGTTTATTAGCTAGTTGTTATGATTTTCATTTACTCTTTAAATTTTCTTAACTACTTACGCAAATTATTGTAAAGAAATATATCTTCACTATCTAGTATGGTGAACAGTAAATCGGGTCCTTTGTGCATGGGGAGTGGACTAAGAAGAAAAAGAGCTTCATATACTGAACAATATCAAAAAATAGATATTATTTTCTGGTAGTATTTTAATTAAGGAATATTAGCATACAATTTTACTGATATGATATATTTATTTATTAATTTTATAGAGCTCCGCAACTACGGCCACATGACTCTTCTTAAAGATGGAGAAATACAAAAACGAGTAAACAAAATAACAAAAAATGGAACACACAAAATAATATAAAGAACAAAACTAAGGGAACGGGACACAAAACACTAAAAGAAACACAAGCGAAACTAAAATAGGATGGTAAATAAATAAGTGAAAATAAAATTTAGTAACTTAGAAAGAACAACTATTCATAAAAACAGGCATATATTATTCACATTTAAACACGCCACACACACACACACACAAACACACACTAAAAGTTTTAAAATATCTAATTAAATATTATCAAACTGCACAATCGTTTTTAAGTATGTCAGAATAGTGGCAATATGTGGACTACCCTCAGTCAGTAGTTCGTTCAAGTCATGTGGAATGTTTAAAAAGTTCGTAATCTGCATTCTGTTGGTAGGTCAATAATATACTTATACATATATGTTTAATATGATTATTTCATTGAAAGTGCCTTTTTCCCCCTTTTAAATCTAATTGAAATATAATTAAATATTCCATATTATATTTGTTTCCAGGTGACGAATGTGAACTAGTTAAGAATCGCATGAAGGAGTGCCCCGAACTACCACCCCCTCCCCCACCACCACCACAGAGGTTTCAGAGACCTCCAGGACCTCCACCATTTTAAATCATCAAACAATAGTTCCTAGGAATCAATACTCACCATCTTATTCCATCGGAGAGGAAAATTGTTTTTTCCTTCAACAATTATTTTACCAGTCATAATCATTAAGTCTCTCAGAAAAGAGTGCGATAGTTTGCACTATTGTTTAAGTTTATGTAATTATTACCTTTGCTGCGTATTATTTCTGAACAAGTACACGAACTATCAACTGTAAATAAAAGTATTTCTCTTACAAAGTATAACATCCATTGTACCGAGTGTATTATACCCTTAATTCAGACAAAAAAAGGCTTTAAATTTTGTGAGTGTAAAGCAACTTTGTCAAAAAGAAACAGAATAGACATAATAATAGTATAATTAATAGTTTTCTGCATTAAAGGATTATATTTTCCTACCAATAGTTTTATTATAATTTATTAATGTAGAAGAAATAACTATGGAAAACGAAAACTGAATCAAATACATTTATTGAAATAATTTTGAATTTTATTAGTGATATTATGTTAAGAATTAGTACTAATAGTGTAAATAATATTTTAATCTTTGAATCCTAAATAAAGTATTTTTTTTTTTAAATCATTGGCATTAATAAAGTAAACAAACATTATTTCTTATTTCCAAACATTAATAACTAGGCCTTGTAAAAAATACTTCTACAATTTGAAGTTTAACTACTTTTAAAAAAAAATCATTTAATCCTCTATTTCGAGAAAATCAAGTCTTTACTTACCATGAATGTGATAGTGACAGAATACCAGAACTATATTACAATAACATTACCTACTTCTGCGATTTAAGATTTTGTATGGTACATTTTGGGTATCAAAAATTAAACAGAATCAAAAGAAATTGAAGAATGACAGCATTTCATCACAGCTTATTTACTTCATATTCATATTTATATTTGTGTCATTAAGAGTTAAGTAGGAAAACGCTAGAATATTAGTTGTTTTATTACTCTTTCAAATTGTAATTTACGTATGTACGAGTAAGACTTCAATAGTTGATTTCCCATAAGGGAAATCTGCTGAAAGGATAGAAGAGAAAGCAAGATGCTTAGGTTTACATATATACTCAAAACTAGCTTCGAATACACACATAAATATAAAATTCAATTAGGCTTACACACGATTTACTCATATATAAGCTCTTATAATAACAAAAGATCCGGCATGCAGGGGCTGTGTTAACTAAACAGATTTACCTTGTAGCTGATGCAGGAAACCATATGGCATTAGTCACATCTTAGCTGAGTCTTCGTTAAAAAAAAAAAAAATTTCGAACATATATCCCCATACAAAGAACATAAAAAATCCGCCACAAGGGGGCTACGTTACGTAAGCAGATTTCCCACGTGAGATTTGCGTTTATCACAAAACGTAAAATATCAATGAGAACAATATTATGTATTTAGGCTTCAAATAATGTGTTTCATAATATAACTAGCAGCTTATTGCTAATATGACATGGGTAGGAGAGGTGGTTATGTGAAGGCCAACAACTAAAAAAATGCAAATACCTCAGTTAATAAACAGGATAGTGAAAAAACATGCATGACAACATTTATAGAACAGTACATTTTCAATAAGATTGGTTCTATACAATTCTTCGATCCGAAGGACAACAATGTAGATATAAAGAATTTTCAAAATTCCCTCCTCTCTCAAAACTCTGTCACCCACTTGTCGAATTTCCGTGATTACGAAGCTAAATCTTTAGTTTTACATTAAAAGTTTAAATGTCAAGTTTGGTAACAATTAAACTAGAGAGAGGGAGAGAGAGAGAGAGAGAGATTTTTTTTAAAATCCGGTCATGAGTACAACCTCAATAGCTGATTTCCCGTAAGGGAAAACTCCTAATAAGATGGAGTGAGTATTTGTATTACTATTCCCTTTGAAAATTTGTGTAGCCTAGTAGCATGTTATAGTGTTTCTTTAGTTTAACCCTTCGTCGGGCGCGTGATCTCTCAGATACACAGTTTCTAGAAAAATATTTGCCACTCTTCCTAGCAGAGAGTGGTGGTGTAGTGCTTCGAGTTATGTGCTTTATAGGACCCCCCCTCAAGGTCAGTAGTGTCACTGCGTTTGATGAAGTCGTGTGTTTCACCTGTCATTCAGTTTAATCTCCTAGATACCACGCGCCCGATCACGAAAGTTTTTTTTTAAATCTGTATTTCATAAATATATACTAGTACATCAATTAACTTTCTCTTTATTGAATGGAATTATATAAACCCATTTTTCTATTATTTTGCTCATACATGAGCTTTCAGAAGAACTTATTCAAGAAAATATTTTATGACGCAGTGACAATAGTAGACGTTTACCAACCGAACTAGGGATGAAACTTGACGAGTACAGAGACTCATTGGACCATACATTGAACTCAAGTACAGAATAGCATAAAAAAAGTCCCTCCACTATAACGAGCTAAAGCAAATGATGTGAACCAAGCAAAACTGAAAAGAAATGTAGGTTTACTCATTATTCTTGTGAGATTTGCAAAAGCAAAATTTGTTTACAACATAGCTCCACGCCTTGTCCAAATTGTAATGCAACTCTGCAAAAGAGATAATAATTAAACTGGTATTTTTAAAAGGATTGGTACATTAAAATTTAGATGATTTTTAATAAGTCTTATCTAAAAGTGATTTCGTGCTACTTATTTTTGAATGAAGTTATATTTAGATATTTTGTTTATATTGTTCACAAAGTGAAATGAATTATGAATAATTAAGACATGTGCATTTAAACTATTTCTTTTGGTATTTGTATGTTTTAATTATATTTTAAAAATTATCGTCCACGGTTTTAATAGCAATGAATCTATAACCAACTTGGTTATATTTTCTACTATGATTTTTTTTTTATTATAGTACGTGTCAATTTTGAAAATTGTTTACTTCTTTCAAACAAATACTTCCTCAGATATGATTTCTAATTACACACTGAACATTTTAGTGCAACATATGTATTAAAAAACTGTATTTCCGTAAAAATGGTTAAGGTTGTATCTCTGAGATACACGCGCCCGAAGGCGGAATGTTTTTGACGCGGCCGACCGAGGGTTAAAAGCCCTCGGTTTTGGAATTTTTAAGTGAAATCCATTGTTAATCTGTTACATTGTTCTTGCCATTTGTCTCAGTATTTAATGTAGTTTTCACATCTCTTACTGAAGTTGTATTGGAGTGTATTTGGCTGGGTGTGAGATGTATTTGCATAAAAGGCTCTCTTATTGTTATTGAGTAAATGAAAAATATTAATCTGAGTACATTTATCTAGAATAATCTAAGTCACAGAACCAAAGAAGGAGAATAAAAGTGGAACATACAAAATTCCTAAGCAGATAATTTCATTAAGAAGCAGGGGTTAGCAATTTAAAATGTGAAAGACTAAAAGAAAACTTTATTTTCCATCAAATAATGAGATTTATTTTGGCTTTAATTGCGAATAATAATTAAGTATAAATTAAGCCATTTCCATGAACTAAAAGCTGACTGACACACACAAATGTATATGAAACCAATGACTCTCAAATGAAATCATTTTAGATAAAGTGCATTAAAACATTTAGTTTATTTAATTTAGTAGGAGTATTAGAAATTCATGTGATGCCTATATCATATTTTTGTTCATACCTTTAAAACCAGGGTTCTAAAACCTGTGACGTGGGTATGTGTTTTGGTTTAAACAAATCACCTTATGCTTATGGTGTCTTTTCGGACCAAGATCTAGCTAATAAAGTACTAAATCACTACTAGAATACCTGTTTGACGATTAGAAGATAGGTCGAATATCGTATATTAAAGTAAATATATTCCGCTCTGGGATATATACCCAAAATGCATTATATTATTTCTTTTTTAACAGATTTTTTTACGGGTAATCAGCTATTGAGATTGTACACGCCGCGCGAATGTCTAAAAATTGGCAAATTAACTATCCTTTCCTGATTATATTTGTATTCTTGAAAATCAAAGTAAGTCCACAAATATTTTCTTAGTGGGCACTAAAAAATGTTATCAAGAGGCATTAAAAGATGAAAACATTAAAGGAGCACTTCAACAGAAGCCAGAAAAAAGTTCAGACAAAAATAAACATATTTCAATATACAAGAAGAAAATAGAAACAAGGTTGGAGTGCGTTTCAGACAAGGTTTCATGTAAAAAGTGCTTCTCGCAGGGACTGCGTAAACGGAGCATATCTGTAACCTACTGGTATAACACATTTGTGTTCTAATCTCACCACATATTCTGTATTTATATGTAAAAAACTCATGAGATGAAGATGGGGTTGGTAATGACGGCAGAAAACAAGAAAGTACGAATAACTCGCGTATTATTTGAGTTACGACAAAATGCGTAGAGTAAAAATTGAAGAACATCAATAGTTTAACAAGATTGGTTGAATACCATTTTACGATCCTACTCTTAATAATGAGATGTTTTGAATTTTCAAATCCCCCACATCATTCCAGATTTCAACCAATTAAAAATACAATCTTTAGTGTTGTCTAAAATAATTAAAGTTACCGTTGAGTATGGTTATCATCAAATAAATATTTTCGAGTAAAAACGTAAAATCTTAGACGTCATCTGATAACGAATTTGTATGTATCTCAAATAAAAAAAGTCCGTCACGCAGGGGCTTCGTAAACTAAGCAGATTTCCCATGTGAAGTTTAGCATTAGCGAAATCTGCATACTGGTAACACAACACCACCATAAGTAAATACAAACGGTAATCAGAAACCTTTCAGTTAATTTTAATAAACTCCCAACTGAAACTGGCTTCTGAATTGTAAGAATAATTTATATTTTAATAACTCAAATTTTAGTAGTCCCAGAACTAAAGAAGGGGGGGGGCGGATGAACAGAACGTATTTGCATAAATCTCACAAAGTAACGAAGGTTAGGTAAGGTTAGAAACTACAGGTTAGGTTAGAAGCTTCCGCCAGAACCGACTTACGGCCGAACTAACCCAAACAACACCCGACCACAGAATTCATAAAAATGCAAATATCTCGGTTAATATTCAAGATAGAGAATAAGTGTATATAACAATATTTATAGTAAATTAATTTAATTTGCAATAAGATTGGTTCTATACAATTTTTCGATCCGATGCATAATAACGGAGATATTTCGAATTATCGAAAGTCCCCCCTCTAAACCCCCCCCCCACCCTCTGGTACGATTTCAGCCATTAACGAACTTGATCTGTCTTTTTACATAAAATTGTTAAATATCGAGTTTCGTAACGATCAAACAAAAATTGCGACCGCTAGAGCGTTAACAGACAAATATATATATATTTGTCAATTTTTTTTTTTTTAGCAAGGCTTCAATGTTTACTAAGTACACTTCCCGTTTGGGTGCATTGTTTTCCCGTGAGGGTCAAGCAGGCCACTTACAGAAAAAAAAATTGTATTTCAAGAATAAATGAAAATAAGCCTCTAATCATTGTTTCCCATGAGGGTCAGGCGGGCGACGTATAGATGAGAAATTTTAATTTTGAAGAATAAATAAAAATGTGTTCCTGATCTATCTCTCTCCACTTTTTAACTCACCTTTTTGAATACTTCAAACCATAATCGTGGATAGCATTTATTACAATTAAATATCCTCTATAATGAAACTTATTTCTTGTCAAAAACCAATCCGAGCTCATATATTTTAAGCTTAGTTTTGTAATTAGATTATATTTGTAATAGTAGAGCTCAGTGGAAATCATTTCACTGGAAATAAGTTAACTCAATAAACTGTTTAGGCTCCGGCCTACTTCCGCTCCAGCATCTACATCGTTTTCCTTAAAATATTGATTCAAAGTAATATTTTAATAATTTATCTACCTGATGGAATTAAATAATAGTAGTAAATAGTCCGAAAAATAATTTGATTTATATTCAAACATATAGGTGAGGGGAAGAGAACGTAGCCCTCCCTGCAAAATAAGTAATACTTTAAATCATATCAAATTTAAATTTATATTGTCTTTTTTCATAATAACATTACTATTAACGTCTAATTGTTATGATGGTACATATTTGTTTCAATAACATCAAGATATCGGAAATAAGATAATATATTAGTAGAACCAAAGGGTTGATCCCCATAGCTTCTGCTATCATTCTTTGTGTCAATTCAGCATGACTTAGTTTTAATAATACATTATGCAAATTAAATATCGGAAATGCTCTTATAGTTTACATTTCTTTTGGAAATAAATAGCAATGTTATTTTCTAGGAGAAATAAATAAATGAGAACGGAACGACGGAGATATATAACCTCACTAATCATATATAGAGTTATCATATGTGACTAAAACATAAAATCATTTGTCATAATATTCATTCATTAAAACACTTAAATAAGCACTAATAAAATTAATGACTCCCACTATAGTTTTAGCGTATATCCCGTGTTTACTTCATTTTACGAACATAGTGAATGCAACAAAAGTTACACTAAATAATAAAATAAGCAACTTTTATGTGCATGGTTGCCGAGAATCTAATAGGAAACGAAATATCACAATTTTTAATTTCAGGCCTCCCTCATAATCCCCACTCCCGTTCGGACGTAAAAATTTAAGTATAGCTTTTAATCATGGATGAATTAATGCTAATTCACATACCGAGTTTTGCTAATTTCAGTTCAATTGTTAGTGCCCAACAAAATTGTTGGCTTCCGCTTTAGTATTTAGTGTATATCTCGTTAATACTTCGGTATACGAAAAAAGTGTATATAACAAACGTTACTCTAAATAACAAAATAAACAACTTTTGTTATGTTCATATTTGCCGAAAAACCAATAGGAAACGAAATATCACTATTTTTAATTTCAGGCTTCCCTTATAACCCCCACTCCTGTTCGTCTCAGAGAAATTTTAATATAGCCTAAAGTCTAAGTTTAGTAATATACATACCAAGTTTCATAAAATTCAGTTCAGCCGTTTATGCGTGAAAAGGTAAACAAACAAACATACACGAAAGAAACAAAATGCAGATATGGTGTCTATGACATGTGAAACGAAAAAGTTGTCGTGAAATTTCGCGAAAAAAATCAATGTACAGACAGAGGTTTACAATTTTATATATATACTAGCTCAGATACCCCGGCTTCGCCCGGGAATTCATTTGAGGGCTGAATGGTGATGGTATTTTTTAGCAGGCTTTACATTGCACAATATTTTGACATTTACCCGTCCCAGAGTGTTTAGGATTGATACCCGTCCTTTCCGTGGATTTGCTAATAATAGAATTATTTGTTCGATAAGGCTTCACAGTCTTCGATATTTTTATATTTCCCGTCTCTTATACATGTAAATAGGGTGAATTTTTATTTCAGGCCTCCCTTATAAACCCCCTCCCCGTTCGAACCTAAAAATTTTAATATAACTTTATAATCATGGAAGAATTAATGCTAATTGACATACCAAGTTTTGTTAAGTTCGGTTCAGCCGTTAGTGCCCGCTAAAGTTTTAAGGTATTACTCATTTATACTTAGGTATACGACAAAAGTGTATATAACAAAAGTTACTCCAAATAACAAAATAGACAACTTTTGTTATGTTTTATATTTGCGGAAAAACCAATAGGAAAACGAAATATCGCTATTTTTAATTTCAGGCTTCCCCTATAACCCCCACTCCTGCCCGTCCATAGAAATGTTGGTATGGCTTATTATAATGAAGGCCTCACTGCTAATGCACATACCAAGTTTTATTTAGTTCGGTTGAGTATTTTTTGGCAAATAATATTATTGACTCCCGCTATACTTTTTAGCGTATAACGCATTTAAACTTCGGTATACGACAAAAGTGTATATAACACAAAGTTACTCTAAATAACAAAATAGACAACTTTTGTTTTGTTTATATTTGCAGAAAAAACTAATTAGGAAACGAAATATCGCAATTTTTAATTTCTGGCTTCCCTTATAAACCCCCACTCCTGTTCGTCTCAGAGAAATTTAATATAGCCTAAAGTCTAAGTTGGGTTAGTAGTAATATACATACCAAGTTTCATAAAATTCCGTTCAGCCGTTTATGCGTGAAAAGGTAACAAACAAACAAACAAACAAACAAACAAACATACACGAAAGAAACAAAATGCAGATATGGTGTCTATGACATGTGAAACGAAAAGTTATCGTGAAATTTCGCGAAAAAAATCAATGTGATGAAATGATTTTTTTCGCGAAATTTCACGATAACTTTTCGTTTCACATGTCATAGACACCATAGCTGCATTTTGTTTCTTTCGTGTATGTTTGTTTGTTTGTTTGTTTGTTACCTGTCCACGCATAAACGGCAGAACCGAATTTTTTGAAACTTGGTATGTAATATTACTACTATTCCAACTTAGACTTTAGGCTATATTAAAATTCTCTGAGATGAACAAGAGTGGGGGTTATAAGGGAGGCCTGAAATTAAAAATAGCGATATTTTGTTTTCTATTGGTTTTTCGGTAAATATGAATACAACAAACGTTGTTTATTTTGTTATTTAGAGTAACTTTTGTTATAAACATTTTTTTCGTATACCGATTTATAAACGAGATATACGCTAAAACCTATAGCGGAAGTGAACAATTTAATTTGACACAAAAGACTCAACCAAACTAAATAAAACTCGGTATGTGTATTAGCAGTAAAGCCTTCATTTTAATAAGCCATATCAACATTTCTATGGACGGGCAGGAGTGGGGGTTATAAGGGAAGCCTGAAATTAAAAATAGCGATATTTCGTTTCCTATTGGTTTTTCTGCAAATATAAACATAACAAAAGTTGTTTATTGTGTTATATACACTTTGTCGTATACCTAAGTATAAATGAGTTATACGTTAAAACTTTAGCGGGAGCCAACAATTTTATTGGGCACTAACGGCTGAACCGAACTTAACAAAGCTCGGTACGTCAATTAGCATTAATTCTTCCATGATTAAATGTTATATTAAATTTTTAGGTTCGAATGGGAGGGGAGTTATAAGGGAGGCCTGAAATAAAAGTTCACCATATTTACATGTATAAGAGACGGGAAATATAAAAATATCGAAGACAGTGAAGCCTTATCGAACAAATATTCTATTATTAGCAAATCCACGGCAACGACGGGTATCAATCTAAACACTGGGACGGGGAAATGTCAAAATATTGTGCAATGTAAAGTCTGCTAAAAAATACCATCACCATTCAGCCTCAAATGAATTCCCGGGCGAAGCCGGGTATCTGAGCTAGTATATATATATATATATATATATATATATAATATATTATATATATATATATATATAATTTTGAACGAACCTCATTTTCGTTATCTCCTTGGTAGGATCGATGGACATTTGAAGAAATTTTTGGAAAATCGCCGTCATGAGTACTACCTCAACAGCTGATTTCCCTTAAGGGAAATCTGCTAAAAAGAGCCCTCGAAAACCATATTCGGTATATAAGCTTAGAATAAAGTGATTCATAATATAACAGTTTATTGTTAATGTGACATGATTAGGAGTGGGGGTTTACGTGAGGCTGAAAATTAAAAAGTCCCTCACGCAGGGGCAGCGTGAACTAAGCAGATTTCCCATGTGAAGTTTTACAATAGAGAAATCTGCATACTGGTAATACAAGTCCACCATGAGTAAATACAAACGGTAATAAGAAATCTTTCAGTTAATTTTAATAAATTCACAACTGAAACTGCTTCTGAATTGTAGAAATAATTTATATTTTAATAACTCAAATTTTAGTAGTCCAAGAACTAAAAAAGGGGGGGGGGCGGATGAATAGAACGTATTTGCATAAATCTCATTAAGTAAGGAAGGTAAGGTAGGGTTAGAAACGACAGGTAAGGTTAGAAGAAGCTTTCACCTGAGCCGAGAGGTTACGAAAATGGCCGACCTAATCCAAACTATACCCGACCACATGTCTCACAGACTTCATAAAATTGCAAATATCTTGGTTAATATTCAAGATAGAGAATAAATGCATATAACAATATTTATAGTAAATGTAATTTGCAATAAGATTGGCTCTATATAATTTTTATAATCGTAGCATAATAACGGAGATATTTCGAATTTTCGAAAATTCCCCCCTCTAAACCACCCCCCCCCGTCCCACTGGTCCGATTTTTGCCATTAGCGAACTTGATCTTCCTTTTTACATAAAACGATTAAATTCCAAGTGTGGTAACTATCAAACAAAAATTGAGACCGCTAGAGCGTTAACAGACAAATATATATATATATATATATATATATATATATATATATATATATATAAAATTGTAACCTCTGTCTGTACATTTATTTTCGTTATTCCTAGCGGGAGTCAACAATATATATTTGAACTGAAGTTTTATGAAACTCGGTATAAGTACGACCTCAATAGCTGATTTCCCTGAAGGGAAATCTTCTAAAAAACAATTACTGAAATATAACAGAATATAACATATTAATTTTATTGAAAACTATTTACTATATCTAGTACTGTAATTTATAATGAATCAGAATAATTTTTATCTCAATCAATCAAACTTTAGTAGTCCAAGAACTTAAGACGGGGAAGGGGACACCAGAATATATTTGCATGTGTCTCTCATATAATAATGGTCCCTTGAAAACAATATTTGGTATTTAAGCTTTGAATAATGCGGTTTAATATATTCCGAGTATTGTTTATTTAACCTGAGTAAATGTGGGGGTTTGCTGAAGGCTGAACTTAACTAACTTCAGCCTAATATCATGAACCACTTTATTCTAAGTATAAATATAAAATATTGTTTCACGGGACTTTTATTATGCGACATACATATGAATTCGTTGTGTGATGACGTCATGAATTGTGATTTTACTTTTTTGTTTCGGAAATTTTTATTTGATCTATACTATACTTGATATTTAACCGTATCACTGTTTACACCAAAGCTCATATTTGGTATTGGCTGAAATCAAAAAGTCCGTCTCGCGGGGGCTGCGTAAACTAAGCAGATTTCCCACGTGAAGCTATACAATAGAGAAATCTCTATACGAGAGCCGTCTCTCTCTATGTTCGTTATCGGCCCACATATAATAAAAATACAAATATCTAGGTTAATATTCAAGATAGAGAATAAATGTATAGAACAATATTTATAGTAAATTCAATTTGCAATAAGATTGGTTCTATACAATTTTTCGATCCGAAGTATAGTAACGGAAATATATCGAATTTTAGACAATCATCCCCTCTAAACCCCCCTCCCACTGGTTCGATTTCAGCCGTTAACGAACTTGATCTTTCTTTTTACGTAAAACTCCTAAATATCGAGTTTGGTAACGATTAAACAAAAATTGCGACCGCTAGAGCGGTAACAGACAAATATATATATAATATATATAGTAAATTTAATTTGCAAAAAGATTGATTCTGTACAATTTTTCGATCCGACGTATAGTAACGGAGATATTTCGAAAATCCTCCCCTCTAAACCCCCCCTCCCACTGGTCCGATTTCAGCCGTTAACGAACTTGATCTTTCTTTTTACATAAAACGACTAAATATCGAGTTTGGTAGCGATTAAACAATAATTGCGACCGCTAGAGCGGTAACAGACAAATATATATATATATATATATATATATATATATATATATATATATATATATATATATATATACAGTTTTGAACGGACCTTATTTTCGTCATCTCCTGGGTAGGATCGATGGACATTTGAAGAAAAATTTCGAAAATCGCGTCATGAGTACAACCTCAATAGCTGATTTCCCTTAAGGGAAATCTGCAAAAAAAATCGAAGTATCTCTGTTAATATTCATGATACATAAAATAAGTATAGAACAACAGTTATAGTAAATTAAATTTGCAATAAGACTGGTTCTATACATTTCTTCTATCCGATGTAAAACAACGGAGTTAATTCGAATTTTCGAAATTCCACCTATAAACTCCCCACCCACTGGTCCGATTTCAGATATTAACGAATTTGATATTTCTTTTTTCATAAAATGACTAAATGTTTTTACATCAAATACAAATTGCGACTGCTAGAGTGTTAACAGACAGACAAACACACACACTCACACACTTATTTGTGGCCCTTCTCGATATTTAAACGTTTTATTTATGACTAAATATCAAGTTCATAAATAGCTGATTTCGGACAAGTGGTAGAGGGGTATAGAGGTGGGATTTTAGCAGATTTCCCTTAAGGGAAATCAGCTATTGAGGTCGTACTCATGACGCGATTTTCGAAAAATTTCTTCAAATGTCTATCGATCCTACCCAGGAGATGACGAAAATGAGGTCCGTTCAAAATTATATATATATATATATATATATATATATATATATATATATATATATATATATATATATATATATTTGTCTGTTAACGCTCTAGCGGTCGCAATGTTTGTTTGATCGCAAACTCGATATTTAACCGTTTTATGTAAAAAGACAGATCAAGTTAGTTAATGGCTGAAATCGGACCAGAGGGAGGAGGGTTTAGAGGGGAGGATTTTCGAAATATCCCCCCTCCCCCTGGACTTATTTCAGCCGTTAACGAACTTGATCTTTATTTTTACATAAAACGACTAAATATCGAGTTTGGTAACGATTAAACAATAATTGCGACCGCTAGAGTGGTAACAGACAAATATATATATATATATATATATATATATATATATATATATATATATATATACAGTTTTGAACGGACCTCATTTTCGTCATCTCCTGGGTAGGATCGATGGACATATGAAGAAAAATTTCGAAAATCGCATCATGAGTACAACCTCAATAGCTGATTTCCCTTAAGGGAAATCTGCTAAAACCATATAGCCAATGTAGTTGGAATTTCAATTTTTTACAACTATTGTCTTATACATGTTTTCTCAGACTCGAATATTAACGGTGTTGTTTGTATGTTTTTGGTGTCTCAATGTTGTGTACCCCACTTCTCACCTGATTTTCACTTTATCTCAGTCATTAAACATCTCAAATCCAAAAAACATTTAAAATCCTGTTTACTTAGGGCGCTTACTTCGAGGGAAATAAAAAATAGATAGTGAAATGGGATCATCAACGTATTATATTGCAGGTTGTGGAAAAATGCTTATTTCTGAAACACGTGAGTGACGGACTTCATAATCTACTTGGTAGGTTTGAAGAAAGTCTTTGATAATCCCGTCACGTGTACACCCTCAATAGCTAATTTACCCTAAGGGAAATCTGCTAAAAATTTATCTCCAATTTTAATGAAGAACATAAGCGTTGGTGTATTATTTAAATGGATTGAATTTTTTTAGAGAAATGAATAGTTTTACCCCCCCCCTCCCTCACGTCCTTTCTGTGACAGTTTGACTGTACTTCATTTATTGCCATACTTATAAAATATAAAAACGATTTCAGTAAAATTTGCAATAAATTGTGCTTCATTAATTAAAATTCATAATTTCGTAACTTTTTGAATTGCAATCTAAAATGCTTTATTCCAACACTGTTATCTGGAGGCATGCATTCGCGCGCAGGTTACAGGGGATGATAACAAAAACACCAATTTAACTTTCCTTGGGACTGTTTTTGCTCTTGATGGAATAACAATTTCTTAATCATGGTCGAAGCTGCTCCTGGTCGCAAGGAAATTTCAGTAAATAAATATTTGTATTCATTTATTGGCTCCAATTGGTGGATTTTTTTCTTTGTCATATATTTTCACTTATTTTTAGTATTTAAGACTTAGTTGTTGTTGTTTATTATTTATTATGTATACAATTTATTAGCCTTATTATTATTATTTTATTAGGATTTCAAATTCAAGCTTTTCACAAGACTAAAAGTATTCTCTGAACAAGAAAAGTTTAATTTAGACAAACCTACTAAACTTGTTGCTGCAGCCAGTAAATATGGCATTGTTTTTGTTGGGACACCTAAAGGGATTCAATGTATGTAATTTGATGACTTATCATTGTGTTATTTATGAATCCTTGATTTTTGAATTTTTATAAAGAACCCCTCTGTTTTTAAAGGCATCCGGACTGAAGACTTGCCACCTCAAGATGAAAGAAACACTAATCGTAATATATCATCCTATAAACGACGTGAATTTCTCTTGGGTACTCCACCAACGCATATTGATGTTAGTTGTGACAATGAGCATCTTGCGATTACTCTTCTCTCTCAAGACTGTGCGGTATTGCATATTTACAGTGTTCAGTCTTGTTCTTCTGCTGTAAGTAATTTCTCCATTAATTATATTCTGAGTGCTAGAATGCTAATACTGTTCTGAATAATTTGAAAACATTCAAAATATTTGCAATATTTTTCACTCCTCATTTTTATTTTTAGTTGTTATATATTTTTTTGCTACATATCATTAAGACATTTCGAACTATTGATAGTCCTTATTAGTATATTTAATTAGTGGAATAATAAGTATTTTGTTCATGAAATATTGTTTAAATATTTCTGTGTACCAAGCTTGTAACCTGTGTTCAAATCCTAGCTAGATTAAACAATTACAAATTTTGGTTTATTGAGTGAGTGCATAAGTAAATAAACAAAAAAAAAAATCAAAAAATAAAAGGGTTCTGTAATTGATAAAATGTTAAAGTAGTAAGTGTTTTACCAAGAGTATAATTCCAAACAAAAAAGGACTCACTTTTTAAATTTTTTTGTTTTATTTGAAGTTATTTTTTTTTCTGAATATGAATCTGTAGATGAAAACTAGGTTTTATAATTTCTATATCCATTAAAAATAAAAATATATACTTACAACACATTTTTAACGATTTAGGATGTAAATCTTATCTAGTTCTGAAAAAAAAATCATTTTAATAGATTTCCCACGAGTGAAATCAGGTGTTAAGGTTGTATATGATTGCCGATGAATTTCTTCAAATGGCCACTGACGTTACCTAGGCTATGGTGAAAATGAGGTCAATTCTCTATATGTATATATCCTAATAAAACTGTAATGATGAGATGAAGATTATATTTGGAGGAATTGGAAAGTTGTTTAGGCCGATTGCAGTGTTTGTTCATGAACTCAAAATCTTCTGTGAAAGCAGATTTTGTATCAAAGAAGTTTTATAAAATGATCTAAGGGCATAAAAACCTAGAAGTTGATCGCCCATAAACCCGCAACCTAACCTAACCTAAAATGAATTATTATGTATAAATATATGCAAACTATACAAACAAGAGGAGAAATAATATAATTTAGATATCGTTTGAGTTTGGTGCAAAACAATTATTATTATGTCATTGATAGATTATAATTGAAGCCTTATTTGTTTGACAAAGTCTGCAAAATTCATGCTTCCAACTTCACTTTAGACCACCATTGTGGCATTAAAATTTATGTTAAAGACATGTGATAAACAACACATTTTATGTTCAAATATTTGCATTTTATCATGATTAATTTTTTTTTTATTATTTTTTTTTTTAATTACATTTTGTGTCCTTTTTATGATCCTTCAGAAGTACATCCTATAATATACGGCCAGTATACCTCAGTCGTCCTCACTATTTACATGTAGGCAATCAATGTAAAACTGTGTAACACATAGAGCATTGTTAAAACAATTGCATTTCAGGTTATATTGTGTTGTTCATCGTTTGGCCTTCAGCTGTAAAAAGCTAATTTTACATTTTTCTTGCTCAGTTTATTGGTCCCTGACCTTTCAGGCCTGGGGTCTCAAAATTTTGAAACGGTATTCCAAGAGTACTTGTGTATAATACTTAAAAAAATTCTTCATTGAAAAGGAGCAATTTTTGTGTTGTTTTCCAGAGGAGCAATCTTGTTTTTCATGTTTGTCTCAGGACTATTTCTGTACTTTTTTGTTTTGAGGTTAGTACCTCAATTTATTTGTTATGTACATGCAAAAATAAGGAAAAGCATAAGTATAGCGTCGTTATAAAATGTCATCTTCTTGGTTATCCTTAGATTTGTAATTAGGAGCATGAAGTACTCTTGCCTTTCTTGGCTAAGCGGGGAGGAGTTTCATATTTGGTCTCAGGTGGGTGATATTTTTAATTTACAGCTCAAAGAATGCCCCCGTTTCTCTATTGATTTGTAGCATCAAATGGCAAACATAAGTTAGCCAATTTTTCACTTTAACAATATAAAGGGTAATGTGAATTCTCTAATAATTTGTGGTATAACAGATTTTCAAAAGTACTCTTTTACCATTACTCATTTATAATTTTAAATAAAAATATCCTTTTACAGAACGTTAAGAAAGTGAGTGAAGTCCGACTGAGCAATACCCCTGGTGTTAATGTATCAGATCTTCAATGGAACCCAGGTGTTGCGAATATGATTGCAGTGGCTATGACTGATGGATCTGCAGCTGTTATTGAATTTAAAGATGGATCATTTAATATAAATTCTATACCGCAAAATTCGCAAGCCTCGTGAGTATTTTGTTTTTCCTATTTTTGGATAAAGTAATTTGTAATTCTTATTTTTGTTTTAAAAAAGCCGTAACTAGAAGTAAGTCTGTCTCCAAATGTACCAACTTCTGACTACTTCCACCATTTTTTTGATAACTTTCAATTCCATAATTGTAGGCTGATCAGTATATAGATAGTAACTTTGTTATCTAATTTTATAGAATGGATGTAGAATCTTTATCAAAATGTAATTAAATTTGGGCCTTTTAAGGCACTGTTATTCAGATCTGTAGTTTTGATTATGATTTCGGTCTCCTCTTATGTATAACTTCATATTTTTTTTTCTGGAATTAATTTGGGATACAATTCTGTAAATTAAGAGCAGTGAAGAATTGATTAAATTTGTTATTTGATCTGTTACTCCTATAGATTTTAGATTTGATCTTGTGCTCATACAAAAGTACTACTATTATCCTAAATATGTTAGTCTTTCAACAAACCACATAAACAAATAGTTATGCCGCTATATACCTTAAGTATGAAATCATATGTTCTTAGAAATAGCTTGATATGCACAATTATTATTATTATTTATTAACGTCCACTTTTTGCAACTTAGGCTAATCGGGACGGGTTATCTACAGGTTACCACCCTTTCCTAGCCAGGGTGGGATTTTAGGACGTTATTTAATGAATTTCGTCACTAAATAATTTCCTTTGCCCAGGCAAGAATCGAACTCGCCACTCTAGGTTTACCATGCACAAGTATTTTTTATAGTAAGTAAATAATAATAAGCATTCCAATTTTTGGGAAGGCAAAGGATTCTGGGTAATTAGGTTATTGGGAGGCCACCCATTTAAGACAATTTTAAACCATAATTAAAAGAAAATCACTTTATTATTTAAATTAAGAATTCTAGAATTTATAAATGACAAAATGGTTAACAGTAGGCCACTCATTATTTACATATAAAATATTTACTGGTACAAAATTGCTTATTGCTATCGCTTTATGGCTGTAGTCAGTTTGTACTTGATTAGGTTATCTTAGTCATTCTGTTTCTTTTCTTACAAGAAAATGAGTGATCGTTTATTAACACCATTCGGTGATCTTTTTTTATTACACCACTAGGACAGCTTCCTTGCAGACAATGGCTGGTGATGACCGCTTTATGCGGCTACTCCATGGCATCACCTAGTTTTGAGCTAATTCTAATTTATAATTACATTTTGCCATTCAAACAAATTTTAGGAGTGTTATTTTTTTTTTTTTTTTTATTATGAGTTAATAATCGTCTTTGGTGGGTGGTCTCCCAAAACCAATAAGTACTGGGTTCTGTATATGATGTGTTTAACTATACATGTATATAGTGAGAGAGAGGTTTTGTTAAGAGGAGAGAACTACAGTAAAAAAAACAATAAAAAAAACGAGTAATTGGCTACAATAATCTCATCCTTTAATCATTTTGTATTTCTTTCTTTTGAGTCCAAGTGGAATGTACAGCATCCAACTGTTTCACTTTGACCGTGCCTTCAATAAAATATTAGCATTTTTAAAATTATTTTATGTAACTGAGTATTTTTAATAAATTTTTACTTTTATTATATTAGTGTTTTTAATGGACAGATGCTTCTAATAGGGGCCAAAAAAAAAATCACAGACTATTCAGTGGTCTACATGTTTTTCATCAATTAATTCCTAATGAAAAGCCATAAACTATAACATTATTTTAGTTATTTCAACATTTGTAATCAATGGCAATTTCCTGTTACTATTTTGAAGCTTTGAAACACTTTTCAAATGTAAGGGGTAAGAGTAAACATCATGTCTTGAATACTACCATTGCTAGATACTTATTGAGAAAACTATAATTATCATTTTCTGAATTATAATCGAGTATAGTATATTATTCCTCAATGAAGTAAGGTGAATTTATAGCCATGCTACAGGATTTTCAAGTAGGCTTGTTTATGTTCTAAGACAGGAAAAATTGTACTACCAAATGTTTCTCTTGTTTTGTTAATACAATTATGTTGCTTTCCTCTTGTAATTAGTTTTATTATGATTTAGGTGTCTGTGTTGGAGTCCAAAAGGTAAACAAGTAGTTATTGGAGCTAGAAATGGTTCACTGACGCAGTATAAACCTGAATTGAAAGCTGTTAAAACATTTCCTCCTCCACAACTTGGTACTTCAGGATTATCTGTCATTAGTGTGCATTGGCTATCAAGTTTTCAGTTTATTGCAGTTTACAAAAACGTAGCTGACCCATCATCAAAATCAAGTTAGTATTTTATTTTTATTTTTTTATTTTTTTTCATGTTGGAGCAATGAGGAAGGTAGTATTACCCAAGTATTAATTCACTTGAATGTAAATTTGATTACATTTTATTGTAGGCCCTAATAAAGATAATAAAGTGTTCTAAAACACTGTCAAAGTTGTTGTAGTTTGTTTTACCGTACTTCTCTGAAAGCCACACCAAACAAATGGGGAAAATTATGGGTCATATTTATTTGCTCAATTACTAATCATCAGCATGACAAGATAATAATGACTTCACATAATATGACTAATTATTATTTCCGATAACATACATACTCAAGAGTTATAATAATATTGGTTTATTATAATAGAAGAAATCTAGAATATAGTACAGCCAGGAATTGAAGAGCCTTGTGGCCGGAGGGTGGGAGAAGGGGCGTGGCCGAAGGAGCAAGGGAAGGGGGCGTGTAATCCTGACCTGAAAACATTCATGCCCGGAACTCATTAACCTGCCCGGTATTGTGCAAATAGTTTCTTCTAAATTGTTTTGTTGTGAATATGTCTCGACCCGGTCCATCCACTCAAAGTGCTGAGAAGCGACACATTATTCATAGTAAAGAGAGGAGAGTTATTGGAAATGTTTTGGAGGCTTGCATCGAAGAAAAAAGAAAAAAATGATTTATTGGCTCCGTTTACTAGCCCTCAAAAGAGGACGACCTTATATACAAAATGTTCTCTGGCGACAGTGAAACGAATAGCCTCAGAGAAAAAGAAGTCTCCAGAAGGAAATTTACAATCGCCAATGAAGCCCCACCGTCGTCCTATTACGGTAGATAATTTTGATAGAAATGTTATTAGACGGACAATTGAGGATTTTTATGTGAGACAAAGAATTGTGCCTTCTGTACCTAAACTTCTCACTTCATTGAGGAAAAGTATAAATTTTAAACTCGGCCGCGAATCATTGCGGAAATTGCTAAAAGATATGGGATTTAGTTGGAGGAAATCCCAAAGTGGACGAAAAATTTTAATAGAAAGGCCTCACATAGTTGACTGGCGAGGAAGATATCTTCACGCAATAAGAAGATATCGGGAATGTGGACGTCCAATCTTCTTCATAGATGAGACGTGGTTGGACACTGATTTAACCATGGGAAAGTGTTGGCAATGCCCAGGTATTACGGGGGTTACATCCTCTTTAGCAGGTACCAGACGCTTTATTGTTGTTGGTATTGGGTCCAACAATGGATTTTTACCTGATTGTCAACTTGTATTTAGAGCTGGCACCTCAACAGGAGATTACCACGGGCAAATGAATGGTGGAAATTTTACCAAATGGATTAGGGAAAAAGTGCTTCCAAAGTTGCCAGCCTCTTCTGTTATAATAATGGATAATGCCCCATATCATAATTTGCAATTAAATAAGCCACCAACCAGCTCTTCAAACAAGACAGAAATGGTAGACTGGCTTAATAAGAATGGTGCAGTTGCGGATATGAGCATGAGGCGGTATATGCTTCTAGACATGGTCAAAAATATAGCACCTAGAAAAAGAGTTTTTAAAATTGACCAAATCCTAGAGGCATATGAACATAACGTTCTAAGATTACCACCTTACATGTGTAATTTAAATCCGATGGAACTGGCTTGGGCTAAGCTGAAGAGATTTGTGCGTGAAAGAAATGTAAGCGGTGACCTCTCAATGACTAATCTGGAATCATTAATAAATGAAGGTAAGAAATAAATTTTACACAATAACACATTTTACTATTTTACGACATATCGGCGTTAAAGTCCGTTAATTATTCATATCCTTTAGGACTACGATCAATAAGAGCTGATGACTGGGCTGGTTATTGTCGGCACGTCCACAATTTAGAAGAGGAATATTGGTTAAAAGATGGACAAATGGAAAATTTTGTGGACAGCATGATAATCGCCATTGATGGGAGCGAGTCGGAAGATGATTTGCAGCTTAGCAGTAGTGAATCAGAATAATATTATAAGCACAAAACAAATTTAATTTTAATATTAATAAATCATTGTTTTTATTTATTTTTTATACGGTGGTATCATTATTTAACGTTACCTTATTTAATTACAATCATTTCATCTGTAATTCTTTAACGTTATTTATTTAAATTCTTTAATGAATTATTGTGAATGATAAATGTCTTGTATAAAAAATTGTAAAACTATAAAATAAATAGGAATTACAATAATAGTGAAATGTGAAGAATATCGTTAGATTTACAAAACCGTATTTTTTATTAATTCGGCTTTGTAAAGTGATAAAAAGTATATAGATTTTTTTTATTGCCACACTTTTTGTGGGTTAAAAATTAGCACAATATTAATAATAATTGCCAATAAGATGATTCAGGTTGAATTTTATTATTTACTGTAGTAATTCATGAGGAATATATGTCGCCGGGCAAGAAAAGCTAAGGTCAACTCACTAATACATTGCACAGTAGGCGGCTAAGATGAAGTGACGACGTTTGTGATCCAGGTAGTACAGTAGTCTTTTCACGGAAACTGGCGGCTTGGGGGGGGGGGGAAGCCAGCAGGTCTCTTCCATTCCTGGCTGTAGTGTATGTAAGTTATATTATGGTCATTCACAGGGATTTGTTCATTGATAAAGGATGCCAATAGTACAGTAGTAGAACAAACGACAGTAGATCACTAAGGTAATCAAGAAATATAGGCTGGTCAGTAGTGGAATGGTTACTGTGGGTTAATTTAGTGCATTAGTCCATTATCAGAGCACTAGTAAGTAAATCCTGATAATGCTGCCAGTATGACTACGAACTTGACTCTCATGCAGTATGCAGACAAGCTTCTGCTGGTGATCCTCTCCCTCCATGTCTAATAGAAAGAAATTAAATTAAGTTCTTCAAAAAATTGATATGATGGTAAGGCTTGCATTTTTGCTATCATTAAATTCCATGTTTAACCAAGCATTAAGATTATTTTATAAACTCACATTTATGAGTACAATGTATGTATATCATTACCATAGATAATAAAGCCCGTCACGCAGGGGCTACGTAAACTAAGCAGATTTCCCACGTGAAGTTATACAATAGAGAAATTTCACGAGAGCCGAACAGTTAAGGAAACGGCCGAACTAGGCTTTTGGCGGGAGTCACTCGTCCAGATTTAATTAAAATGCAAATATCTCGGTTAATATTCAAGATAGAGAATAAATGTATATGACAATATTTATAGTACATTTAATGTGCAATAAGATTGATTTTGTACAATTTTTCGATCCGACGTATAGTAACGAGATATTTTGAATTTTCGAAAATCCTCCCCTCTAAACTCCCCCTCCCACTTGTCCGATTTTAGCCGTTAACGAACTTAGTCTTTCTTTTTACATAAAATGACTAAATATCGAGTTTGGTAACGATCAAACAAAAATTGTGACCGCTAGAGCGGTAAGAGACAAGTATATAGATAGATAGATCTATATATATATATATATATATATATATATATATATATATATATAGATATATATATATACAGTTTTGAACGGACCTCATTTTCGTCATCTACTAGGTAGGATCGATGGACATTTGATGAAAAATTTCGAAAATTCCGTCATGAGTACAACCTCAATAGCTGATTTCCCTTAAGGGAAATCTGCTAAAAGCATTAAATATCGTGTTATGATAAACAAATAGGACTTAGATGGTGACCTATAACCCTCCCTGCAGCCTGATTTATGCTTTAAATAACTAAATTAATTCTCAAAATACAACACTTTTCTTAGTAGTTAATCATTATATAGTAACACTGAATGAGGTCATACCTCCTATTAGTTTTAACAGAACTTCATTGCTGACTTCAACTAAAGTTTAAAGTTTATATCTACATTGTACCTTATTAAAAAAAAAATGTGTTTAGGAAAAATTTCTCTAAGTACCAAAATGGACATATACTGTCATGTGTGTATTTTATATTAAATGGAATTTAAAACTGCAGAATAAAATTAATTTAGTTTTTAATAAATAACTATTCACTACTTAGAGCACTAGTGGGGGGCGGGAGGGGTCTAGTCAGTAAATCCGGAAAAGTGCTTTCAGTATGACTTTGGACTTCGTCTCCCCTGTAGTCTATATACAAGCTTCCTGCTGGTAATCCTCCCCTCTCCATGTCTAATTGAAAGGGATGAAATTAAATTCTTAAAATCATTTTTTCTGTCATTAAATTCCATATTTAACCAATTGCTAAGAGGGTGATGATGTTTTGCAGATGTTGTGGTTGTAAACGTGCCTAAGAATGCTCCAACCAGGTATGTTAATTATGAAGAACTGTGCTTTGAATCTGATACATCTCGGCCAGAGCATTATTTCATACATCAACAAGTATGGTAAGTATTATTAGCATTATAAGGTTTATTTATATTTTTTTACAGCTTATAGCAGATTTCTGTTAAGAGAAATCAGCTATTGATGTTGTATTCATTTCTGAATTTTCAAAAAATATCTTCAATTGTTCACTGACTTAAACAATTAGACTATGTAATTACAGTCCATTCTACTATTTATGTTTGTGTTTGTTGCATGTGTGCATGAGTTGCTTGCTTAGCTTTGGAAATATTCAGATTAAATAAGGATGTATGTTATACATTGTAAGGCATCATTATATTCAATGTTGCTCAATGCTCTTACATTGCTCGTACTTTGTTTTTATTATGACTTTATAACTCAGGGAATAACAGAGAATTTATTTACCTTTATATTCTCGAGAATTAAAATAAATTGGTTTTCTAATCAATATTCAAAGTATCATTTTATCTATTATTAAGTACCAAGTAACTACAATTTGTCTTTCTGACAGAAATATCTTCCCAAGGACTGTAATGGTAGCTATTTTAATAAGCATGTAACTTACTTACTACTCCAATCACATTAATTGCTAAAAAAAAAATACTTATTTATATGTCCAAAGTATAGACAGGGTGTGTGTGTGTGCATGCTCGACCACACAGTTAGATGGAGTTGAACCATCTTCGAGGCTTTGAAGCTTGCCAATAGTTTTTATAAAGAAGAAAGACGGCAGCACCAGATTCGGTGTTGACTACAGAAAACTCAATGACACCACCAAGAAAGACAGTTATCCGCTGCCCAGAATTGATGGCAGTAAAAGACTGGCCTTGTCCACAAAATCTTCATGAGCTGCGTAGCTTCTTGGGACTTTGAGATTTGTGCCAAATTTTGCTCAAGTAGCTGTCAGCTTGTATGAGGTGATCAGAAAATCTTGACCATACCACTGGAGTGGGGCAGTGGTAGACTCGTTCCAGACACTCAAGGAATTTTTGTTTACGGCACCAGTGGCACCTTGTCTATTCAATCGCTGGAAAGAAATTCATAGTTGACATGGATGGAAGCGGCTATGGGATAGGAAGAGTACTTTCTCAGGTGGATGTTTGGACAAACGAAGTCATAGGCTACTTCAGCAGGGCACTGTCCAAGCCCAAAAGAAACTATTTTGTTATATGAAAGGAGCTTCTGGCAGTGTTGGAGTGCATCAAGCATTTTCAAAAATACTTATATGTTTCACCTTAAGAACTGACCACTCTGCATTATGTTGGTTGCTGTAGTTTATGAACCCTGAAGGGCAGCTTGCTCGTTGGATTGAATGTGTTGTAGAGCATTGTATGACTTTATTTTAAAATAATTACTTATCTGTAAGCACCACTTGAATGTCTCCTTAATATATATTATTCATTGATTAAGGTTATATTGCTAAAGTGCAATATATCTTACATTGCTTAAGTGTTTTCTAAAGCACTGGTTGTAGTGTGATGTATATTTGAAGTGCCTGTGATGACTATATTATTTTTTCATCTTCTTGTTCAAATCCTGGTGCTGGGTATTGAGAGTCTAGATGGATTATTATGAAAAAGAATCACTTTATTTGTACAGATAATTCTGAAATCATTATTCATATATGACTCTCATTTACATGTTTGTTGGTATGCTTTTCAATGATCTTAATTAAGTATATGGGGGCCATGTAAGCTAAAGTGTTGGTCTTAATTAATCTTACTTGCTAAACCTAGAGTCAAGAGTTTGATTCTCAACAGGGCAATAAGAATTTATTTAGTGGCGGACTCATAAAATAACTTGACCCAATTAGCCTTAGTAGCAAAAAATAACAACAATTAATTCTGTGGCTTGTCTATAATGTTATTAACCAATTTTTTAAAATTAAACCACCTTACTTTCCACTATAATAACTGTAGCTATTTATAGTGGAGAGATTTACATTTTTATTGATATCCTCCTTGATTATGATCTTCTACCAACAACCAGCTCACCCTTGTAATCTTTATCTACAGGCATACGAGGTTTTATTTTTTTGACTTTCTTTTCCCTTTCTCTAATTATTTTTAAGGTTTTGTTTTCCTCTGTAGGAATGTGCTTCTCATTGGTACAACTAATAGTATGGAAGCTAGCGTCCTTAGAATGGAGGGTGATAACTGGGTTCAGTGGCTTCAAGAAGAAGGTTCTCGCCCTGAGCTCCCTTTAACAGATAACCATGAAGACGTGTACAACATTGGTATAGCATTAGATACCAGCTCTTCTCGTCCTATTCCAGTCGGTAGGTAGACAATTTTTTTGTTTTTTAATCTAATGGTTTTATTCAATTCTATCTGTATTAATATTTCAGCAGATTTCCTTTATGGAAATCAGCTATTCAGGTTGTATTCATAATGCAATTTTTGAAAGAAGTCCATCGATCCTACCTAGGAGATGGTGAATGTGTTAGATAAATAGATTTATAGATATAGTCTGTTATGCTCTAAGGGTCTCTACCAAAGATCATATTCATTAATGGGTGATATTGAACCAGGAAGAGGGGAGGAAATCCATGTTGTTATGAGTCAGACTGGCAAATGATATGAAACCTAGTTAAACATTTAATGTTCTTCAATTGTGTCACTCTATAATTTTTTTTTTTTTTTTCGTAACTCAAATACTTAGTGAGTTATTTATACTTTTGTTTTGTTTTTAGCTTTCAGTCCACTTTTGGTCTTTCAGTTTCACTTTGAGTAACTGAGTTCTAAAACTTCTCATGTCCAGCTTAAATGTCATTTCCTGTTTACCTAGGCTTCTTACTATGGGAAAGATTGAGGTGGTGTGGTAAGATCAAACAACCACTGTGTCATTCCAGCACACTTTTCTTCTTCTTAGTTTACACAGCCATTGTGTGACAGGTTTTTTTTTATTATTGAACTATGAATTCATTCTCACATAAAAGGTAAGCTCCATTACCTGTGGTAGGATATGTTTTCTTTAGCCCAAAAGTACCACCTCTACTCAGTGATGGAAAGAAAGAAAAATGATTGTTTCTTGTTTTAATAGAAGAAGAACTAGAGTCATTGCTTGATGAAGATCCATACCAAAAGCTTTGTGGTTTGGCTGAATCTTGGGAGTTGACTTTCAACAGCAAATGCCTGAAAGACATAAGAATGATACAAAAGCAGGAAAAACCTCAATTTTCTAGAAAATTTGCTATGAATTAATTCAAACACCCAATACCTCAGTCACTACACATCCCATGCCCAGTGAACATTTTAATTACATAGGCTTTTAACTATGGGAGAAATTAAGAATAGATTCTGAAATGTGATCATCAGTATGTCATATTCCAGTATTTGGGGAAAATTTGCTAATTTTACACAGCTTCTGTGTAACTAACTTTTCTCATCTGAAATCCAGGAGCATGGATTAGTGATCCATCATTCATGTTTAAACTATGTCTTGAGAAAGGAAATATATTTTCCAAAACATTGGCTACACAGTAGCTTTACTTCTCTTTTGTGACCGATATCCACACCAAATTATTTATTAACTAATCAAGTTTAAGGCCATCTCTTTCAACAATTCATATTTAATCGAAAAAGAACGATCAAATTTGTCCATGGTCAGAATCAGCCCAATGAGGGAGCAGTTAACAGGATAAATAATTTGAAATTTCTCTGTTATTTTGAGTCTGAAATGTTATATAGCCAATCTTGTTGAAAATTTAGTTTCCCACAACTTTTGTTCTCTCCAAATTTCTTATGCAACAGTTGAATAGTTAATGCCATTTTTAGTAGTTTTCTTTAGAAAAAGTACCTATTGAGGTTGGCTAATGACAAAATTACACAAATTTTCATTAAAATCAAATAGTAGTAAATAGTGAATGGAAGGATAATAAAGTCAACACACCTCCACTCTTAAGTAAGAGCAGAGGTGTTTTGACTTTATGATCGTTCCGTTGATGATGGACCTCCACCAGCCAGCCCAAATCCCGAGTGATAGTAAATAGTGTCATAAGCAATATCAACAAATTACAATTTATGAGTAAATGCACTGTGCTTTACATATCTCTAAACTCTTCTTGAATTAATTATAATTTCAGTGGTGGTAGCTCAGGGTCTTTTTTATTTAATAATGAAACTGTATATATAATTTCTTATTTTCAAATTAATTTTATTAGTTACCAGAGTGCAGTGTTGTGCCTGCTTTTCTTTATACCTATCGACATAATGCACTATAATCTGGTTTTATTTATATTTTTCGAGTTCTCCTTACTCTCTCTCTCTCTCTCTCTCTCTCTCTCTAGAAAAACATGTTTTGTTGCCTAGTGGTGCTGGATCATTGATAGCAGTTTAAGGACTATGATATGAAATTAAAATAATATGTAATACAAAAATAAATCTTAAATTTGAGTGTTAGAATGAACTCATTTAATTTTTTGTTTCTAAACATAGCTACTATTGAATACTATCAACTCATCGCCAGTTGCAATAATTAAGCAATGCTTTCTTAAAACTGTTGTACAATGCTCAGGCTTTGATATTAAGGCATTGGTTAGGCTTGGCATATGGCATTGTCACTTTTTATTTAGAGACATTGAATTTTTTTTTTTATGACATTATTAAATGAAATCCTTTAATCCATCTTAGTAAGTGGCCGTGTGTAAAAGTATACACTGATTCCCATTATATTGTGGTAGCATTCTTATGTGGCCTATTATTTAACTGGTCATTTTAAAACATTTTTTTGCTATTTGTTTTTTTTACTAACTTTATTTATTGTTTGTAGGTGAAAAGTTACAAATTGGACCAATGCCATTATTACTCATGTATGCTCATAATGGCACACTCTGTTTATTTTATGTAATAAATGTTCTTCCGGATACACCTTCTATTTGCCAAGCTCCTCAGCCACTTCAAGATACATCTGGTTTACATCTTTTTACTGCGCCACAGGTAATCAATTGTTTTCCTCATTATATTGACATATTCTACTAAATTAATTGTAACAAGTAGGGCTTTACCTGATTTAAAATTATTATTTTTTTCATTCTAGGAAAATGCGTCTTCACCATCTCCAGAAGCAAAGAATTTATCAAAGCCTACTGAAACTAGGTTAGTTATATTAGTTCTAGTATTTTATAGTTCTCAGTTTTCACTTATTATTTGTTCTATATTTCTCAAATATTTTATAAAATACTAGTAACAATTTTTCTTTGTTTTATTTGTGCTTCACTTTAAAAAAAAAAAAAATTATTACTTCTTTTATTATTCTTTTAAATTTTTTTTTTTTAGGCAATCTGAGGGACTTGTCACTGAAAAGCCTCAACCTAACTTAGGGCAGATTAGTCTAGGTGAACCTGCTGCTTCACTGCCCTCAGTTTCTCATGCTCCGCAAGTTAGTTCTGCTTTTGCTGGTTTTGGCTTTCCTTTATCTCAGTCAACCCAGCCAAGTGAAGGTGGTTTAGGACAACCTTCATTCGCACAAGTGCCATTGATGCGCCCAGGCTTATCTCAACCCCAGTCTTTCTTTAATCAGAATACTGCTATCCAGCCTAATGTCACATTAACTCCCAGAAATAACCAGCCGTTAATGGGACAATCTTTACTCCTTCAGGGCCAACAACAGACTCCTAAGCTTTCATCCCTTTTAGGTGCACCTGCACCACCTCCTCCTCAAATTGAAACTCAGATTCAGTCTCAAACGCAGTCCCCGGCTCAACCTCAAATTCATTTGCTTCAACAACCAGCACAAGAGGCTAAGCCAGACTATACTACTCCCAGCACTTGGCATCCTCTTAATTTTCATTCTCAGCAACCTCAAGCGCCGGTTCTTAATGGTAAGCAGTTACTATACTAAATTTGTTTAATTGGTTCATTTAGTAATTTAGATGGGCTCATTTATTTCTCTATGTCCTAGCAAAAATTATGATTTTTTTTTTTTAACTATAGTACTTTTAGCAGATTTCCCTTAAGGGAAATCAGCTATTGAGGTCGTACTCATGACGCCAGTTTTGAAAAATTTCTTCAAATGTCCATCGATCCTACCCAGGAGATGACGAAAATGAGGTCCGTTCAAAATTATATATATATATATATATATATATATATATATATATATATATATATATATATATATATATATATATATATATATACTAGCTCAGATACCTGGCTTCGCCCGGGAATTCATTTGAGGCTGAATGGTGATGGTATTTTTTTGGCAAGGCTTTACTTTGCAAACTATTTTGACATTTACCCATCCCAGTTTTAAGGGTTTATACCCGTTGTTGGCATTTTTTAATACTAAAATTAATTTTTTATGTAAGCCTTCACTGTTCAAACCATAATCATGGGTAGCATTTATTACAATTAAATATCATCTATAATGAACATATTTCCTTTCAAAAGCCAATCCGAGCTCACATAGTATAGACAAAGTTTTGCACGTAAGATTATATTTGTAATAGTGAATCTCACTGGAAATCGCTTCCAGGAATGCCCAACGGGAAGTAAGTAAACTCAATTAACTGGTCCTGTCATCTTTCGCTCCCGCATGAGACTTCTCAACACTCTTCTACTTATATTATTGATGCAAATCATTATTTTATAATTTATCTACCGGATGGAATTAAATAATAGTAGTACCCTAAAAATATCATATCGAGTTTAAACGCATATTGTTTTTTGTCATAATGCCATTACCATTAACGTTCAATTGTTATTATATTAGATATTTGTTTCAATAACTTCAAGGTACATTATAGAAATTAAATAATGGAAATGCTCTTATAGTTTATATTTCTATTGGAAATAAATAACAAGGTTATTTTCTAGGAAAAATAAATAAATGAGGAGGGGATGACAAAGATTTATAACCTCACTAATCCGAATCATACTTTGAACTATCATATAAGACGAAAACATAACATCATTTGTCATAATATTCATTTATTAAAACCCCTTAAATAAGTACTAATATAATTATTGACTCCCGTTTAGCGTATATCCCGTGTTTACCTCATTTTACGACAAAAGTGAATGCACACAAAAGTTACTCTAAATAACAAAGTAAACAACTTTTGTTATGTGCACGTTTGCCGAAAAACAAATAGAAAATAAAAAAGCGAGTTTTTCATTTCAGCCTCTCTTATAATCCCCACTCCCCTTTGAACCTAAATTTTTTAATATAGCTTATAATCATGGAAGAATAATGCTTATTCACATACCTAGTTTTGCTAAGTTCGGTTCAATCATTAGTGCCCAAGAAAATTGTTGGCTCCCGCTTATGATTTTAGTGTATATCTCGTTTATATTTTTTTATACAACAAAAGTGTATATGACAAAAGTTTCTCTAAATAACAAAATAAACAACTTTTGTTATGTTCATATTTGCCAAAACCCCAATAGGAAACGAAATATCACTACTGTTAATTTCAGGCCTCCCTTACAAATCCCACTCCTGCTCCTCCATAGAAATGTTGGTAGGGCTTATTATAAGGAAGGCGTTAGTGCTAATGCACATACCAAGTGTTTTATTTAGTTCGGTTGAGTCTTTTGTGCCGAATAAAGTTGTTGACTCCCGCTATAATTTTTAGCGTATGACGCTTTTATACTTCGGTATACGACGATAGTGTATATAACAAAAGTTTCTCTAAATGACAAAATAAACAACTTTAGTTATGTGCATATTTGCCGAAACCCCAATAGGAAACGAAATATCACTATTTTTAATTTCAGGCCTCCCTTATAATCCCCACTCCTGCCCGTCCCTAGAAATGTTAGTATGGCTTATTATAAGGAAGACGTTATGCTAAATCACATACCGAGTTTGGTTTAGTTCGGTTGAGTTTTTTGTGCCAAATAAAATTGTTGACTTCCGCAGTAGTTTTTAACGTATAACTCATTTATACTTAGGTATACGACAAAAGTGTATATAACAAAAGTTACTCTAAATATTAAAATAAACAACTTTTGTTATGTTCATATTTGCCAAAAATCCAATAGGAAACGAAATATCGCTATTTTTAATTTCAGGCTCCCTCATAACCCCCACTCCTGTTCGTCTCAGAGGATATTAATATAGCCTAAAGTCTAAGTTGGGTTAGTAGTAATATACATACCAAGTTTCATTATATTCGGTTCAGCCGTTTATGCGTGAAAAGGTAACAAACAAACAAACAGACACCAAAGAAACAAAATGCAGTTATGGTGTCTATGACATGTGAAACGAAAAGTTATCGTGAAATTTCGCGAAAAAAATCAATGTACAGACAGAGGTTACAATTTTATATATATATATATATATATATATATATATATATATATATATAGATATATTTGTCTGTTAACGCTCTAGCGGTCGCAGTTTTTGTTTGATCGTTACCAAACTTCATATTTATGCGTTTTACATAAAAAGAGAGATCAAGTTCGTTAATGGCTGAAATCGGACCAGTGGGAGGGGAGTGTAGAGGGGGATTTTTGAAAATTCGAAATATCTCTGTTATTATACGTCAAAAATTGTATAGAATCAATCATATTGTAAATTACATTTACTGTAAAGTTTGTTCTATACATTTTTTCTGTATCTCGAATATTAACCGAGATATTTGCATTTGTATGCATGTGTATGGTCGGCAGGAGTCGGCTATGTTCGGGACCCTTCGCCGAGAGCTAGTGCTGGCCATTTCGGTAACTATTCGTCCCTCATGAATAGGTTTAGAGATTCCCTACTACTACTGTTGTTATTAGGCGGATTTCTCTATTGTAAAACTTCACGTGGGAAATCTGCTTAGTTTACGTAGCCCCTGTGTGACGGACTTTTTGCTTGGTTTTTATCACTCGCATAGATCACATCAAAGGTATTTTACTCTTAAAATAGAAGTCTGTTACACAGGGGCTGCGTAAACTAAGCACATTTCCCTTCTGAAGTTTAACAATAGGTAAATCCAGATACTGGTAATAAAACACCTCCGTGAATATTAAGCGAATAAATACAAACGATAATAAGAAACCTCCTGACAGGAAGCATCTGAAATGTAAAAAAAAAACAGTTACTGAATTACATCAGAATATAAAATTATTTTTTATTGAAAACTATATACTATATCTAGTACTTTATTTATAACGAATCAGAATAATTTTTATCTCAAAGAATCAAATTTTAGTAGTCCAAGAACATAAGACAGGGGTGGGGTGGTCACCAGAATATATTTGCATGTGTCTTGTATAATAAAGGTCTCTTGAATCTCAGTATTTGGTATTAGACTTCGAACAATGTAGTTTATTATATAACAGAGTATTGTTTATGTAACATGTGAAGTGGGAGTTTGCTCAAGACTGAAAACTGAAAAATGCAAATATCTCAGTTAATATTCAAGATAGAGAATAAATGTATATAACAATATTTATAGTAAATTTAATTTGCAATAAGATTGATTCTATATCTTTTTTCGATCTGATATATAGCAATGGAGATATTTTGAATTTTTAAAATTCTCCTCTTCTAAACCCCCCTCCCCCTGGTCTGATTTCAGCCATTAACAAAGTTGATCTTTCTTTTTACATAAAACTACTAAATATTGAGTTTGGTAACGACCAATATATATAAACACACACACACACTTGACCAGACCTCAGTTTTGACATCTCCTAGGTAGGATCGATGGATATTTCAAGGATAATTTTGAAAATTGTGTCATGAATAGGACCTCAATTTTTTAATATATATGAATTACGAGAATGAATATTAACAACATGCACAGTTTAATATTTTTCAACCACACACCGAAATGCAAGTTTATTTGAAATCAAAATAAATATTAAAGTCAAATTTGTTGATATCATTGTTTGGTTCTATCAAACAAATTTATATAACATATGGTGTTTAGAATAAATTTTTAGTGTGGATGTTTAGTTAAAAGTTAATTTAATTTAAATTTGCTTTGTTCTTCTGCAAGGCATGGGATTGGTTGAAGGACTTATACTTGATTTCCTTTTTCTTTCATTGTTGTTTTACTATTTATTCTCTAATTTTAGTTTATTCCATTTCAGCTCAGATGCAGCCCGCTGTTCCAAAATCTGTTTCTACTCCTTCTACATTTTCTATGCAACCTATTCAAGTAAGTTTTTGTTTCACTATTTTATATATAATTACATTTAAAGCAATTTTCTTTAGCTAGATATACTTATTAATATTATTTTAAACGAAGTTATTCTTTTAGCTGTCTCCTTTAGAAAAAGTAGCTAATGAGGTTGGTCACATTACAAAATTACGCAAAAATACCTTCAAATTTTCATAATTCATAGTAAATGAGTACTTAAAATGTCAATCTAAATTATATATATATATATATATATATATATATATATATATATATATATATATATATATATATATATTAGTTTCTCTGCTTACTCTCTAGCAGTCACAAATTTTCAAACATTCGTATTTAAACTTTTATCTGTAAAAGAAATGTCGAGTATATTAACAGCCAGAATTAGCCCTCTTTTTTTTTTTTTTTTTTTAATATTATAGTCAATGATGTAATGAGTGAAAGTGAAAGCACTATACCAGCATACTAGTAGTACCAGGTTTGCAGCAAGAAATAGCACACCATGTTTTATGTAGCTGGGAAGTTTAGCTTTTTTCAATTTCCTTACCCACCAAATTGTAGGCCAATTAAGTAGTTACTTGATTAAAATAGTGAACTTTAGTCTGTAATACCACTGTAATGTGACAGAGAATGCATCTTAACCTCATATCAAAGCTAGGTGGTATGTCCTGGCCACTCATAGGCTGTTAAACCAAGAATAATGTAACTTATTAAAAGATTACCAAAACACATAAAGAGCTATTCGGTAACATATGTTTTTTTTTATTCCCTACTGGAGGAATTGTAAACTTTACTGGGCACTTCTAAGTCTCCATGGACAATATAGGGAAAAATGTACAGCCAATTAAAGGAATACACTTAAAAATTTTATATTCCTTGCTGCCTCTCCAGCGGTTGTCTCTCCTCTCTCTCTGCAAATTTTCTATTACTTCCTAACTTATTATTTTGGAGAAACAAGGTATTATATCTTGGTTGAATTACTGAAATGAGACCAAGAGGAGTGGGTGGTTTGAGAAGGAACAAAATATAATATAGTGCATTTCTCTATTGATATGTGTAGGAACGAAAAATTTTGTGTATCAAGCTTATTAGCAAAGTGATGCATCTCAATTGTCATTCTGCATATTTCTCTCTAGCTCGAATATTAACTGGTTTTTTTTGTTTTTTTTTGTATTTAGCCCACTCCTACTCATAATTATCAAAAATAAAAAATTGCAAATTTCTTTGTAGCTATTAGAGTTATAAAAGATTTATATATGGCATGTTTTTTTTTTGTCATAAAAAGATCTATAAATTATTTTCAATAACATTTTTTGATCCAATGCATTGGAATGGAGACAAGATATACAATTGAAATAATTTTAAATGAAATGTAACAAAAAATTTTTTTTATTTAATACGAGTTCAAAGGGGTAATTTAATAGTGACGTGTGGGGTCCACATCAGATTTTGTGGTCTCAATATCACATGGTCACCCATGAGTAGTTAGGCTGTATTATTTCCATTTTTTGCTCTCCGGAAAAAGGTCTAGTCCACTGAATACCTTAATTTCATTAGAGCACTTCTGCTTCGCTAGTAATTTAGTTAAGAGTTTATGAACCAGTTATCATGATACAATTATATATTAAAATTTTTAATTTTATCAGTATCTTTATTTGTTTCTTCTTTAGGAAAAACCAGTGAGCACAAGTCCTCTGGCAAGTCAAGAGTTAGTACCCGCTGTGACTCCAGTGTCTTCTGTTCAAGAATCTAGTTTAAAAGGTGAATTAAAGTCAAGCAGAATAAGAAACTTTCTTGAGCAGAGATTTAGACTGTTTTTTTTTATCACTATGAGTGCTGCATACCCTTATTTACTAGCTAGCCTTTGGAAATAATATTTGATATGTTTATTAATGAAATTCCTCTTAATGAGTGTAATAAATGTGACATAGATTCCCATAATCCAATAAAACAAAAATAGAACAGTATGAAAAAGATAAATCTTCATCTCTATATAATACGTATGATACTTTTTGCTCATCATCTTAGTTTAATTTTTTATTTCTATGTTTTCAGAAGCAACTAGAGAGATAGACAAAGCAAAAGAATTGGAACTTCTTATAGAGCGTTGTCAGGAGTTAATCGTGAAGTTTAGCAGAGAAATGGAAGACAGGCAAAAGTCTGTTAAGACCATTATGTCCCGTACAGATCAGAATGTAAAGTATCAACATTTTTCATTTTGGAAATATTGTGATTAATCTTCTTTACTTAGTTTTTTTCTGCTGTTTTATCTTCCCCTTATTTATACAATTTTATTTTGACTACAATTCAAACCCTTGATAACAATAAAAATGAATATCTGTAAATACTTTCATTTTGCACAAGTGAGTGTACTTTCACACACACATACACTTGTCTTGCCAGTAACTCTAAACCAAAGTACACAACATACATAATAAAAGTTACACAGGAAGGAGCATGCACGAGACAGTAATAATAATAATTCTCAAGTCACGTAAAAGTAACATTATGTTAAACTGCAACCAGTCCATTAAAATTGTAGTGTTCTATCATATATCACGTAATTGAACTTTCTCTTTAGTAAAAGGAAAGGACTCCAGAACTATATGAATATCACTAGAGAAGGAATAATAATGTAACTAACTTAGCTTTGACCTCAGGGTCAGCATACTACCGACTTGGTCCACCTCACACTGGACATTAAGGCAGAAAGTGCCAGGGGAAACAATTGTGAGAGAATACTCTGGTGGATATCATCCTTTGATTATAAATCAAAGAAACCAGTTAAAATGAATTTAATAATAGAATTTGAATAAATAACACTGTTTTATATAAGTGTATGCATTTATATTGTTACGTTTATTACAAAATCAGTAATAAACATTGTTTATTAGAGCTCTTTTGGATTGAAAAATTAAACAAACACAAGCTTTATCAGTTTTTATCACTGGACAATTTATTTATCAATGCACTACACACTTGGTTAATTATTCTTAACTACTATTCACAGTATGCACTGATAGCTTCACTGTTCTTCTTATTACACAGTCCAATAACTCACGATCACTGAAGTTCACAAAAACACGGGGCGGCACTGATATTCGCAAAGATAACGTTACTGTACTGTCCCTTTACTTTTACACGGCACTACACTGCTCTTTACATAAAAACAGCACATCACAGTTCTTCAAATAAAACACTTTACGGCACTTGCAACTAAAATGCACTGTTCACTAAAGCTGCACTGAACACACTGTTGATCACTTGAGAGCTGAGAACGAACTAACTCTCAAGCTGAGCCGCTTTTATAGCCGGGCGGTAGACATCAAAAGGGAATTGTTTCGATACTTCTAGATCCTGGACAGGTATTGCCAAGGATGAGCTAGACCATCGGTCGGCTCTTTTGATCTACTTTGTACTTCTTAAATATGTGGTTAACTCGGTTTAATTTTTCATATACGTAGTTTTTGCAAAAATTTATTAATTAATTATTACACTATTTTGTTTTATATGTATATATAGAAATTTATGCAGTCTTATAAAAGACATAAACAATTTAAATTAATTTTATTTGATATTTTGTAGAATTGTTCAGTTATTATTGCCTTCTTTTTTTAATGTTAATTTTCAGCTTCATAAATATCAAAAACCTACAAACATGATAATTCAATTTCATAAATATTTTATGAAAGATAAAAGCAAGTTAAATTCGGCATAAATCTTTCATTTTTATTTTAGCACATACAAACTCACACACACCTTGTCAGTTAGTTTTTGATTTTAGGTTAGAATTAAGTTATTTTTTTATTTTCAAATTAAATAAGTTTGAAACTTCTCAAATTAACATTACTGAATTATATGTATAACCTTTAAATATTACCATTTTATTTTGGATTTTTTTTTTTTTAAGTTATATTTAAGCCTGTTAACCCTTTGTAGGCAATGAAGAATTAAGAGGCGTTTGGAATTTTTTATTACCCTTTAGGCAATGGGCATGCATAGTTATTTGCTTCTCTGTCATGTTCTTTGTTTAGCCCTGTGACCTTCTTAGTTATCTAGTTGTTAAAACTATAAGTTCTAGCTACTTTTCATCCCTGAAGGTGGCTTGGGGATGTTGTTTAATAACATTTAGTATTGGTGGGCCTGTGGGATTATGACCATGGTCTCTACATAGTTTGGCATCCATAGGGTTAATCTAAGACTGAGTATGTCAAATAACTGGTGATAAGTCGTCTTTCCAATAGAAATGTATTAATGGAATTTGTCAACAATGTCAGTTTCTATGATATATGAATTTCATAACCACTGCCTAGACTGAAAGTATTACTTATAGTTCATTTTTAAAATCTTTATTAGCTTTGTGGTAATTAATGTTTTATAATTATTTTGGGAATATTGGAATTTATATTTGTATTATTATTTTCTTTATCTATTTAATTTTATTATTTTCTTTATCCATTTTAATGTTATTATTTTTTATCTACTTTTTCATATTGTTTTCTTTATTTTGTTTGTTTTTTAATTTAATTTTTTTTTTGTTACTATTATTTACTACACTCCTCTTTTACTAGATTTCCCTTATAGGGAATCAGCTATTGAGGTCGTACTCATGATGCGATTTTCAAAATGTTTCTTTAAATGTCCGTCGATCCTACCCAAGAGATGACGAAAATGAGGTCCGTTCCAAAACTGTATATATATATATATATATATATATATATATATATATATATATATATATATTTGTCTGGTACCGCTCTAGCGGTCGCAATTTTTGTCTTATCGTTACCAAGCTTGATATATAATCGTTTTGTACAAAAAGAAAGATCAAGTTCGTTAACGGCAGAAATCGGACCGGGGGAGAGGGGTTTAGAGGGGGAGAATTTCGAAAATTCTTAATATCTCCGTTATTGAAAAATTGTATAGAACCGATCTTACTGCAAATGCAATTGTCTATAAATGTTGTTATATACATTTTTTCACTATTTTGATTATTAACTGAGATATTTGCATTTTTTAGTTTTCGGTCTTCAGTAAAGTCCCACTCCTACTCATCTCATATTAACAATATTCTATTATGTTATGAAGCACTTTATTTGAAGCTTAAATACCAAGTATTGTTCTCATTGAACTTTTAAGTTTTGAGATAAATGCAAATATGTGGCACAAGTGGGAAATCTGCTTAGTTAACGCAGCCCCTGCGTGATGGACTTTTTACTTCTGTGGTTAATTGGGGCGGGTTATCTTCAGGTTACCACTCTTCTAGACAGGGTGTGACTAAGGATTTTGTTTAATGAGTGAGCCACTAAATAAGTTCCTATTGCCCAGATGGGAATCAAACTCGCCATTCTAGGTTTACCATGTGAGATTAAAGCCAACACTTTAACTCACATGGCTAACCTGAGCCCATCACTTTAATTTTTTAATCTATTGGTCATGGGGATAGTTTGATTTATCTTTGTACTATAAAATGTTGATCACTTATATTTTTTTAGATACAAAAAAGCTCAATTAAGGATAAAGTAATTAATGATATTGCTGCTCTAATGAAGTTTGAAGATCGCCTTAAAGATTGTAAGCCACCAGATCAGGCCAAAGTAAATGCCCTGGGGAGTAGCCTAATGGAAATGTTTGGCTGGTATGAAAAAATAAAAGCTAGAGAAAGAATGACCAAATCCTCAAGGTAGTAACATTTTTGGTTTATTTTCTTTTATTAAATTAGTTATTTAATTTGAATTTCTTAATTTGTGCAAGGTTTTTTTTTTTTTTTTTTATTCCAGAACAAAAATTAATTTGATTTTCTTAAGTTTTTTTGTTCTGTATAACACAAATACATCTTTAGTCTTTTAGTGTTTTATTGACCCCTCTGATTCATGAAAATTACAATATTACTGTTCTTTCCCCTTGGTCTTATTTCTTAATTTTCTATGTCGATTAGTCATTAGACCCTTCTTCATATATTTTATACTTACTTTATGCAGTATTTCTTTGAGTAGATCTTTCAATCTCTGTTATCACTGTTATTTAAAAAAAAAAAAAAAAAAAAAAATGTTTCCCATTTGCCTACATTGTCTAATTATTAATCTAAGTTTCATTTGGAAGCTATATTTATTATATAAATGATTTGAGCTTTTAGAGAATTATTTATTTGAGTCTTTGTTGGGGACATATGTTATTATTATTTTGCATTTTCTAGTTACATTGAACTGATGGAATCACAAGATTTGGACCCTGTCACAAAAAACTATTTAAATAGCATAGACAAACACATATACTACTTAGAATCTCAGATAAAGCAAGCTAAAGTTAAATTAGGTGCTCTTTGGGATAATTTAGAGTGAGTAAAAGTTTCATTTATTAGTAAATATTTTGTTTGAAGTCTGGGTAATTAAAAACAGCTTATTAATTCACCTGACATTTTCCTATTCCAGAACAACTATGGATATACCTGTGATGGAAACAATTTACCAGTCTCTAGTGGCTCAGCATAATATCCTTGCCGCCAAAAGGGCATTAATAGATTCTTATGAAAGTAAACTGAAGAAAATCAACTATAATCGCATGCAAAAAAGCAGTCAGAAAAAAGTGGGGTAAGACATATGTTTATATATCCTATTGTGAGTTTTAAATCTTAATAATAATTGTCTTCATACAAATTGGAGATTTTGATTACCAGGTGGGAAAATAAAATAAATTTCAACAAAATCAAGTGTTAGAAGGTGAAGTATACGGATTAGAATTGCAGTAAAAGGCCTTAGTCCTACAAAATGATTTATTTTTTGGATGGAGCATGTTCAGAGCACACATTGCATCTTCAGCTCCCTCTTAGATAGAATCACTGTATCAGAGTATCCTTGTGACTCTGGTGTTGGGTTGATTCTCTCTAAAAGGATGCTGAAGATGAAGCCTGTCCTCCGCCCAAAAATAAAATCATTGTGAAAGATTAAAGCTTTTTACTCATCTTGAGAATTAATTTAGTTAAATAAAATGCATGGTCTCCTAATTATATGATATATATATATATATTGTTACTATTAACAACAAAATAATAACCTTCTGTTATGTGCATTTTTGCAAAAAAAAAAAACAAAGGGAAATGAAATATTGTCATTTTTAATTTCATGCCTTCCGTACAACCCCCACTCCTGTTCGACCCAAGAAATTTTAATATAGATTATAATCATGGAGGAGTTAATGCAAATCAAATTCCAAGTTTTGTTCAATTCAGTTCAGCCACATGTACCCAATAAAATTGGACTCATGCTATAGTTTTTAGTGTAGATCTTGTTTATACTTCAGTATATGACAATAGTATATATAACAAAAGTTACTTTAAGTAACAAATAAAACAACTTTTGTTATGCGCATGTTTGCCAAAAACCCAGCAGGAAACGAAATATCGTAATTTTTCACTTCAGACCTCCCTTATAATCCCCACTCTAGTTTGTCTCTGAAAAAATATTTGTCTAGTCTTAAGTCTAAGTTGGTTTAGTAGTAATACATGTACCAAGTTTCATAAAATATGGTTCTGTAGTTTCTGTTTGAAAAGGTAACAAACAGAGAGAGTTGATATTGTTTCAATTCCATGTGAAATGAAAAAAAAGTCCGTCACGCAGGGGCTGCGTAAACTAAGCAGATTTCCCTCGTGAAGTTTAGAAATAGATAAATATACATACTGCTAACACAACACCGTGAATAAATACAAACGGAAATAAGAAATGTTTCATCCAATTTCAATAGCCTGCCGACAGGAAGCGTTAGGTTAGAAATGTAAACAAACGAGTCCCGCCTCACACCGGAAAGAAAAACAATTACTGAAATATATCAGAATATAACACATTAATTTTATTGAGAACTATTTACTATATCTAGTACTGTAATTAATAATGAGTCAGAATAATTGTTATAATTGTTATCTCAATCAATAAAATTTTAGTAGTCCAAAACTTTAAGATGGGGGGGGGGCAATGCCTGTCCATAGAAATGTTGGTATGGCTTATAATAATGAAGGCCTCACTGCTAATACACATACCGAGTTTTATTTAGTTCGGTTGAGTCTTTTTTGGCAAATAATATTGTTGACCCTCACTATAGTTTTTAGCGTATAACGCATTTAAACTTCGGTATACGACAAAAGTGTATATAACAAAAGTTACTCTAAATAACAAAATAAACAACTTTTGTCATGTGCATATGTACCGAAAAACCAATAGAAAACGAAATATCGCTATTTTTAATTTCAGGCTTCCCTTATAACCCCCACTCCTGTTCGTCTCAGAGAAAATTAATATAGCCTAAAGTCTAAGTTGGGTTAGTAGTAATATACATACCAAGTTTCATAAAATTCGGTTCAGCCGTTTATGCGTGAAAAGGTAACAAACAAACAAACAAACAAACATACACGAAAGAAACAAAATGCAGATATGGTGTCTATGACATGTGAAACGAAAAGTTATCGTGAAATTTCGCGAAAAAAATCAATGTACAGACAGAGGTTACAATTTTATATATATATAGATATATATATATATATATATATACAGTTTTGAACGGACCTCATTTTCGTCATCTACTAGGTAGGATCGATGGACATTTGAAGAAAAATGTCGAAAATTCCGTCATGAGTACAACCTCAATAGCTGATTTCCCTTAAGGGAAATCTGCTAAAATATGAAATTTCAAGAAAAAAATTAATGTACAGACAGAGGTTACAATTATATATATATATATATATATATATATATATATATATATATATATATAAAATCTTGTGTTTGAACTTCCATTTGAACATATCGGAAGGCTAGCCATTCCCGTCATATGAGCAACCTTCAAGTTACATCAACATTTGCTATTTACTAGCATATTTCCCTTAAGAGAAATTTGCTATTGAGGTTGAATTCATATTGTGATTTTTTAAAACGTCTGTCACACAGGGGCTGCGTAAACTAAGCAGATTTCCCACGTAAAGTTATACAATAGAGAAATCTCCAAACGAGAGCCGAAAAGTTACGGAAACGGCCAAACTAGCTTTTGGCGGGAAACTCACTTCGTCCGTTATGCACCCACATTTAATAAAAATGCAAATATCTCGGTTAATATTCAAGATAGAGAATAAATGTATATAACAATATTTATAGTAAATTTAATTTGCAATAAGATTGATTCTATATAACTTTTCGATCTGACGAATAGTAACAGAGATATTTTGAAAATCCCCTCCTCTAACCCCCCCCCCCTCTCCCACTGGTCTGATTTCAGCCATTAACGAACTTGATCTGTCTTTTTACATAAAACGTTTAAATATCGAGTTTGGTTACGATCAAACAAATATTGCGACCGCTAGAGCGTTAACAGACAAATTATATATATATATATATATATAATTTTGAACGGACCTCATTTTCGTCTTCTCCTAGGTAGGATCGATGGACATTTGAAGAAATTTTTCGAAAATCGCGTCATGAGTACGACCTCAATAGCTGATTTCCCTTAGGAGAAATCTGCTAAAATTTGTTCATAATGTCCATCAATCCTACCTAGTACACAATGAAAATGAGGTCCGCTCAAAATTAAATTATATACATACTGTATATTCATTATTATATTCATAATGGTACATAGTGTGTTCAGTAAAGTATAACATTAATTAACAGAGCAGATTTAATAAATACCAGAAATAACTGGTTACACCTCCCCAGCATTCATCATTATAAATTATTTATTTATGAGACTTAAACAAATTCACATTTCTGAAAATAATACTACATTAATAAAAGTATAAGCACCACATGTAAACATAAACCAATGTGAGGTCGGTAGAGTTGGGGCAGAGGTGATTATAACCTATTTGTGCTTAGCGCCATGATACATCTAGTTTTATAACTTCTGTAACACTGAAACAATTTTTTCTTACTTCAAATCCTCCCATTATTAGAATCCAAGAGCGTTATGCATACAGTTAGTATTAAAGTAATCTTGATCATCAGCAATAGCTAAAAGCTTAAGTAGCTCAGTATGATGTAAAGGCAATAGTTGTAAGTAGACAGAGTTCCCTGTGTATACATACATATATAAACACACTTACATACATATACATAAAATTTTGGTTTTTATTTTTTAAAATAAATAAAAAAAATCCAGTATATCTAATATGTAAAGGCAATGACAAATTGCAAAATTTTTATTGACCTTAAAACAATGTTTTGTACCCTCAAGTTGTTTTTAAAACAATACTGTTATATTTTATTTTTCCTTGGATTAATTATGGTTGAAGGCCGAAACTGGTAAGGTTGGGAGGGTATTACAATACTGAATAATTATAAATATATTATTGGTTAAAGGAATCAAAATTCATCTAATCGTACTTTTTTATTCGCAAGGCTTTTATCAATTTCTGGTACCATTTCAATTTTCTCTTCATATTTTCTAGATCTTCTATCATTGTTTGCACAGACTGCGAGCGTAACTCAATTAAACCTTCAGTTGTTGTTTCTTTGTACTCTGTCTTCAACATTAATAAGAAATAAAGTTCATCATAACCATTAAAATAACCATTAAAATTTGATAACCGTTTGTTTATAACCATTAAAATTTGATAAAGTACACTGGGTTCATTCAAAAGTTTACACCACCTCAATTTTGTCAAAAATTTCTATATATATTGTAAAATAAATAAAACAATCTGAAATAATAATGAAGTTTTAAAGAACAAAATAATTAAAATTATCATATTTTTTTTTTCGTTTCCTCAAAACATCCTCCCATACTTTTCCTGATGGTGTTGATAATGATTATCCGCAGGATTTGTTAATGATTTGTACTTATCTAATTGAGTATTATCTCAAAAACTTTTCTGAAGCTCCCAAAGGTTTTGTTGTGAAGTTGGAGCATGTTCCTAAACTTTCCTATCCAGCTCTTCCCAAAGCAGCGCACTCATATCGAGGTCAGAAGACTGGGCTGGCTGAGCAATCCTTTAGGAAAGCCTCCTTTTTTTATTTTTTTTTTCAAGTCATTTAAAAAGTTTGATGATTGTTTTGGGTCATTATAATTAAACCCAGACTGAATACCAGAAATAAAGCATGGTCCTCAACAATTTTTTATAATTCTTTTTGTTAAATATTCCTGAAAATTTTCCAACATCTTGCCCAAAGTCTAAACTTTTGCATGTCAATATATAATTGATTCAAAGCTGTCAAGATGGCTATTTCCTCTCCCAATAACTGTTAGAGGATCCTGATATAGGTAGTACTCATGTCGTTACAACAAACTTTCCTCAAGCATAATATATATGCACAAATTTGATAAATTTAAATAAATTTTTGAATACATCAGTCACTATTTGTTTTTTATTTTGATGGGTATAATATAACCCTTCAATATTATTAAATGATTAATATCTATTGGCTTAAATAAATAATATAGTTTATATAATTTGGTATGCATATTTAATACTAATATGGGATTTTGTAATAAAATGTCAAACACTTTTGCTTTACATTGTCTATATCTTTTCTATTTATAAATTCAGTATAAATCTTCTTCTACCTCATTTCCAAATAGTTTTGAATACAGAATCATTTGGATTATTATGTGCCTCAACCTTACTGAGAGTGTTAGTCATTGTAATGTAGTAGTGTTAGTATAATTGCTTAAGTGAACTAACTTGTAAATTAACTTCATCTTTCATTGCTTTTTTTTTTTCTCTGTATCCTTATTAATACAGTTAATTGTGCAATATTCATGTATTTTATTCTTTAAACAATTGTTTTTTCCATTTTTATGTTATTCTAAAATAGACATATTTATATTTTTTAATTATTAATTATAATTATTATTTTTTAATGTTAAACATTAAGCCTTAAGAACTCACTTCTTCACATGTCACATTGACAAGCCAATATCATAATATGGAGTATTTCTAACTACACCATATATTGTTTTATTGCCCTATTTATTACATGGGTTTCGTATTAAAGGAGAAATAGAGGATATATTGTAAAATGAAGTTATCAGGGAGTCAGTTTAGCTTGGAAGTCTTATTTTACTCAGTACAGTAGAGCGTCGATTATCCAAACTAATGTTGTCAGATGTGGTTCGGATAATCAAAACTTTTATTATAATAATTATAACATACCAATAAGTAAATTAAATGATCACTTTAATAAAAATTACACATTAAAAAAAAAAAAAAAAAAAAAAAAACAATGTTCCGATAATCGAACATTCCGATAATTGAAGTTTGGATAATCGACGCTCCACTGTACCTGTATCACATTTTTTTTTTTTTGTTTCTTCAAATAATATTTCTTGCTTATCTGTTAGTTTAAAACACTGCGGTTTTCTATAACATTACAATTTTATTTGTCAGTTATTTTTATCAACCCCCTTTGTACTGGGGAGGGGGTGGATTATTCATCACAGCTTAATTTAACTTAAAATGTAATGATTGGTATAGTAAATAGAGATTTAGGAATAGAAACAAAACTCTTCATTTTACATATATTTTGGAATATAGTGCTTACAGATAAACACCGCCTTAGTTTAAAGTGGAATGTGCTATATTCTTTATTTGTAAGGGCTCTGCTCTAATAACTATTGTAGCAGAAGAACTCCCTTCTTATTCAAACATCTTTTGTATTTAATTTTCTCCCACCCCAATCAGTTTATCTTACACATATCTAGGTTTCTAAGGTATGCATGGAATCAGAAAGAGATACCTTCAATAAGAAATGAAGCCAAATGTCATCATTTACCTGCTATCTGCTTATAAATTTTTTAGTTGAGGGAATAGCTTTTCATTCCAAAATAATTGGTATATTACTTTATATTAAATATTATAATACTAAAATAACAATAATAATAACAATATTTAATATTAAAGTAGTATATTAAATATTATAATACTAAAATGTATTACCTTTACAGTTGCTCTACTCAATTGTTTTATAGTTATTTCTTCTTCCAGATCATCTTCTGCTTGTGGGAAAAGTCTGTTTAGTATATAATTCGTAAAGCGATACAACTTCTTGTTTCTTATGTCTTCACAGTTCTTTATTTCATAATATACTCTGATTACTTTGTCTCTGATCTCCATATCCTTTTTATCCAAATAGTTTTGAACAATTACTGAATGTTTTTTTCTATTTTCTGTCTGCATCTTGTGTAGAGGCACCCTGCTTTGTCATTGAGCTTTTACATTTTGAACCTACTGGAAAATTATTCACTTGAATAAATTTTGTCATGTGTCAGTTTTCTCTGTAAGTGATACCTTGTTCCTCACACTCTACAAGGATCATTTAAGGACAGATAAATTTAAACAGCCTTAAGTTTGGTGGTCAGTTCACAAATTTTAAAAATTTAAACGTAGAGTTATAATAAAGTGAATAAATGAAAAATAATGTTTCTACAAATTCTGATCCTTTGGCTAGAAATGATTTCAGACTAGTGTTGTTGGTTCATTTGTGAATCACTATATTTACTGTTAACAAGCAAATACACACACCCATGCATACACACACACCATAAGTTTTGTTAGTCATTATCAAATCAGGAACTGATAAAGCTGGCACCAAAAGTGGCTAAAAGATGGTACACTTATGCTAACTTTAGTATAATTTAGCATAAGTGTAAATAAATAAGCCATTTATTTACATTAACACAGGTAACCATGGAACTAGCCCCTGAAGTAAATGTTTTACTTTATAATTAATTGTAATTTTCTCATAATTTTAACTCACTCACTTCATTGAGTAATTTTTTTGTCATGTAGTTGAAAAATAATGGTTACCCAACTTATTTATTTTGAAAAATAATGGTTACCCAACAAATTTGAAAACATGAAACAGGTGTTAGTGTTTTACTGCTTTTTATTACCAAGGTTATAATATAATAGCATTCAATAAACTATGGCAACAGTAAACATTGACTAAGGAATTCTTGGACTGAACAGTTATTATTTTCTTAAATTAAATGCCTTACAATTGCTTACTTTACAGTATAGATTAAAATTAATTTAATTATCAATAAACGTTTTATGAGCCATATTTTCATAAGAATTTTAGTTTCTTCAATTAATTTGACAGGCAAATAAGCCTTGGTGAGACTATGTGGACAAAGGGCAATTCGGAAAGCTTAGAAAAATGTCTTGCCCCCCATGGTCTTCAATTTACATTGAATTTAATAATTTTTAAAAAGCTGGTCATAAAGAAATTTGACAAGCATTTATCTCCTGATCACATGACAGTTTAGCGTGAACTTTAGTGAAATCCCTTTTATTTCCATTATTATTATTATAATTATGTTATTTTGAATTTTATGAATATCATTCGCACAACAGCCCTTGAAAAGTCAAAGGTCTCATGGATAGATGGGAGGCTCAAGTCGTGATTAGATGCCTTCCCTCTTCTATTGTGAGGGGATTATACACCATACATTGGGAATCTTAAGGATATAATAAAGTTGTTATGCTGGGACATTGAAAACTAGGCACATTTGCAATTTTGGACCAGATTTATTTATCTAATTAAGATTCAAGGAGTCGAATATTGTATTTTATTTTTAATGTTTATATAACTAGGATGTTTTTTTCATTGATTGTGTAAAAAATGTTTGAAAGTAGCCTAAGAAGAAATTGCCAAACAAGAATACCTGTAGGGAGTAACAGTTTGGCATCTTATGCTATTTGACCAAGGCTTGTTTAGATTTTTTATCTATTTATTATTTTCATTCTTGTTTCAGAGATCTGGAGCTATCAACTCTTGCTGACAGGCTTTTGGACACCAAGTTGGTAGACGGTGACTTATTAAAAGATACTTCCTTAAAAGAAGCTGCTAATAATTATATAGTATTGGCCAATAAAATTGGAAGGACCAATCTTAGTGAAGAAAAAATTGTTAAATTATCTGAGTGGCATAAAAACCATAAAGTTATAAAAACAAAAATTTCTAAAAACTGTGCTATTATACAATCAAGTTTCCTGAATCATATTTTCAATGAAATATCTCCTAGCAAGCAAAGCACACCTTATATTTCAGTCCATGGCACTCCTAAGAAGGCTATAGTTTCAGTGCCAAGAAAGAGCCTTTTTACTTTAACTTCTATAGAAGATGAACCTACAACAAATAACTCTGTCCTGGAGATACCTAAGAAAGACATGCACCCTAAAGACATAGATCATCAGGAGAAACCTGATAAATCTGTCAGTGTTAGTAGCAATGCTGGAATAGTCCAAGAAAATGACATAAAATTGCAGCCAAATTTTATAAGTACCTCTGTTAAGACAACTGAAGCAAAGAAACTTGATGACGTACCAAGTTTACCAGCAGTGCCTTCAAGTATTGTATCAACAAGCTCTTCTTTCTTCAATGTTCCTTCTCAACCTATTGATACAAAACTAGATGAAGCTACTGATCCTCCAGCTACTTTTAAAAGTGTATCACAGGAAACTAAAACTAAACCGGAATCTGTCATCTCTACATCATGGGGAGCTCAAGCTCCTGTATTCAGTTATCATTCTTTTTTTTCTTCTATTTCAAAATCTCCTACTACATCAGCCTCTATTTTTTCTTCAAATGGAAGCTCTTTAGTGCAATCAGTCCCTTCTGCTCCATCAAATTATCCATTTTCTGGGGTTGGAACTAGTTCAGCATTAACCACTAGCCAAGTCACCATTGGATCTAATCCTGTTTTCCAGACTAAATCTACTTCTTCCTCTGTCTCTCCTCCCACACAATCATTTTTTAGTGGTAGTCCAAAGAACAGTGTTCCAATTTCTTCCTCTAATTCTGAATTGAACTTAGCTCAACCAAATATAACTCCCACTTATATCCCCACACCACTGAAAAGTACAAGTCAGCCACTTTCTACTCCTTTTTTTGCCTCTCCACTAACTTTTAGTTCATTGACTATAAGCCCATCATCAGCTCCCCCCACCTCAATTCAGAGTAATGTGCCTCTACCATTCAATCCAAAATCTTCAACTTCTATTTTTCCTGTTGCCAACCCAGGCACAACATATAACACCAGCAACACTTTATCTCCAAATGCTGTTTCACCATCCTTGGCTGCTGTTACATCTGCGTCATTCCTTAGTATTACTCCTGTCGTCTCAACTAGTGCTTCTCCATCTACTACATCAGTTTTTGGAGCTACCCAACAAACCCCTGCTTCATCTCTTATTCCAAGTCCACCACTGACCTCTCCTAGTTCAGTAACTTCAACTTCATTATCCCCTAAGGTAGCCATATCTCAACCAAGCATACAGTCACCCTCTAATCCACAGTCTTTATCTCCTGTTCAAGCATCCCAATCGCCTTCTTCTCTTCAAAACACATTGCCAAAATCAACTACAACTAGTTGGACCTCTGGAACATTGTTTGGGAGTGTTAGCACTAATCCATCAACATTTCCAACTACATCTGTTTCTATTTTTGGTTCTCCTACGCCTTCATTAGCCTTTGGGCCTCCTTCTGGAAATTCTCAATTTAATGTTTCAACAAGCTCATTAACAACAGCCTCATCCACAACTTCTGTATCTTCATTTTCATTTGCCAGTGCCTCAACACCTACAGTAGTTGCAACAGTACCATCTAGCTCTAGTGCTCCTACATCAGTACCTGTTTCATCTTCTACTGGCACATCAGCATCTATTTCATCCTCAACTGAGACATCAATTCCTGTTACATCCTCTAATGAATCATTACCACCTTTATCATCTGCAGCTGCTACTTCAGTTGCAATTACAACTTCTACAATATTTGGATCTTCGTCTCTAACCACTTCCACTAATGCTGCTACGACTACTGCTATTTCTACGACTTCTACTGCTCCTCCTCCTACTACTACTACTGCTGCTGCTGCTACTACTAGTACATTTTCTGTAGTTACTACTTCATCATCACCTACTACTACGTCAATATTCAGTGGTAATACTACAGCTTCAATTTTTAGTGGATCATTCAAGTCACCTTCTACAACTTCACAATCATTCTTTGGTAACACTTCTTCTTTTGTTGCTGCAACCACAACTTCATCAATTTTTGGTACATCCACCACCTCTTCAACTGTTTTTGGGGCAGGTTCTTCAACCTCAGTTTTTGGAGGCACTCCGAAAACTACAGCTTCTATATTTGTAGCCTCTTCGACTGCCCCAACGACTACACCTCTTTTTGGTGCAACAACTGTAGCCAGCCCAGTTTTTGCAGGTACCCCTAACTTTGGTTCGGTGACTACAGCTTCCAGTTTTGGATCTCCTAATCAATCGAACACAGTTTTTGGAGCTGCAAGTGCTTTATCATCTACTCCATTTTTTAACACAACAACAGCAGCAACCACAGGTTCTCAAGCTTTTGGAACTCCATCGGGAGCATCAATATTTGGTGGCGCATCATCATTTGGATCTCCAGCTTCTACTACTTCATCTTCAGCTTCTTTTTTTGGGAAAGCAATTTGCAGTCCTGCTTCTACTTCTTCCAATGTTTTTGGTTCATCAGGCAGTGTTTTTGGACAAGCTACTCCATCTAAACCTGTCTCTATTTTCAGCGGAGAGAGTAATTTTCAACAAAAGCCCACTTTTGGACAATCAGGAAATTTGTTTGGACAGACAACAACGTAAGTATTTTATTATCTATGTTTAAATGATATAATTTCTGTTATAAATTATCTGTAAAATTTCATTTATTTTTGTGTGTTATGGTCTGCTTAAAAATCTATAAATAAATCAGTAGTTACTTAAAGGAGCCCAGGCTAGCAATCCAAGTAAGTAGTAAGGCATTAGTATTAATAAACTTGGTAAACCTAGAGCCATGGGCTAGATTCCTCTGTGGGCAATAGGAATTTATTTAGTGGGAAACTCACTAAATACAATCATTCATCCCATCCTGGTTAGAAAATGGATAGATAGTAGATAGCCCATCTCAATTAGCCTAAGAAGCACAATACTGATGTTAACTAATAACAACAACAGTTCTATTAAAAATAATCTATTGATGTGCTTCATCATATCTATCTTTAATATAGTATCTCTTGTGCATGCATTTTAAATAATATAGGCGGGCCGGGCCACAAAACAGAATATTTGGATAGAAGAATAATGCTCGGACCATGGAATCAAAGTGTCTTTTGAGATCCCTGCATTTTGAAATATTTCATCATGAAAATGTGTAAAATATACTGAAAATAGTGTATAGTCAATTCACATTGTCAGATAAAATTTCTCAATGGGCAAAAGATCTGTTTTTTTAAAAAAACATACTCAGTTCTCAAGCTAATTAAATAATTCCTCATATGGTTATAGATTAAATGTGGATATATATTTACATTGATTAAATGTGGATTTTAGTTAGAGATTTTATATATACTCACATGTTTATATATGTTTCATTTTTAGTTACAATTATCACTGTTGTTATTGCTCTGATACAGGACCTATTGACCTCTCCTTGTTTAATTTTTTGCTTATTGGCTAATTAAATTTTTATTCATCTGTAGGAAGGGTATGTTGAAAAATGAACACCATCTCATATCTTATGATTCTTGATGACCTTATAAAGAACTAATCCCTTCATATTATACACTAAAAATTATAATCCATTCACATTATGCAGAGTTACTGTTAACTCGAATATTCTTTTTAGGGCCTCACAGAGGAGCTAAATAGAAGCAACTTTCTCCCTCTATGAATCCTCATAATATATATATATATATATATATATATATTGTACTTATCGGGTAACGAGACACCACTCATTTAAAGGCGATCATTAAATCATAATAAAAAGAAAATCACTTGATTATTTAAAATAACACTTTTATAATTATACTTGACCACACCAGGAGAAACAAGATTGGAAGAATTGTTTCCTGGAAAACCGAAAGTTGTATTCTAGACCGCATACTCTTTATGTTTTTCATAAATGTGTTATCTCATATAAGATCAATTTTGACCTTTATTTTGATAACTTTTGCCAAACATCAGTAATTTATGAAACACTATTTGAACACATTACTAAATTTGTTAATTCTGGTTCTACGATAATGTCAGATTGCTGGGAAGGTTACAATACTGAACAACTGGAAAAAGTGGGATTTTCACATCTACAAGTAAATTATAAATATAATTTCATTGATCCTGAAAGTAGGGCTCATACACAAAATGTTAAAATGATGTGGGGTTGTGCTAAATAGTGTAACAAAAGGCAAAGTGGTACTACCAGACACCACTTGGACAGACAGCTACCTTGCAGAGTTCATGTTGCGGGCGATGGCCAGGGGCAACCGCTTTAGGTGGCTACTCTGTGACATCATCAAGTTCTGGGCTATCGCTAATTCATAATAACATTTTGTCATTTATAAATTCTAGAATAAAAATTTTCTTCTTACTATGATATTATGATCGTCTTCAATTATAAATCCTTGTGTTATTTTAAATAATGAAGTGATTTTTTTTATTATTATGATTTAATAATTGTCTTTAATTATAAATTCTAGTAGTATTATTTTAAATAATAAAGTGATTTTCTTTTTATTACAATTTAATAATCTTCTTTAAATGTGTGGCCACCTGTTAACCGATAATTACTTGTTTTGTTTCTAGTCTTCACAAATTAATTTAAATAGATTGCATCAGACACTCAAATATATAACTCAACTTGGAGTCACTGATAAGCTCTGGTGGCAGCTATTAGTCTGTTTTAGCAGATTTACCTTAAGGGAGGTTGTACTCAATAGACAATTTTCAGCAAATTTCCTCATATGCCCATTGATCCTACCTAGGGGGTGATGAAAATTCGATCTGATCAAAATTATGTATATGTATCTGTTACTGCTCTAGTGGTCACAATTTTGGTTGATCCTTACCAATCGATATATTATTGTTTCATGTAAATCTGTAGACAATTTTTGTTAATAGATGAATGGTGTCTATAGCTCTTTTTCTATGCACTTTTCTCTATCTCGAATATTAACCGAAGTATTTACATTTTATAACTTTCAGCCTTCAGTAAATTTTCCACTTTTAGTCATTCCACATTGACAATATGTCTTTACATAATGAAACGTCTTATTCCAATCTTAAATACCAAATATTGTTTTTAAGAGACCTATGTTATATGAGATACATGCAAATACATTGTTTTACATTCTTGACTCCAAAATGTTTACTTGTTCTATTCCATTCTCAATATTTAATTGTTTCACTTAACATTGATGATCATATTCGTTAATGTCTAAAATTGGTCCAGGAATAGATTGGGGAATTCAAAAATTCAAAATATCTCTGTTATTATGAGTTAGGCCAAAAAATGTTATATAATCAATATTGTTAAACTATTGGTGTTCTACATGCAGTTGTTCTATACATTGTTCCCCAACACAAATAACAAACAAGGAAGTTATTCATACTTTATTGTTTTCAGCCTTTGGTAAACCCCCACTTCTAGTTATTAGATTTTAATTATTAACAGGAAAATATGTTAAGATGAGACCTGTAGTGTGTCATACCAGGAGGGAAATCAGCTTAGTTTACGCAGGTTTTGCATGATAAACTTCAACTTAGCGTTTGAATTCAGACAGTTGTAAAGAAAGAATTGTTTTTTAATACCATCAGTTTTTGTTAGCGTTTCACTCATTTTCCAGATCTGCAGGAACATTTGGGGCCAGTGGAGGTTCACTTTTTGGAGGTACTTCCAGTTTCAGTAGCCCAAGTCAACAAGCAAATATATTTCAATCAGGTATGTTATTTTGAGCAAAAAAAGCATTTCATAAGTTTTTATCTAATAGAAAACTTACCAAGTTTCAATCTGAAACATTATGTGTTTCTCTTTACATAGCGAAATGTAATTCTTCCTTAAATTCTTGATCATGGCTTCTTGACATAATTTTTTGCTACCAGAAAGGTAGTGATAAAACTATGTATTGACTCAGTTTTTCATTATGTAAAAATCCTTCTGCCGAAGCATAAGAAAGATTGAAAGTTGTAGGGCAATAAAAAATTAGAGTGGAAAGTATCATATTGTTGCGAAAATAATATATGAATAATCCTTCAGAGAGAGAGAGTCGCACATTTGGAAAGTGTGATGTAGATCAAAGAAGCCGACAGAAGGTCTATCCTTATAGACCCGTCCAGCCCAGTGTCGAAGGGTCCAGACAATTCCCCTTTGATGTATGCCGACGACATATATAAAGAACCAGCCAGCCGCGAGCGAGTGAGTTTTCTTCTCAAGTGCTCATATGTGCGTTCGGTGCTGCAGTGCGACTTAGTGCAGTGAGGTAAAGTGTTTTTATAAGAAGAACAGTGTTGTGCCGTGACTGTAAGTAACAGTTTAGTGCCGTATTTAAGACAGTGCAGTGCCGCGAAGTAAAGGGCAGTGCAGTGCCGTCTTTCTGTGAATTTCAGTGACTGTGAGTGAATTATTGGACTGTGTAATCTGAAGAACAGTGACGCTATCAGTGTATACTGTGAGTAGTAATTAAGAATAATTACCAAGTTTATTGTGCATTGTGAAATAAATTGTGCAGTGATAAAAACTGTGAAACTGGCGAGTATTTAATTTTGCAATCCGAAAGAACTCTTATTAAAAACGTTTATTACTGGTTTAGGTAATAAAACGTAACAATATTTTTTATTTTCTGCTCCAAACCCTCAACAAATATTGGTTTATAGGTCGGAAATTTTAGCAATTCAACTGCTAAAATTTGATATTCAGTGTCACATAAAATCAATTTTTGAACAAAATAAACCCAAACAATTATATATATATATATATATATATATATATATATATATATATATATATATATATATATATATATATATACTAGCGGACCCAACAGACATTGTCCTGCATGATATTTCAAGCGATTAGTATATTAAATTTAATAATATTATGTTTAAAACAAAAGCTACTTTTAATAACACAAAAAACAACATTTGTTATGTGTATGTTTGCCTAAAAAGAAATAGAAAATGAAATATTGTGAATTTTTTATTCAGGCGTCCCTTATAACCCCCACTCCCGTTCGAACCTAAAAAATTAATATAATTTATAATCATGGAAGAATTAATGCTAATTCACATTCCGAGTTTTGTTAAGTTCAGTTCAATCATTAGTGCCCAATAAAATTGTTGGCTCCCACTGTAATTTTTTACTGTATATCTTGTTTATACTTTGTTATACAACAAAAGTGAGTGTAACAAAAGTTACTCTAAATACCAAAACAAACAACTTTTATCGTGTTCATATTTGCCGAAAAACCAATAGAAAACGAAATATCGCTATTTTTAATTTTAGGCCTACCTTACAAACCCCACTCCTGCTACATCTGTCTATGTAGCATCTAATCTAAACTATCCAGGACATCACCCAAACAGTGATTTTTAACAGCTTGATACCTCGCTACTAGGACATCAACTTTATTTTTAGCAGATTTCCCTTAAGGGAAATCAGCTATTGAGGTTGTACTCATGACGTGAGTTTTAAAAAATTTCCTCAAATGTCCATCGATCCTACCCGTGAGATGACGAAAATGAGGTCCGTTCAAAATTATATATATATATACTAGCCAAGGTACCCGGCTTCGCTCGGGAAATCATTTGAGACGGAAAGATTTTATTTTGTTTTTGGCAATGCTTCTATGTGTATAACCACTCTTCCCGTCTAGGCACACTTTTCCCCGTAAGGGTCCCTTGGGTCTCAAACATTCCCTCTCCACTGTTTGACACACTGTGAATAATTCAAATCATAATCATGGATAGCATTTATTATAATTAAATATCATCTATAATGTACATATTTTGAATATGCGATCTAGCTAATATACCCGGCAATGCCTGGGAAATCATCGATGACTGATTAATGATTGTATTTTTATAGAAAATTAGAATCGGAATATCACAATTTTTCATTTCAGGCCTCCCTCATAACCCCCACTCCCGTTTGGACCTAAAAATTTTAATATATCTTATAATCATGGAAGAATTAACGCTAATTCACATTCCGAGTTTTTTTAAGTTCGGTTCAATAGTTAGTGCCCAACAAAATTGTTGGCCCCCGCTCTAGTTTTTAGTGTATATCTCGTTTATACTTTGTTATACGACAGAAATGAATATAACAAAAGTTATTTTAAATAACAAAATAAACAACTTGTGTCATGTGCATATATGCAGAAAAACCAATAGAAAAGGAAATACCGCTATTTTTTATTGCAGGCCTCCCTTACAACCTCCACTCCTAGAAATTTTAGTATAGCTTATTATAATAAAGGTGTTAGTGCTAATACATATAAAGAGTTTTATTTATTTCGGTTGGGTCTTTTGTCCCAAATAAAATTGTTCACTTCCGCTATAGGTTTTAGCGTTATTTCGTTTATAATTCGGTATACGAAAAAAGTGTATATAAGAAAAGTTACTCTAAATAACAAAATAAGCAACTTTTGTTATGTTCATATTTGCCGAAAAACCAATAGAAAACGAAATATCGCTATTTTTAATTTCAGGCCTCCCTTATAACCCCCACTCCTGTTTGTCTTAGAGAATGTTACTATAGCCTAAAGTCTAAGTTGGGCAAGTAGTAATATATATCATACCAAGTTTCATAAAATTCGGTTCAGCCGTTTATGCGTGAAAAGGTAACAAACAAACAAACACGAAAGAAACAAAATGCAGTTATGGTGTCTATGACTTGTGAAACGAAAAGTTATCGTGAAATTTCGCGAAAAAAATCAATGTACAGACAGAGGTTACAATTTTATATATATATATAGGCAAATATGCACATAACAAAAGTGGTTTATTTTGCTATTTAGAGAAATTTGCTCAACAATTCTTTTCAATATGAACTACCAGGTACCTCACCTGGAAAAATTAATTCAAATTATAATATATTATTATAATATTTTGTCCTTAATAATTAAAATCTATGCATAATGCACAGGAAACGGGAAATATGACAATATGGAGGACAGTGAAGTCTTACATAAAAAAATAATTTTATTATTAACAAATCCACAGAAACGAAGGGTATTAACCCTAAACACTGGGCAGGGTAAATGTCAAAATATTGTGCAAAGTAAAGCCTTGCCAAAAAAATACCATCACCATCCAGCCTCAAATGAATTCCCGGGCGAAGCCAGGTATCTGAGCTAGTAAGTATATATATATATATATATATATATATATATATATATATATATTTGTCTGTTAACGCTCTAGCGGTCGCAATTTTTGTTTGATCGTTACCAAACTTCATATTTAAGCATTTTATGTAAAAAGAAAGATCTATTCGTCCCTTGTGAATAGGTCTAGAGATACTTTCCTACTACTGTTATTATTAGACAGATTTCTCCATTGTAAAACTTCACGTGGTAAATCTGCTTAGTTTACTCAGACCTAGGGATGGGTATCGATTAATCGTAATAATCGATTAATACTCCAAATAATCGGTGTATTTTTAATCGATGTTTACGATGCTTGATTAATCTGGTAATCGATGCTTTAATCACGATTACTTAATTTTTTTTTTCTTCTTTTCTTTTTCTTAAGTGAGAGTTGAGACTAATTTTTCATATTTTGAAGCTAATTGTTCAACTTTTCCACAATCGATTCTATATTGTTGCCACACTTGTCGGGGTCAGTTACCCGTGGAATATATCTGTAACCCCAGTGAATAAGTGGTTAAGTCCATCAGTGAGTAAGGGGGACTTAACCACTTATTCACTGGTACAACAGATATAACCTGCTCCAGTCCTTCACGTTTTCTGTTTACAGTGTTTACTTAGTAAGTCGTACGTACTACCTTAACCGTGATTTGTTCGACTTGTTTGTTTTTTTAGTGTTGCTTCCAAAAACTGTGAAAAAATGCCTCCAAAAAGTGCGGTCTGGGAGCATTTTGAAAAAAAAGAGAACTTTGCAAAATGCCGTCATTGTGGTGTTCTCATTAAAACTTGTGGGAATACCACAAATATAAAGAATCACCTGGAGCACAAGCATCCCAAACTTAACTTGAACAGACCAGCTCAGAGCGTGTCTGAGTATGAATTAAAAAACAAGTCAACAAAATCTAAATCATGCGATTCTGCTAGTAGTTCCTCTACAATTGCTTCATCAACTGATGTAAGTACAATTAAAATTAATCAGCCTTTAATTACCTCGGCCTAGAAAACGTTGTAGCTCACAAGGAAGGTGGTAATACTAATTTCAAAATTGTGCAAAGTATCGTGTACATGATTTGTAAGGACATGGAACCTTTGTCAATAGTGGAGCATGTAGGATTCAGAAAGGTCCTCAAGTCTACTGCTCCCCTATTCACAATGCCGAGTCGGAAAACTGTACGCTCAGCAATAATAGACAAATATATCAGCATCTCTGAAGCATTTAAGAGAGAATTATTATCCATTCAGAAATATTGCTTCACTACAGATATCTGGACGGACTCGCAAAATCGAAGCTTCCTTAGCATGACGGTACATTATGTCAATATTGACGAGGGCACTGTGAGCAAGGGAACAATTGGAATGTTCCAGCTCACACAGAAGCACACTGCTAATTATATTGTGGAAGAAATACAAAACATTTTTGCAGAATGGGAGCTTGAGGGTAGACAAAACTTTAGCTGTCATTTCTGACAATGCGGCAAACATAACAAAAGCAGTTGAACTCATGTTTGGTAGAAGCAAACACATTCCATGTTTTGCCCATACCTTGAATCTCCTTGCGACAAGGGCCATCAGCGATGTGGTGGAGTTGACTGATATTAAAAAGTAAAGGCTATAGTTGGGTGGTTTCATCACTCCGTTTCTGTGTGTGATGAACTCTGTAGAGTGTCACCAAAGACCGTCATCCAGGATGTAGCAACTCGGTGGAATTCTACATTCGACATGCTGTCACGCTTTATAGAGCTGCGATCTCATATAAATGAAATAATAAATTGAAACACCAGTGCTCCACCCATGTTGTGGGCCATGGAAATGGAATTCCTACAGGAAGTTTGCCAGATACTCGAGCCACTTTCAACAGCCACGAAGGATATCAGCTCTGACTGCTACTTAACAAGTAGCATGGCAATTCCTGTGGCAGCAATAATAAAAGAAGAGATGGAGGCAACAGAGCCAAAACATAACATTGGTAAAGCACTGAAATTATCAGTGGGATTTGGTCAATAAATTGCTTTTTCTGAAAGATGTAGATGAGAAATATTGGAGTAACTGATTTTTTAAATTAATGTCCTATTTGTGTTATTTTTATGTTTATGTTTTTACCTTTAGTATTAAATATTAATAATAAATATTGGAGTTTAATAATAAATGTAAATAATTAAATAGTGGAGTAACTGATAATTTAAATTAATACCCTTTTTGTGTTATTTTTATGATTATGTTTTCACCTTTAGTATTAAATATTAATCTTTTAAAATAAAAATTTGATTTTTTCTAAATGTTGTCGATTAATCATCACCAACAACCTCAATATCTAGTGGAAATAGAAAGTCTTTACTATAATTAGTTTACAAAATTATTAATATTTTTATATATATATAAAAATATATATATATGTCTGTTAACGCTCTAGCGGTCGCAATTTTTGTTTGATCCTTATCAAACTGGAAATTTAATCGTTTTATGTAAAAAGAAAGATCAAGTTCGTTAAAGGCTGAAATCTGACCAGGGGAAGGAGGGGAATAGAGGTAGGATTTTTGAAAATTCGAAATATATCCGTTATTATACGTCGGATCGAAAAATTGTATAGAATCAATCTTATTGCAAATTACATTTACTATAAATATTGTTCTCTACATTTATTCTGTATCTTGAATATTAACCGAGATATTTGCATTTGTATTGTGTGTGTGGTCAGCAGAAGTCGGCTATATTCGGGATTTTCCGCCGAAAGCTAGTTCGGTCGTTTAAGTAACTGTTCGTCCCTCTTGAATTGGTTTGGAGATTCGTTACTACTACTGTTATTAGTAGGCAGATTTGTCTGTTGTAAACCTTCACGTGGGAAATCTGCTTAGTTTACGCAGCCTCCTGCGTGTTTTATTAACGTCCACTGTTTGCTACTATAGCTAATTTGGATTAGTGTAGAAAGGGTGTGAGAGTGTGTGTTGTGAGAGAGAGAGAGAGTGTGTGTGTGTGAGAGAGAGAGAGAGAATGGTAGAGAGAGGTATAGGCAAGGTCGAGGAGTAGCCCTCCATATTGTCGGGAGTGTTGGAGACTTGAACGCTGGGGCAAGAAACAACACCCGCTCCACTCTACCGCTTCCTCTTCCCCCTACATCTATTGGAATGGCAAGGAACTGACTGGGCCCTTTCCCCGATAGATGGCGCTATGTTTATTACCAGATATCTCAGACGTTTTTCTCCGCCCAGCTTGAGAATATGAAAAGTCGGTCACGCAAGGACTTACTGTACTTTCACACGCGCTCAAACAACACTCGCTTTTCTATTCCCTATCACACTGAAGACTATGTGAACGAGAATATATATACATATAATAATTGAAGAGTATTACATTTTAAAAATGTTTACATGACATGATTTTGTTTTTACAAAAATAGTATAACAATCATAATACAAGATAGAAGAATATACTTCAATCTCCCAAATACAAACATAAATATTTCTAGAAAAGCTTCCCAGTTTTTGTAGTAAAATTGTTTAACGCTTTTCCCTAATCTGTCAAATCTATTAAAAAATATTCTTTGTTTAAAAATAAATAAATGAACTTCATGTATGAAGGGTGGTTTTTTTTTTTCTTTTTTTTTTTTTTTTTTTTCTTTTTTCTGTTTGAGCTTACTAGCACATTTGAAAATTAAAATTTAAAATTAAAAACCTTAATTCGTGGATGATCCATGAAACGTACCCTGCTGAATAAATATTTTTAATGCAAACAAAGATTTTTTTAACAATATTTAGATTAAGTTTTTTAATTTTAATTTTTGAAGTGTAATTTATATTTTTTTAAAATTTTTTTTTATTTTTTAAATGTGCTAGTAAGCTCAAACAAAAAAGAAGTGTAAAACCTTTGATTGTCTGGTAACTGCAATTGTTAAAAGATAATTGAAAGAGGTTAATTAATCCTCAATAACAATATTAACATATACGAGTATATATAAATATTGAAATTTGTTTTTTCTTGGTTTTTGTCGATTAATCGACGTATCGATTAATTAGTGCAAATATTAATCGGTTGTCAATAATCAATGTTTTGTAGTTCGATACCCATCCCTACTCAGACCCTGCGTGACGGACTTTTTTTATTTTATGGCCCATTCATTAATTTTGTTTCTGAGTACATTTCAGGAATGTGAAAAATATAGAAGTAAAATGAACAAATTTATTCCAATAATATGTTCTTTTATTTACCCAAGTCATCATTATTACATAATTGAATTTCTGTTTATTTTTTATAACATGCAAATTTGAATTTGAATTATTTTTCTGTCTTAGGTAATACTAGTGGAAATATATTTGGAGGTTCTACTGGTGGACCTTTTAGCAGTCCCCAAGCAGGACAAACATCATTTGGTGCACCACCTTCCTTCCAGTCTCCACAAAGTAATCAATCATTAAAGTTACTGATTAAATACTAACAAAAATATAACCATTTAAAGTGTCTGGGGGGGGGTGAGGGTTTATTTATTTAAAGAATTTTCTGTAGTCTTTAACACAGTTCAGTAATTTGAAGAAAGCCATTTTTGTTATAGAATTTTAATGAGATTTAAAATTTATAGGGCCATTTGGAAGTGCTCCTGTATTTGGGTCTGCTCCTTCATTTGGCTCTCAACCAACTTTTGGAGGATCTCCTTCTTTTGGAGGCTCTCCTAATAAAGTTTTTGGCTCGCAAACTGCAGGTAATACTTATGCATTCAGTTTTAAGTATTTAGTGTACCCTTGAATTGGTTTATTTTTTTCTTTTTGGTCCAACAATACCCCTTACTTTTTAGAATAAAAGTAAAATAAATGATATGTTAACGACTTATCATAAGTTTCAAATCCTTAACAAACCTTGGGACCAATTATGATGAAAACCTATGTTATGAAAAATATCTTCATGAAGTACTCAAAATAAAATATAAAGAAAAAAAAATTTAGTGTTGGGTTGAATCCAAATTTCTTAATGTTCATGTTATGGTTTACAAAAATATTTCTTTGAGTGTCCTTTGATCCTACCTACAAAATTTTGAAAAAGAGAGTTGGATTAAATTTATACATTTGTGTACTTGTTCAAAAGACTGTCTAAAGACTTTGTCAAGACTTTTGTCATAGAACTTGTGTCAAATTGAACTTGGCTTCACAGCCTTTTCCGAAGAGTGTTTGGAAATACACTAGACTACACGACGTTTTGGACTTTCATCCTTGTCAAACCGTTTGTTACACAGTCTTAAATTTTTCCGTTTACTCAACTTTTTCCTAGACTAGCACATGGAGCGAAAGGCTTCGGAATTATTCCGAAACTCTTCGGAAAAGGCTGTGAAGCCAAGTTCATTTGACACAAGTTCTATGACAGTCTTTTGAACAAGTATCTAACTAGGCAGTTTGCCTTAATTCCAATCGTTCCAACGCTACTTCGCGTTGCTGATGAGTCACCGTATGACAAAAACGATCAACACCAAAGTCCCATTTCAAACACTGAAACTTAACTGTAACAGGTTGGTTTCGGGATGCACTTTCAGTGTGATAGACATGTTTGGGATGACTTCGTTTCGATCTTTCGGATCTCTTCAGCTAGGCGTGTGCTATACTTGAGCTTTCGTTCTATGTGCTAGCCTAGGACAAAGTTGAGTAAACGAAAAAATTTAAGACTGTGTAACAAACGGTTTGACAAGGATGAAAGTCCAAAACGTCGTGTAGTCTAGTGTATTATACACTTGTATTTATCAACAGTTTCGAACCATCATCCTCTGAGCTTAGACCGGCATAAGTGCAGTGCCTACTTAGGCTAAAGGGTTTGGTTTCCAGCAGCAAGTGAAATAATTTCTGGATGATTCTAATAGACATGAATGATAAGCTCATGGAATATTCGGTTAGATTGTAGAGCCCCTGGGAAAGACTTTTTTTCAGTTAGCAGTGAACATTTGTTTCAATCAGTTGTTTTGATAACAAAAAAAAAAAAGATTTAGTTAACACATAAATGTTTTTTTTTATTGCATTGGGTTGTACATTTTTTTTCCTGGGGTGAGTCCTTAAATCTACAATGCAAAATTTTAAAACTTTTTGTGGGTATAGTTCATGGTTTTTTCTTAGTTCAAAAGGTCACAGAATTCATTTTGAAATGAGAGTACACAGTTCTGTTATTATTTCAGAGGAACACCTCCATTCTAAATGTGCAAACACAACTCAAATATAGTTTATGTAATAAGAGGGGGGGGGCGAGGGTGATGAGCTTTAATTCGACTAATATGGAGGAGCTACTGACATAAAATTACAATTAAAAAAAAATGTAAAAAAAATGTTATCTTAACTCTTTAGTAACATTTTCTGTTACTTGAAATCACCTTTGTACCAAATATTCAATACCATTGAATATTGATGGTGTCATGATGAATCTTTTGATGCAAAAAACTATTTACACCCATTTTCCATTAATTCAGTTGTGCCAAAAACTCCTACCATGGAGGACATGTACCATGGACCAGAACAGGTGGTAACCCGAAAGTGCAAGATCTGGATGAGAAAAAGATAAAATTACAACTCCTTAATTTTTGCCATGGTAGCTCGTTACTCCTTGGGTGACTGGTGTGTTTGTTACAAAAGAAAATGTTTTGTATTCAGCGATGCAGGTTACCATTAGGCTAATTTCTCGATCTTCAGGGCCTAACTCTACCAAACATAGATCATAACTTTTTTTTTTATTTTTGCATTTGTGAACAAAATTCACAATTTGTTTGTTAAAACAATTGTCATATGAATTTTTTATAAGTTTTTTGTCGATTTCTATCCTGGAACTTTTGTCTATCTGCAGCTTCTGGAACTGAAATGAGTGCCATGCAAGTGATGGGAGATTGTATTTTGTGATACTTCTAGTTCTGAAAATTTCCATGTGGATATTTTTCTTCTCATTCTCTCAAGAGTTTCTGAATCCAGAAATCTAGTGTGTCTACTGTGATATTTGCTTTCAAGAGCAAAATCGCCTCGCATATTTCATGGACTTCATCAGTCACTTTACTAGCATTAATATAGTTTTTTTAATCTTTTAGTAATAACGAGGGGAAGCTAAATACTATAGTTGTTTTTTTTGTTTTTTTTACAAATCTTTTTTATCGATTAGCAAAGAGGCTTATAGAATTTTGAATCAACCTTGTATAACTGATTGTAAAATGTTTTTTGGATATGTATCCATAAGGATATAACAGAATCAAATTTGCTACTGTGTAAGTAAAGTAACTTTATCCATTTGTAAATTTAAGTTGTTGTTTAGTTCGAAATGTCATGTTACAGCAGCTCCTGCATTTGGCAGCCCTAATCAGCAGTCATCAACCACATTTGAAACTTTGGCTCAACAGGACACTTTGTCTTTTAGCAATCTGGCTCAGCAGCAAACTTTTTCGACCAACTCGTTTGCGTAAGTTTTTTTCTTCTTAAAGTCTGTAGCAAACACTAAACTTCAACTCAGATTAATAAAATTACAGGCCAATAAATAAAACTCAGCATTGAATAATTTTGTATATTCTTATAAAAAAACTGTTTGGTTTGGTGAAAAAAACTGAAACTATAGGAATTCAGTAAACATATGAATTTTTAATCAACTTGAAAGACATAACATTGTTCACATAGATAGAACCAGACTCAATAAAATATTACAATCAGCAGAGTCCTGCTAATCTGTACTTCTTCAGATTAGCCAGAATAAAATAAAGTGTCCCAATCAGATATGTAGGAATAACAAGTGAGAGCCTTTCTCGCCCCTCCACTTGTGGATTGTTAAGACATTTGATCTGTTCGAGGGACACTACACGACCAACAGCTTGTAAATTGTATGGATAATGTAACTACCAATCACTCGCACACCTGACACTTAGGGTAGTTAATCATGTGCATTAGGGTGTATTGTTGTTATGAGTAAAAGAAAACATACAATGTTAACTCTCAAAGAAAAACTGGATGTTTTGAAGAAGTCAGACCAGGGTGAGAATGTTTGTAAATTGAAGTGAAGAATTGAGTGAGGTTTGAACAGTCCCAGTACGATAAAGTATACAAAGCACTCTTCCTGTGATTTGCTCAGGAAAGAGAAAAGGGAACACCTTTAATTGGACCACTGGTTCAGGAAAAGGCACTACCTAAACAAGTTAGTGAATGCTGATGAAGTACAGGTTGGTTGAACTGATTTAAAGAACGTCATGGGATTCAATAGCTAACAACTACTGGAGAGAAGTTTTCTTCTGGTCATGATGCAGCGAAGGAATACACGAGACAAATTAATGAGATAGAAATTATTCTCCACTAAAATGTATAATGCTGACAAAACAGGCCTTAATTATAGGGCATTGTCATATTAAAAGCCTGGTGTCAAAATCAAAAGTCCATGCTCCTGGTTTTAAAATGAGCTATGAGTGTATGACTTTATTATTGTGCAGAAAAGCTGCTGATAATCACAATCTGCCAAGTCCAAAGAAAACAGGAACTTGAACATGTCTGTATTTATTCCAACAAAAAAAGGCATGTATATAAGTTGGGTAAGCTATTCAAAGAATGGTTTATAGATCAGTACTGATCAGTTCCATCTGTCAGTACTGATTCCAGTACAACTCATTTATTAAAATGAATATTATGACACATTTCTCTGGAGATATATCAAAAAAGGTTCAATAGGCTTATAACAAATAAAATAAAAATATGTTTACGTATTATTAACAGTATTGTGAAAAATGCTACACAAAAAGAAATCTGAGCTATTTCATACATATGTAATCATACTTGATTTTATTACACATTTACTTATATTTTTTTTATTACTCTTACTAAAAAGAGAAAAGAATTATTGTTGGCTTCATTGTTGATCTCCTTTACTAGAAATTTGATTTAATTTTTTACTGAAAAGTGGATTTTTGTGTTTACAGAATTCTTTCCTATTTTTTTTTTAATATGAATATCTAATTCATGCTACAATGGCTATTATGATTTAGCATTTGAATTAATGAGCGTGCCTCTAAACAAATTCCTACTGCCTTTGTGGGAATAAAACGCACAATACTATGCAAAGCCTGTTTCTGAATTCTGATTTTCTTTAATTTCAGAAATCCTTTACTTCTGAAGTCTAGCAATTTCATATTTTATTTACTGATTACTAAAAATACTTATGTGTTTACAGTGGCAGTTCATTCAGTTCTTGGAGGTAAATTCAGATGTATGGATGTTGTGTGCTGGAAAATGACTACAATGTATATACATTTTATTTTTATTTATTCTAAATTGTATTATATAATGGAACAATATTATGTACAGACAAAATTTTACATTTCTGTAATTATGAATTAAGTTAAATAAAAAAAAAAAAAATTATCCCTGTGAGTAGTTATATTGTGACATTCTTAGCCCTAAAGCCAGTCTGACATTATCTTAATGTTGTAAATATATAATATATTGGAAACTAATGGGGTTTAGAAGTTCGCTCTAAACTTTTCATTTAACTTGAATTTTAATCAAGTTATTTGTGTTCCTTTGTTTTCAGCTTTCAGTTAACCCTTGGTTATATAATTTGCAATTAGATTAACAGTACTAAACTCCTTATGGCCAGCTTAATTCTCAAGTCCTATGTGAAAAATAGAGAATAGAATCATGAGCATGCCACCCCTGCATATAGGTAATCTGCTTAATTTTTACAATAACTACAAGATGAACTTTGTCATCTCTTCCTAGATAGAATTAATGGATATGTGAATACATTTTTCTAAAATCTTGTTATGGGTAAGGAAAATCTGTTAACATGAACGAAAGGGTAAAATAGTCCATACAATGAGTTATGTAAAAGATGATCCCCCCCCCCTCCATAATAGGATGTGGAGAACTGTGACCATAGATTGTGATAGTGAGTGAGGATATAGGAAAACCCGTATATCCCCCCCCCCTTGTAGTTGGGTTATAGTTTAAAAGACTGGAATTGCTGAGAACAATTTTTTGCAATATCTTGAAATTTATTTAGTTAAAAAAATTTTAAATGCACTTTTTTCTAGCCACAGGAGGAGACTTCGTTCGAGACCTCTTTTTAAAATCAGACTTTGTACTCCTGCAGCATTTTTAGCGCTTCCTTAGACATCCTTTCGAGTAGTGGCTAAGGACCTCAGCAACACATTCCGCCTCAACCGTCGCTGTTTCAAGTTTTTCCTGGGTGCTGGAATTTGTCACTTTCCATGAACAGGGTTGTCGGCATTTCGTAGCTCACTCATGAATTCGATCGATATTTGTTTACCCTTGCTAGGTGATCTGTTATGCTGACTATAGGATGACTAAATTCAGGATTCTTATCCGCATTAGTGGCTAGCTTTTCAATGTCCATTAAGTGACTGCCATACCTGTTTGTATTGAGTCAGGCAAACCTCTGTACCAGAGTTTGCACAATAAATTGGGAGGGAGCTATGCGTCTCCAAGCCGCTGTAGGTCTCACAAGAAATCAGGAGGCCGTCTGTCCTCCAAACACTGCTCCTCCATTAATTGACAATTCCATTGATCATCGGATTCCTCGAAGTATGCTAAGAGATATTTAAGAGTTTCATAAGGGCGATCAATAAGGGGATTTTTGGCAAGGTCCATTACTTCTCGCATCGTCCCTAAGTTTAGTTGGGATATTATATAATGAAATTTAACCTTAGAATTAGACAGGTGACAAATGTGGACTTGACCTGAATAAACAAATCTCAGGTTCCCTCTTGTAAAAGTGAGACCAATTTAGCAGAGGTTGCGCACTGATGCCAGGCTCCTCGAGTTGGCCTGTAGGTAAAGTTGGTGAAAGATGTTCCTCCTCCACCGTGAGTAAGCCTCGGATATAGAGTGTTGGACATAGTGTCTAAATATATGCGTAACTAGAATAAATAGACTTATGATCACGGTACTTTTGGATGTCGGGGTCACCACATTAAAGGACTGGAATGAATGAGACGAATTTCTTACAATATATTTAGTTAACAATGTTTTTAAGTGCACTTTGTTCTAACCACAATGTATATTAATGCCAGAATTGATTCGTCACAAGTGTAAATTAGATAAGCCTCTGCACGGAAATACACTAATTTAAATAGAATATAAATTAAAGATTAAAATACTATTAAATAATAGTATTTCGTGCAATAGCATATCTCTAAGGAGAATGGGCATCTTCTAGTGGCGTGTACCAGCTTGACCACTACAATAGTACCCTTAGTGGAAAGTTTGAATTAGGGAAATACAAGTGCAGAATACAATTTTTAATATCGAATAACAGCTTAAAAATGATCAAAAGTCTATAAAAAAAAAATAAATAAATAATATTAAAGCAAGTTTTTAAAATGTGCTCAATTTAATTTTAGAACAGTGTGCGTTATTGAAGATAAAACAAACAAGATAAATAACTGGAAAATAAGCGTTCTGTGTGTGATAAAACAGTAATGAAAAATTTCCACTTTATAGAGGCTAAATAGAATCCCCCCCCCTTATCTTTATTGGCCAGAATTTCCTCTACGAGAAGTTTTTTTTTTTATTTTATAAACCTTCTATCCAAATAACATAGATACATTTTTTTAGCAGATTACCGTTATGGGAAATCAATTTTTGTTAGATTGTCTCCAAACTTGATATTTAAACATTTTATGTAAAACTAAAGATCATATTCATTAGTTAGACCAGAGGGACGGGGTATTTCAAAAATTCTAAATATCTCCGTTATTATAAATCGGATTGAAAAATTGTATAGAGCCAATCTTATTGCAAATTTAATTTCCTATAAATGTTGTTTAACTTTTTCTTTTCTATTTTCAATATTAACAGAGATATTTGCATTTTGTTAGTTTTCAGATTTCAGTAAATCCCACTCCTACTCGTCATATTCACAATTAGCTGTAATATCATGAAACTCTTTATTCCTAACTATTTTATATAACCAAAGTGCGCGGGGAAATCTGCTAGGTTTATGCATCACTTGGACAGACTTATTTATTTATTTTTTGGAGAATTCTGGCAATCATTCTTTTTCTAAATATTATTTTTATAACTATTATACCGGCAAAAAACTGGCTCCCACTGTAACGCTCCTGGACGACTGGCAAGTACCTGACCATAAATGAGGGAGTTCTATTTTCCTGACTTTCAGTCAGCGGTAGCAACATCTAATTAGTATCATAGGTACTAACTGAAAACAGTTTAAATGATTCTAGAGGCACAACCACAACTATGACAAGATTAATACAACCATTCATACCTTTGTTGGTTTGTCCATACCATTATGCTCAAAGTCAACAAGAGCACTAGCTAGGAGTCTTTCTCTGGAATTTTGATTAATGTTGTGGAAGAAAAAAATTTTCTAATTGGTGATGCTTATGTTCTTCTTCACCACATACAAGCAGAGCTAATTAATTTTCTCTACCCTGCCTTTCAGGTCTTCCTTTCTTGTTGCTCTTGACTGAGCATTGTAATTCTTTTCTCTAAGAATGATTAAGCTGACTAGCCCAATGCCAATATTCTTAAGAGATTTGAAATCACTAATTTATTGATTCACTATGTCTAATGGTCTTCCAGCTTAGAAATTGTCTTAAATTAGAGTGTCAGTTATGTTATTGCACAGACCAATTGTAATATTTACAATGTGCATAATTCATCAGATATTTTTATTATAAATCTTTGTTAGTCATATCTAATTTGTTTTTTTTTTAACAAAGAAAAAGAACAAAAACCGTGGATGTAAATGAATGAAATCAACAAGCCTTCTCATTTCGAAAATTGTTGATAAATGTATGGATGTTAACTCACAAATGCATAATTCACAAAAACAAAGATTTTAAATGTAACTCGTAACCCCTTAAAAGAGAAAATTAATGTTATATTGATATTTAACCAATAATTCAAAGCTATGCAGTTATATTACTTGTCAATAGATTGATTACTCCTGGTTATTCCTTAAAAAAACAATTAATCATTTATTATGAAGAAAACCAATAGTTACATGAAATAAAGACATTAATACGTTGAAGGACAAAACCAGACATAATCCTATTCTACAGAAACAGCAGTCTCAAGTAGTTAATGTTTGTCTGGGGCAGAAAGGGCAACCTGTAGTAGTTCAAGCTAACACAGTTGAGTATTAACACAAAGTTGACCCTAACATATGACTCTAATATTTCCTATAATACAGTCAATAATAATAATTCTGTGTGAGAGTACAGAATTGTAAGTATTGATATTAGCACGAACAATGATTCCATTCAATCATTGATTATTTTTGAAATGGCAGTGACTCCCCCATGGCAAATGAAACTGAGTGCTGTATGTCTTCTATCATTTGTAAACAGAGTGGAGATTAATTTTTGACAGTCCCACTACTCACATTTATCTATTTTTCAAACCGAATTTTTATTCAAGAAAAGTCTCCTTTCTAATTGATGCCTCTTGGTTAATAGCTTATATGAAGCAGGTGTCTAGGCTATTCTCAGGAAGCCATCTGATGGCTGTTTAGTGCTCACTCCTGATTACTGCACTAGATTCAAAAATGAGTATTCCACATTAAACATCACTTAGTTGTTGTTAGTGGACTCCTTGCTGGACTTCTGTAAGCCTCCTCCATCCTTCCACTCAGTATCACGGGGCAATTTCAAAGCAACTTGAATAATAAATAGCAATATTTGATCTGCAGTGGCTGCGCTTACCACCTGACCTACCTTCCCAGATATGAATGCTTTAACAATGATACGATTAAAAAAAAAAAATGTCATGTGTGATTTTGCTATAACATAAAACTATAGATTTCAACAAAGAACTTCACCTGGCTCAGATACAAGTCAGTTTTAATTTTTAGTATTGGAAATTGTACACTGATAATGAAACAGAAGAGGTAAGTGAAAAAAAAATTATTACACTTATTAAAGTGGAATTGTTAGCAAGCATATCAGGTTCATGATAATGACTTTGGAAGGGACTCTGTATTCAAGACCTAATTTAGCATCTGATGGTTTAAGCAATTTCCCTTGAGGGAAATTAGCTATTGAGGTTGTACTCATGACGCGATTTTTGAAAATGTCCATCGATCCTACCCAGGAAATGACGAAAATGAGGTCTGTAAAAATTATATATATATATATATATATATATATATATCTATATATATACTAGCTCAGATACCCGGCTTCGCCCGGGAATTCATTTGAGGCTGGATGGTGATGGTATTTTTTTGACAAGGCTTTACTTTGCACAATATTTTGACATTTACCCGTCCCAGTGTTTAGGGTTAATACCCGTCATTTCTGTGGATTTGTTAATAATAAAATTTGTAAATTCAGGCCTCCCTTACAACCCCCACTCCTGCCCGTCCCTAGAAATGTTAGTATGGCTTATTATAAGGAAGGCGTTAGTGCTAATGCACATACCAAGTGTTTTATTTAGTTCGGTTGAGTCTTTTGTGCCGAATAAAGTTGTTGACTCCCGCTATAATTTTTAGCGTATGACGCTTTTATACTTCGGTATACGACGATAGTGTATATAACAAAAGTTTCTCTAAATGACAAAATAAACAACTTTAGTTATGTGCATATTTGCCGAAACCCCAATAGGAAACGAAATATCACTATTTTTAATTTCAGGCCTCCCTTATAACCCCCACTCCTGTTTGTCTCAGAGAATATTAACATAGCCTAAAGTCTAAGTTGGGTTAGTAGTAATATACATACCAAGTTTCATAAAATTCGGTTCAGCCGTTTATGCGTGAAAAGGTAACAAACAAACAATTAAACAAACAGACACGAAAGAAACAAAATGCAGTTATGGTGTCTATGACATGTGAAACTTAAAGTTATCGTGAAATTTCGCGAAAAAAATCAATGTACAGACAGAGGTTACGATTTTATATATATATATATATAGATATATATTTGTCTGTTAATGCTCTAGTGGTCAAAGTTTTTGCTTGATCATTACCAAACTCCATATTTAAACGTTTTATGTAAAATTAATGATCAAGTTCATTAACGGCTGAAATCGGACCAGTGGGAGGGGGGCTTAGAGGGGAGGATTTTTGAAAATTCATAATACCTCTGTTACTGTACGACAGATCGAAAATTTGTATAGAATCAATCTTATTGCAAATTAAACGATTTATAAATGTCTTAATATACATGTTTTCATTATCTTTAATATTGACCAAGATATTTGCGTTTTTTAGTTTTCAGCCTTCAGTAAACCCCCACTCCTACTCATGTCATATCAACAATAAGCTGTTATATTATGAAGCACTTTATTTGAAGCCTAAATAACCAATATTGTTCTCATTGAACTTTTACGTCATAAGATAAATGAAAATACGGGACGTAGGTGGAAAAACTGCTTAGTTTACGCAGCCCCTGAGTGACGGACTTTTGTGGTTACAACTGGCTTGAGATAAGGTAATCTATTAATATTTATTTTCTATTTAAATTTGTCTTTGAAGTAGAAATTCAAAAAATAAGGAAAAACACTGGCTGTGACATTTGCAGCAAGACCACACGACATAAATTTATGTTGTGTATATATTGATGAAGCGTTGTTCACTGCTAGAAATATAGCTTATTAGTTAGTGCTCTGGAAAAGTTTGCGATAGCAGCACAAGGTCTAGGCTTGGAATAAATATGGATAAGACAAAGTATACTAGAGAACCTCTAGGCAACAAACTGGGTAGGCTTAGTGATGCTGTCAAATTTGAGAAGTTCATGTTTTCTAGTAGTTCCAAGAGTAGATAGTTAATGTGAGCTATAGCGAGGAAGCAAATATAAATAAGTTTATAAAACCTAATAGTTATATATGACGCCCACAAAAACTGGAAACACGTCTGGCTTGAGAGAGAAAAGACCTAGGAAATAGATTTAGTGATGTGAGATCATATGAGTGTCGTTAAGAAGAGTAGAATAGTCAGGGATTCATAAGAAGATGGAGCACAACATGATACTCATTGCTCTTCTCCTTGAAATACTCTATGAACTTCCTTACAATCGATAAAACGTCAGGCCTCAGGTTAAAAATAAGAAAGTATTTATTGGGCTACAACCAGACTAAAACAGGAATAATGATCAACTTGCAGAAGGTAGCTCCAGACAAGCCAAACATTACACCATAGACAAACAGTCTGCAATAGCAAACTAGAAGAATACTTTGGCTGACCCAGAAGTTTTTAAAATCATATTATAAATATAGTAGATTTTATTTTCGCAAATGGCAATGGTTACTTGCCTCTTAAATAAAATGAACTTGAGATATTTAATACATAAATAAAGTGAAGAACTTTCAGCAAGATACAGAACTGGCTGCTATCTGATACCAATACAGTTTTTATGTTGGCTACAATTCAGCTGTTCTCTGTTACTAACACTTGCACACATTTAATCAAAGTAAAATTAGAAAACAAATACTCATCCAAACAGGATCAACAGTATATGTTTTTATTTATTTATTTAATTATATATATATATATATATATATATATATATATATATATATATAAAACCAATGTCAATAGATTCTTAAGAACAGTGAAGAAACCCCAGATCTTAAAGCAGTACAAAAAAATCTAAAATTGCCTATTGTTATTGGTGCTCATTCTGTTGAAATTCTAGCTAGAAAGCCTTCTATTCCATGAGTAAGCCCCATTCTATATAAACAGACAAGAATAATTTATCATTTTATTTCTTACGAGAACAAATGAATTTAAAAAAGAACAAAACAGAAAGTCACAAAAGTTTTCTCATGGCTCAGCTAGGATTAATTTCTTTAGCTTTGGAGGGATCAGCAACTTCCATTAAAAAATGTTGAATATTTATAATTAAGAAAATGAATTTTTAAACCACTTCAGAGTATCTTTTCCCTTCTTAGTCCCTCAAAAAAATGTCTTAGGTGAGCTATGTAATCTTAGTTTTTATATTTTAATTGAAATACATCTCAATACCCCTTCCCTGGCTATGTAACCATTCTTATTAATTTTTATATATTATTTTAATGATTTTTTGTACTTGATATGAACCCAAGATTTCAATTATAACAATCACAAATGCTTTTTTCCATTTAATAGGAAACAACTTATCGTACTTATTAATCATGGTACGTTTAATTAGACAATACAATACAGAGTGTTCAAGTAATACAACAGATATTATTTGACTGGTGTAGAATAATGGAGCACAATGTTGATTTGATAAAAGGAAAAATGTATTTTACATTAATGTCAGTGTTTATTCATATAATTATAGTGTTTTGAATTTAGAAAATAGACAATTCACCATTTTTCTAATACTATGCCAGTAAAACCAGTGGACACTGTCTGTCTTGTATCTGCATAAGTTTTTGATTTCAATTTGAGTTTTAGAAAAAGGCATACACTAAAGGAAATTGAGATATAACAAATAAAAGATGTTAACATAAAAATACCCGACAGAAACAAAACAATGTCATTGAAATGTATGTTAATGTGGAATGAACAATGAAATAACCAATTGCGATGCCTCGTACTGATAAGCTGGAGGCTACAGGAGTGATATGATGGCGGTCGTCTCGAGAGCACTTTTACTCATATCTGTGATAATTAATTCCGAAATAGTATTTACTGACGAAAGCGTTAAGACTGATGATTCCTTGTTGTTTAAGCACAATAGTGTTTTAATTTCAGTGTTGGTTCGAAATAAAGAGCACACGCTACCGTTTTTTCTGACTTACCTAGAAAGGTTAGACTACCCAAAGGATAGAATATCCTTACTGTGAGTATCATACATCAACACCCTAAAAATAACTAACTGCATGCCTTATTTCGTTTTTATTCGCATATGGATTTCTAATTATGCTATATTATCTTAAGAAAAACATGAACTGCTTCGCAAACTTCACCCTCCTCTTGTTTATAACCTCCACTGTGTTTGTAACATATGTTTCAAAAAGAGCGGCAGGTATTTTTAATATAAAACTTTTGACCTTGAGGACTTAGGAAATTTAGAATAGTTCTTTGTTATATTTTCAATTAAATAAAAATAATTTAATAAAATTGTTCAGTGATCTAGTTCTGCTAGGTAACTGGCATTTTAAAAATAATAATAGTCTGGAAAAATAATTGGTATACTAGATGCATTTGTGTTTTGTCTGGAATAGAATCAGCAATGGCTGAGTGAAGAATTTTATACAGTTAACTGTTTAGTTATTGAGCATTGAAAGAAAAAAGATGTTCTGAATTCTGTACTTATACGGTAAAAATGAATTAAAATATGGACTTCATATATTCTCTCAGAACTAGTAATGTTGAATATGGATATTAATTTTAATTTCTCTCCTTCTGAGCGATCTCCCTCTCCTGAATTGTTTCACTTATGAAAATTTGCATTTTTGTTTGTTGTTTTAAATGTTGTTCGTTATTAGCGACTTCTTCTTAAGGCACTACGCTATTATGGAAAGGCATAGGTCCTGGGCCTAGTAACTTTTGCTCTTAAAGCCTGACAGGCAACGTCTTCACACCCTTGACCAGACTTTTAGTTTCATTTAGAAGCTCTCTACGTTTGCGACCAAGTTGTTCTGAGCCAAATATATATTTCTGTTGTTTCAAATCGATCATATTCTCTTAAATTGGGGTTTCCACCTTCCGCTTTCCTACGGAAAAATCAAACACTCCAAACAAATGACTTATTAAAACACCACTTAGCAACCATGCTTATATTTTCGGTATTCGTAGATTTCCCTTAATGAGGTTGTGCCCATGACACGCGATTTTCGAAAAATGTCTACTAATGTCCTATCTTAGCCAATATACGAAGAAAATTAGGGAAATTTGAAACTATATACATTTGTCAGTTACGGCTCTTGCAGTTGCAATTGTTATTTGATCGTTACCAAACTCGATATTTTAACGTTTTATGTAAAACTAAAGATCAAGTTCGTTAATAGCTAAAATAGGACCAGTGGGAGGAGCGGAGGGGGGGGGGTTAGAGGGAAAATTTGAAAATATATCTGTTATTATACATCGGATGAAAAAAAAAAAAAATCGATTGTATAGAATCAATCTTATTTCAAATAAAATTTCCCATAAATAGGTATGTCAACTCAACACACCCATTTTACCTTACCTCCTCAGGTTTCAAAACAATTTGGCACTTGGATCGTGGTCATAAAGAACAACATTTTGCCCGGGAGCATGTAAATAGGCCGTTTTTTATTTTGGAAAACTTTGTTATTTTGCGATGAAACCAAATTCAATATATTTGAATTAGATGGAAGGAAATTTGTTTGGAGGCAAAAGGGGAAAGTATTCGAATCTAAAAATCTGCAACCAACTGTAAGCATGGCAGAGGTAATGATGATTTGGGGTTGCATGAGTGTTAGTGGATTTGGGGGGGGGGGGGTTGCATGAGTGTTAGTGGATTTGTAATTAATTACTTTTTCAACTAATAAATATTAGTATGTAATTGCAACTACAGTTACAAAAAGTCCGTCACACAGGGGCTGCGTAAACTAAGCAGATTCCCCACGTGAAGTTTTATAATACAGAAATCTGCCTAATAACAACTGTAATAGTAAGAAACCTCTAAACCTAAAACAACATTATTTAGGGCGTAATAACCCAGTAGTTTCTAGCCCCAAAAAACAGTTAAGCTAACCTCTAAACCTATTCACGAGGGATGAATAGTTATGGAAACGGCCGCCAGAGCTCTCGGCGGAAAGTCCGAACATAGCCTACTGGTGACCACACGCAGAATACAAATGCAAATATCTCGGTTAATACTCAAGATACAGAATAAATGTATAGAACAATATTTATAGTAAATTTAATTTGCAATAAGATTGATTATGTACAATGTTTCGATCCGACGTATAGTAACGGAGATATTTCGAATTTTCGAAAATCCTCCCCTCTAACCCCCCCCTCACACTGGTCCGATTTCAGCCGTTAACGAACTTGATCTTTCTTTTTACATAAAACGCTTAAATATGAAGTTTGGTAAGGATCAAACAAAAATTGCGACCGCTAGAGCGTTAACAGACAAATAAAAAGTCCGTCACGCAGGGGCTGCGTAAACTAAGCAGATTTCCCACGTGAAGTTATACAGTAGAGAAATCTCCATAGGAGAGCCAAACGGTGACGGCAAAGGGCCGAACTAGCTTTTCGCGGGAAATTCAAAAATCCGTTATCGGCCCAAATTTCATAAAAATGCAAATATCTCAGTTAATAATCAAGATAGGGAATAAATGTATATAACAATATTTATAGTAAATTTAATTTGCAATAAGATTGATTCTGTACACTTTTTCGATCCGGCGTATAGTAACGGAGATATTTCGAATTTTCGAAAATCCTCCCCTCTAAACCCCCCCTCCCACTGGTCCGATTTCAACCGTTAACGAACTTGATCTTTCTTTTTACATAAAACGACTAAATATCGAGTTTGGTAACGATCAAACAAAAATTGCGACCGCTAGAGCGGTAACAGACAAATATATATATATATATATATATATATATATATATATATATATATATATATATATATATATATATATATATACAGTTTTGAACGGACCTCATTTTCGTCATCTACTAAGTAGGATCGATGGACATTTGAAGAAAAATGTCGAAAATTCCGTCATGAGTACAACCTCAATAGCTGATTTCCCTTAAGGGAAATCTGCTAATATATATATATATATGTCAAAAATTATAAATATATGGGATTTTCAAAAATTCGAAATATCTTCGTTATTATAAATCGGATCGAAAAATTGTATAGAACCAATCTTATTGCAAATTAAATTTACTATAAATATTGTTATGTGCATTTATTCTCTATCTTGAATATTAACCGAGATATTTGCATTTGTAATCTGCGTGTGATCACCAGTAGGCTATGTTCGGACTTTCCGCCGAGAGCTCTGGCGGCCGTTTCCATAACTACTCGTCCCTCGTGAATAGGTTTAGAGGTTAGCTTAACTGTTTTTTGGGCCTAGAAACTTCTGGGTTATTGCGCCCTAAATAATGTTTTAGGTTTAGAGGTTTCTTACTACTACTGTTGTTATTAGGCAGATTTCTCTATTGTAAAACTTCTCGTGGGAAATCTGCTGAGTTTACGCAGCCCCTGCGTGACGGACTTTTCTTGGTTTTGCAATTACAGTAACTGTAGTTAGTATTCATAAAGTCAACTACTAGTTTAAATAAAAAGTAGTTATAAAAATAATTACAATTAGTAGTTGTAATTTTAACTGTAGTTATTGAGTAATAACTACAACTACATACAGACAATTAGCTGTATTTTACGTTCCAAAGAGCGAACATATTTCGATCGCCGCTATATAAATATTTACACTCGTGGTAGTGATGAATGGCTCGTCTGAGACGAGCCATGTTCAATAGGTGCACAGAATATGGTCAGACAGAATATGTCTGTAGAATAACTGAAGGTGGACGCTCCACCACCACACTCTGTTGTTCTTCCTATCGCCTCTTGTCTCCGTCACTCTCGGGCAGGACACTCTAGTCTGTCTTCTACATCCGTCCTCGGCGAGGAAAAGATTTTTGAAAAAAAATACAATGAGTGGCTGTGAAAGTGATAGTGAGAACGAGAACTCCTTATTTTTTGGAGCAGAACAGTTATTATTGAGCGATTATTAGCAGATTTCCCTTAAGGGAAATCAGCTATTGAGGTCGTACTCATGAAAAATTTCTTCAAATGTCCATCGATCCTACCCAGGAGATGATGAAACTGAGGTCCGTTCAAAATTATATAGATATATATATATATATATATATATATATATATACTAGCTCAGATACCCGGCTTCCCCGGGAATTCATTTGAGGCTGGATGGTGATGGTATATTTATGACAAGGCTTTACTTTGCACAATATATTGACATTTACCCGTTCCAGTGTTTAGGGTTAATACCCGTTGTTAGCATTTGTTAATAATGAAATTATTTTTTATGTAAGACTTCACTGTCCTGCATATTGTCATATTTCACGTCTCCTGTGCATTATGCATAGATTTGAATTATTAAGGAGAAAATATTGACATACATTTGAATTAATTTTTTCTGGTGAGGTACCTGGTAGTTCATATTGAAAAGAAGTGTTGAGCAAATTTCTCTAAATAACAAAATAAACAACTTTTTTTACTTGCATATTTGCAAAACCCCAATACGAAACGAAATAACACTATTATTAATTTCAGGCCTCCCTTACAACCCCCACTCCTGTCCGTCCCTAGAAATGTTGGTATGGCTTATTATAAGGAAGGCGTTAGTGCTAATAAACATACTGAGTGTTTTATTTAGTTATAGGACTCCTGCTATAGTTTTTAATGTATAACTCATTTATACTTCCGTATACGGCAAAAGTGCATAAAACAAAAGTTACTCTAAATTACAAAATAAACAACTTTTGTTATGTGCATATTTGCTGAAAAAGCAATAGGAAACGAAATATCTCTATTTTTAATTTCAGGCCTTCCTTATAACCCCCACTCCTATTCGTCTTAGAGAATATTAGTATAGCCTAAAGTCTAAGTTGGGCTAGTAGTAATATACATACCAAGTTTCATAAAATTCGGTTCAGCCGTTTATGCGTGAAAAGGTAACAAACAAACAAACAAATAAACAAACAAACAGACACGAAAGAAACAAAATGTAGTTATGGTGTCTATGACATGTGAAACGAAAAGTTATCGTGAAATTATCGGGGGTTTAGAGAGGGGATTTTCGAAAATTCAAGATATCTCCGTTATTATGCATCGGATCGAAAAATTGTATATAACTAATCTTATTGCAAATTAAATTTACTATAAACATTGTTATATACGTTTTTTCTTTATCTTGAATATTAACCGAGATATTTGCATTTTTTAGTTTTGAGCAAACCGCCACTTCTACTCATGTTACGTAAACAATACTCTGCTACATAATAAATCACATTATTGGAAGTTTAAATACCAAAAATTGTATTCAAGAGACCTTTATTATACGAGATACATGCAAATATGCCCTGATGACACCCCCCCCCCCCATCTTAAAGTTTTGGACTACTAAAATTTTATTGATTGAGATAACAATTATTCTGACTCATTATAAATTACACTAGTAGATATAGTAAATAGTTCTCAATAAAATGAATGTCTTATATTCAGATATATTTCAGTAATTGTTTTTCTTTCCGGTCTGAGGCAGGCCGACCCGTTTGTTTACATTTCTAACCTAACGCTTCCTGTCGGCAGGTTATTGAAATTGGATGAAACATTTATTTCCGTTTGTATTTATTCATGGTGTTGTTGTGTTAGCAGTATGCATATTTATCTATCTATCTATTTATTACTAAACTTCACGAGGGAAATCTGCTTAGTTTACGCAGCCCCTGCGTGATGGACTTTTTTTCTTTTGCCCGGATGGCAAACGCCCCAAAATCAAATAGCCTGTCTGACATAAAGTCTTAGGTAAGAGTAATTTTAATAGCTAATTTGTTTAAATTTTAGAGTATTATTTAAGTAATTTCATTGGACTTGGGTATTATTTAATTTCATTCGACTGTGGAAAATATAAAAAGGAATCTAAATATTCTTTTTCTTTAATTTTCATTTATTTGCATTAAAATTATTTTCAGTTATAATAATATGTTATACTAGCTCAGATACCCGGCTTCGCCCGGGAATTCCTTTGAGGCTGAATGGTGATGGTATTTTTTTGGCAAGGCTTTACTTTGCACAATATTTAGACATTTACCCGTCCCAGTGTTAAGGGTTTATGCCCGTCGTTGCTGTGGATTTGTTAATAATAAAAATAATTTTTTATGTAAGACTTCACTGTCCTCCATATCGTCATATTTCCCGTCTCCTGTGCATTATGCATAGCTTTGAATCATTAAGGTCAAAATATTAACATAGATTTGAATTAATTTTTCCAGATGAGGAACCTGGTAGTTAATATTGGAAAGAATTGAGCATATCAATATTTCTACGAAAGTTACTTGCTTCGTACATTGTTCCCGATAAAATGTATAAAACAAAAGATACTCTAAATAACAAAGTAAACAACTTTTGTTATGTGCATGTTTGACGAAAAACAAAGAGACAATGAAATATCGTGAATTTTTATTTCAGGCCTCCCTTATAACCCTCACTCCCGTTCGAACCTAAAAATTTTAATATCGCTTATTATCATGGAAGAATTAATGCTATTTGACATACCGAGTATTGTTAAGTTCGGTTCATCCGTTAGTCCCCAATAAAATTGTTGGCTTCCGCTAAAGTTTTAGTGTATATCTCGTTTATACTTCGGTATACGACGATAGTGTATATAACAAAAGTTTCTCTAAATAACAAAATAAACAACTTTTGTTATGTGCATATTTGCCGAAACCCCAATAGGAAACGAAATATCACTATTTTTAATTTCAGGCCTCCCTTATATCCCCCACTCCTGTTTGTCTCAGAGAATATTAATATAGGCTAAAGTCTAAGTTGGGTTAGTAGTAATATACATACCAAGTTTCATAAAATTCGGTTCAGCCGTTTACCCGTGAAAAGGTAACAAAGAAACAAATAAACAAACAGACGAAAGAAACAAAAGTCTGTTACGCAGGGGCTGCGTAAACTACGTGATGTTTTACAATAGAGAAATCTGCCTAATAATGACAGTAGTAGTAATGGCTCTCTAAAGCTATTCACGAGGGACGAATAGTTACGAAAACAGCTGCATTAGTTCTCGGCAGAAAGTCCCGAACATAGCCGACATCTGCCGACCACACACACAATACAAATGCAAATATCTCGGTTAATATTCAAGATACAGAACAAATGTATAGAACAATATTTATAGTAAATTTAATTTGCAATAAGATTGATTCTTTACAATTTTTCGATCCGACACATAATAACGGAGATATTTTTAATTTTCAAAACTCCCCCCTCTAAACCCCCCCCCCCTCCCACTGGTCCGATTTCAGCCATTAACGAACTTGATCTTTCATTTTTCATAAAACGATTAAATATGAACTTTGGTAACGATCAAACAAAAATTGCGACCGCTAGAGCGTTAAAAGACAAATATATATATAATTTTGAACGGACCTCATTTTCGTCATCTCCTGGGTAGGATCGATGGACATTTGAGGAAATTTTTCAAAACTCGCGTCATGAGTACGACCTCATTAGCTGATTTCCCTTAACGGAAATCTTCTAAAATGGAGTTATGGTGCCTATGACGTGAAGTTTGTTTATTAAGTGTATGAATAATTTTTTTGACGTGAACAATTAAAATTTTAATTTTTAAAAAAATTGTATTGGTTTATAATTTAGTCCAAATTAATTGGAAATGTTGCTTATGCTTATATATCTGACGTTATATCAAGTTAAAAAACATATAAAAAATATTTTTGGTCATAAACTAAGTGTATGAATATTCTTTTTTTTTTACCCAGTCTCCATATATATATAATTCTACTGTACGTGTGTATGTCACTGAACTCCTCCCACTGAATTTTTTTGTACGCGTTTGAGTGACGCCGTGGAGTGGGGGTTATAAGGGAGGTCTGAATAAAAAATTCGCGATATTTTATTTTCTATTTGTTTTTTGGCAAACGTGCACATAACAAATGTTGTTTTTTTGTGTTATTACAAGTTGCTTTTGTTTTAAACATAATATTATTAAATTTAATATCCTAATCACTTGAAATATCATGCAGGACTACCTCTGTCGGGTTCCGCTAGTGTGTGTGTGTGTGTGTGTGTGTATATTATATATATATATATATATATATCTGTGTGTGTGTGTGTGTGTGTGTGTGCATACACATATACATATATAGACCTCGCTTCGCTCGGGAAGTTATTATAAGCTGAAAAATGATGTTTTCTTCTTTTTTTTGCAAGGTATGTACAATATTTTTACATTTCCTGTTTCGGTGTTTTGAATATCTGGTAACTAACGCGAACTTATAGAATTGTTTAAAGTCTTGAAGAATACAAAATAAAAAACAATAATTTCCTAATCCATCCCTCATCCATTTAAATTTCCGTCCTGTGTATTTATAGTTTTCACATGGAGACACATGGCTCATAGGAAATCCATGTACTTTTTTTGAGCCTGGAAGACAAAACGTTAAGCGCTTACTATTCAATCCCAATTCGGTGTTTAAAACATTATTACCCATAAATATCTTTAACATGGATGGCACTTTTTTTTTATTATAAGCTATGTAATATTTACAATTTCCATTCACAAATGAGGTCCCAAGGGCAGCTTCAGGTATTTTATGTATTTAATATTCCTTATTAAGTATATTCTATTGTAAGTCCGAAGAAGAAACTTAGTATTTATAATTTTTCACAGTATTCTCTGTAATATGTAACATATTAACTGAGCAATATTAATAAATGGCTTGCATAACTGGGTACACTATCCCAACACTTTCAGTCCCTTTGACATTGTTTCCCATTCCTCCCAATATAAAAATGCCAATGTTTTAAGAAAGGCATAAATATACTCAGACCATTAAAGCATTAGAATGGTAACAGAAATGATAACAAATAGTTTAAACAGCCAAATGTTTCGCAGTATTGAGAGTTGAGGAAAGAGAGCGAGTGAGTGGGGATGACGTTTCCCCACTCCTTCCTATTCCCAGGATATGCTATAGAGCAGGAATAATTTAAAGTACAAACTCGGTTCATATTAACTTATGCTCAAATTTCTCTTTACAATTCTAAATAATACTTTTGTGAATTAAATAAAGTTTTAAATTAATGTATTTAAAACTTTATTTAGTTCACAGAATTATTAGGAAAGAAATGACATTTCTCATTAAATAATATTTGGGTGAGAAAAACAAGGAGAAGCGGGGGGGGGGTTAAATATACTACTTGCTCCTGCAACCTGTTCATGGTGTTAAAAACTTGACATACAATTAATAAGTTCACGATTATCACTATAATTTATCGTGGTGAGGTCAAATTAAATTCAAACATTGGAAGGTAAAATGATTTCAAGCATTTGTATGAATTTTTGACTTTAGTTTATAAAACATCTAATGCAAATTTCTCGCTTTATTTATTGTTATACGACAAAAATGTATATAAAAAAAGTCCGTCACGCAGGGGCTGCGTAAACTAAGCAGATTTCCCTCGTGAAGTTTAGTAATAGATAAATATACATACTGGTAACACAACAACACCGTGAATAAATACAAACGGAAATAAGAAATGTTTCATCCAATTTCAATAGCCTGCCGACAGGAAGCGTTAGGTTAGAAATGTAAAGCAACGGTTCTGCCCGCCTCACACCGGAAAGAAAAACAATTACTGAAATATTTTAGAATATAACATATTAATTTTATGGAGAACTATTCACTAAATGTAGCACTGTAATTAATAATGAGTCAGAATAATTGTTATCTCAATCAATCAAATTTTTGTAGTCCAAAACCTTAAGACGGGGGGTGGGAGGCACCAGGACATATTTGCATGTTTCTCCATTAATAAAGGTCTCTTGAATACAATTTTTGGTATTTAAACTTGGAATAATGTGATTTATTATGAAGCGGAGTATTGTGTATGAAGCGTGAGTAGAAGTGGCGGTTTGCTGATGGCTGAAAACTGAAAATATCTCGGTTAATATTCAAGATAGAGAATACATGTATATAACAATATTTATAGTAAATTTAATTTGCAATAAGATTGATTCTGTACAATTTTTTACAACGATCCGACGTATAGTAACGGAGATATTTCGAATTTTCAAAAATCCTCCCCTCTAAACCCCCCTCCCACTGGTCCGATCTCAGCCGTTAACGAACTTGATCTTTCTATTTACATAAAATGACTAAATATCGAGTTTGGTAACGATCAAACAAAAATTGCAACCGCTAGAGCGGTAACAGACACTATATATATATATATATATATATATATATATATATATATATATACAGTTTTGAACGGACCTCATTTTCGTCATCTACTAGGTAGGATCGATGGACATTTGAAGAAAAATTTCGAAAATTCCGTCATGAGTAGAACCTCAATAGCTGATTTCCCTTAAGGGAAATCTGCTAAAAGAAAATAAAGTAGAACCTCAATAGCTGATTTCCCAACAAAATTGTTGGGTCCTGCCTTTGGTTTTAGCGTATACCTTGTTTCTACTTCGTTAAACGACAAAGTATGTACCAAAAGTACTCTAAATAACATATTAAACACCATTAATACTGTAAGGTCTTGGGGTAAGGGTATTGACTGTGTCTTCATTTTTGTTGCCAACGTTTCGCTAGACATGCTTCTAGCTTCCTCAGTGCTATCTTTGAGACTAAAGGGTTGTGTGTTCACCTCAGGTATATCTGTAAGTGATATCCGGTTTCCTAGGGCGGAGATCCCCTTCCAGGTGTCTACGGATACTTCTTCCGGTGATCCTCACCGGCTATACCGTCGTTTTAGTAGATTTCCCTTAAGGGAAATCAGCTATTGAGGTCGTATTCATGACGCGACTTTGAAAATTTTCTTCAAATGCCCATCGATCCTACCCAGGAGATGACGAAAATGAGGTTCGTTCAAAATTAAATATATCTATATATATATATATATATATATATATTTATAGATATATATATTTGTCTGTTAACGCTCTAGCGGTTGCAATTTTTGTTTGATCGTTACGAAACTCGATATTTAACCGTTTTATGTAAAAAGACAGATCAAGTTCGTTAATGGGTGAAATCGGACAGAGGGATGGGTGGGGTTAGAGGGGGAGATTTTCGAAAATTCACAATATCTCCGTTATTATGCATGGATAAGGGGGGGTTAGAGGGGGAGATTTTCGAAAATTCAAAGTAAACCCCCACTCCTACTAGGGACATATTAATAATAAGCTGATATAGCTGGTGTGCTATTTTCCTGTCAGTGCTAAATGCTGTTGTCTATTCCCTGTACCCATTCTTTAGCAGAGCAGTCCATCGGGTGTTTTTTTTTTCTTTTGGTAGGTTCTGTGGCTCTGCCCGCCCTGATATTCTCTCAGCTCTATTGACCCGAAATTGCGAATTAGTCCCCATTCTTCTGTGCTGGATTGTTTAATGAAACTCAATGGTTGGGTCCCCGCTATGGTTTTTCAGCGTATATTCATCTCATTTAACAGTGGCGAGGGGGAATTTAGAGTTTTTTTTTACTTTAACAAACAATAACATCTCATTAATATAATGTCGGGATAGAAAAAAATTATAAAGCCAGAAATCTTATTGCGAAATTTTAAACGCCTATAAATGATCGTATGTACTATCACATCTTCTCTACATCAATGAATATTAACCGAGATTTTTCGAATTTTTTAGTTTTGTGCAGCTTTCATTAAACCTACCTACATTTACGGTAAACTCTTCTACCAATGTCACATAGCAATACTCAATTTTAAATAATTATACTACTGTGATACTAAGTTTTAAAATACCAAAATATTGATTCCGAGAGCGCCTTTATTATCTACATGCAAATTCTTTTGGAGTTGATGACGACCTCAAGTTAAGATTTTTACGTTCTTGTCTAAACAAAAAAAAACTCATTATTATCTAATCCATACCATCCACTCGAATATTTAACTGATTCAGTCGACACTTAAATATTATAATTGTTAGTAAACTGGAAATAGAACACATGGTGGTAGTATAACAGAGGGGGGAGTTTTGAGAAAACATTAGGAAAACAATCTCCTGTCGTATCGTAAAAATCTTATAGGAACCAATCATTGTTATTACTAATGATAGTCACATCGATAAACTGTTCTTTTACATTTTTCTAGGAACTCAAGTATTCTTCAGCCAGTTATTCTCGCGTCTTTACATGATGTCCAGCCCTTCATTAACCCCCAATCCCTGCTTTCACTCATCTGTTTTAGCAGATTTCCCATTAAGGGAACAATTCAGCTGAGTTGAGGTTGTATTCATTGACGGAATTTTCGACATTTTTCTTCAAAATGTCCATCGATCCCCTACTTAGTAGTATGACGAAAAATGACGGGTCCGTTCTATAAAACTGTATATATACTATAATATTATATTTATATATATATTATATTATATATTTCTATATATATATATATATATTTATATATATTATATATATATATATATTATATATATCTTGTCTGTTTACCGCTCTAGCCGGTCGCAATTTTTGGTTCTTAGCATCTGTTGTCACTCGAAACTCTGAAATTTAGTCGTTTTATGTATAAAAGAAAAGATGTCAAGTTCGTTAGTACGGCTGAAATCGAACCAGTGGTCGAGGGGGGGGGTTTAGGAGGGGAGGTTTTTTCGAAAATTCTGAAGAACATCTCCGGTTTACTATACGTCGGATCGAAAAAGTTGTATTAATAGTTTCACATCTTTATTGCAAAATTTACATTTACTATAATACCCTATATTGTCGCTATACATATTTTTGTCTTATAATGTAGTATTAACACGAGATATTTTGTATTCTTTTGTAATGGAGTTCCGCTTTCAGTAAACCCCCATTCCTACTAAGGGTAGGATCATATTAATAATAAAGCTTATATCCTCATTGAACCACCTCATTATTAGGTTTTAAATACCAATAATCATTTTTTTCAAACCAAAGCTTTATTTTTACGACTTTGGTACAAACAAAATACGCTTCCTTTTTCCTTTGCCGTTAGGCCATCGTTGTTGGACCCCCCCCCCTTTTAGCAGATTTCCTCCTTAGGGGAAGAAATCAGCTATTGAGAGGTCGTACTCATGACGTGATTATCGAAAAATTTTCTTCAATTGTCCGTCGAATTCCTACCCAGGTGAGATGACGAAAATGATGGTCCGTTCAAAAACTATATATATATATATATATATATATATATATTTAATTGTTTATATTATATATATATATATATATTTGTCTGTTAACACCGATAGCGGTCGCAATTTTTGTTTACTCGTCCACTAAACTCAGGTATTTAATTCGTTTTATGTAAAAAGGAGAATCAAGTTCATTACTATCGGTGAAATCGGACCAGTGGGAGGGGGGGATTTTCAAAAATTTCGAAATATCACTCGTTATTATGCCATCGTGGATCGACGAATATTCTATATAACCAATCTTATTGCAAATTAAATTTACTATATAAATATTGTTATATGCATTTATTCCTCTATCTTGAATATTAACACGAGGGATATTTGCATTGTTGCTAATCTTGCGTCGTGGTCACCAGTAGGCTATGTTCGGGACTTTCCGCCGAGATGCTCTGGCGGCCGTTTTCCATAACTATTCTATCTCCTGAATTGGTTTTGAGGTTAGCGTTAACTGTTTTTTGGGGCTAGAAACTACTGGGTTATTACGCCCTAAATAATGTTTTAGGTTTAGAGGTTCCTACTACTACAGTTGTTATTAGGCAGATTTCTCTATTGTAAAACTTCACGTGGGAAATCTGCTTAGTTTACGCAGCCCCTGCGTGACGGACTTTTTTTTCTAGGACTACAAAAATCTGAGTGATTGAGATAGAAATTATTTTGATTCATTTCAAATTACTCCACTAACTATAGTAAATAGTGTCCAATAAAATTAATATTTTATATTCAGATATATTTCTTTATTGTTTGTTTTTCCAGTCTATCTATCGATACTCGCTACAAGGTTGGCTAACCTGTTTGTTTACAATCCAGATTGTTTGCTATCAGGAAGGTTCTTACCATTTGATTTGCCCTTTATTTGTTTACTTAATATTCACAGAAGTATTAAGTCTTACAAATAATAGATATTCTGTGGTACTATTTAGTGTTGGTGTAATAAGTGTTCAGAGCGCTGCTATCATTAAAGGTAAGTCCATCTTTTGTGTTCTTGTTGTTTTTTGAGATTGAATTGTTTTTAATTTAATCTCGGAGCCTAACGGACGAGAGTTACTTTCCCGCCAAAAGCTAGTTAGGCCGTTTCCTTGACTGGCTCGGCTCTCGTGAAATTTCTCTATTGTAAAACATCACGTGGGAAATCTGCTTTTTGGAATTGGGAATACATTTTGTTATGAGATCAAAAGTGTGTCATACTCGCACGTGGGAAATCCGCTTAGTTTACGCAGCCCCTGCTTGACGAACCTTTTCTACTGATGCAGATTAGCATTCATCTGGATATTTTGATGGAAAACTACTTTTGATCCCTTAAAAATTTTAGTTTACGCAGCCCCTGCGTGACGGACTTTTTTTATTTATATTGGGTGTATGCAACTACGGCTAATCAGGCCGGGTTGTCTACAGATTTACCTCACTAGCCAGGGTGGGACTAAGGATTTTATTTTAACCTTTATGTAGGGACGTGGGTGCTCAACACCCCATGCGTTCTTGAATTGTCACTACTCCCATGTATACAAACCTAGAACCTCTCGTCTTCCTGACTTTTCCTGTCCCGCGGGTACCTTCCAATTCAGTAGCTCAGTTCTCTTTTGCCTCTTCTACGGAACTCATATATAGTGTGTTTGGGGTGCCCTGCACACCACGTCCCAATAGTGACATTAGTTTTTCTCTTTCTACATGCTTCTTGATCTCGATATTTTTGATACTCGAGATCCTAATTTCGCGAGTTTAATTCTTCAAGAACTTGACCGTTTGGATAGTGAAGAAGCTTTATCTTTTGTGGACTCTTCTGAAGCAGAATAAGCAAACTTCCACCTCACGATATATTCAGGAAGAAACCCCAAATTTTCAACGGGACGCAATCTTGTCAGATTTAGAGGACTGCGAGAACGAAGGAAATGTAGATGGCATTATCGTTAGCGACCACGATTCAGAATCTGAGCAAGAACCTTTGTCATCATCCGAAGATGAATCTGGTGACAGTTCTACGAATTCGAATTTTTACTATGGCAAAAATCGATTCAAGTGGTCCCAAGCTCCTCCCACGCGAAGAAGAGCACCAGCACATAACATTATTGTTCATTTGCCTGGAATACGTCGGCAGGCCAAGGAGATGGGGCAAACCGCAACACCTGAAGAGGTATGGAATTTGCTATTTACCAATTCAATGCTCACAACTATTATGACCCACACTAACGAAAAAATTGAGTCATATAAGGAACAGTGGAGTTCTCCCCACATCCCTGAACTGAAACCCTTAGACTTGATTGAGCTAAGAGCATACCTCGGTTTGCTTATTCTTTCCAGCATTATGAAAAGTGGTCGTGAACGGGTAATATCTCTGTTCGCAAATGATGGGCATGGGAGAGATAATTTCCGAGCGACGATGAGTGCTAAAAGATTTTTTATTATTACCTTATGTTTGAGGTTTGATGATAGTAAGACTCGAGCTGAAAGGAAACTAGCCGATCCCACTGCTGCCATCAGTTTTATATTTTCAGAATTTCTCCGAAACTCTCAGGCAGTTTTCACTCTTGGGGAAAACTGTTGCATAGATGAGTCCCTCATACCATTTCGTGGCCGGGTAAAGTTTCAAGTTTACATGCCAAACAAACCCGCTAAATACGGCCTGAAAGTAGTTTGTTTGACTGATGCCCGTAACAGTTACTTGTATAATGCTTACTTATACTGTGGTAAGGATAGCGATGGCTTGACTTTACCACCAGAAGAACGTAAACTCCAGAAACCAACTCAATCGGTTATTCGTTTATGTGAACCAATATACAAAACAAACCGCAACGTGACATGTGACAACTGGTTCACGTCCATGGAGTTGGTGGATAATTTGCGGAAAAAGGGTTTGACTGTAGTCGGAACGTTGCGTGCTAATAAAAGGGAAATTCCTAAAGAATTCTTACCTGACTGTAAAGGGAACTTCCTTACTAATAACTTCCTGTTGGTTCGTCATTATTTGGATTTACAAAGGATGTTACAATTGTATCGTATGTCCCAAAGAAATCCAAAGCGGTAATTTTGTTGTCATTAACCCATCATGATAAAAAATGTGACCCTATATCCGGCCTTCCTGATATCATTTCATTTTATAATTCCACCAAAGGAGGGGTGGACAATTTGGATCGGAAGTGCTCCGTGTATAGTTCGAAAAGAAGATCTAACCGCTGGACTTTGACCATGTTTTATGGAATATTGGACTTCAGTACTAATAATGCATTCATAATTTACAGTCATTTCCCTAAACATGATGAAATTGACCGCTTTATGTTCAATAAACTCTTAGGAGATAGTATGGTTGCCATTCATATGAAAAGGAGAATTTTGAACACACGACTCCCCCGTGAACTTCGAGACTGTATTTCTCATATAATCCAAAAATATGAAGAAAAAAACTCGAAAAAAAGAAAAAGACAGGAATTATCCTTGACAGGTACTCAGGAAGGACCAGTCTCAAAAGAACGATCAGTTGATCTACTGCAAGAAGTACTCAAAAAATTAAAAAATCACAGTCAAGATGTTCTACATGCCCAAGAAATAAGGATCAAAAAACAACCCAGACCTGTGACAAATGCAAAGCACCATCTTGCAAGTTATGCTCGGCCGTGCTTTGCAAAAATTGCTACAAGAATTGACCCCTGCACAATTTTTTATTATAATTATTATTTTCTTTCTTTTTATGTATTTTTATTCTTTAATATGAACTTTAATATTTTCATAAGATTTAAAAAAATTTTCCTCTAAAAAATGAACCATTTCTTTGTCTTAAAAAAAATGTTAGCTGAAAGTTACTTATATAATTAAAGTTTGAATTTTCTGTCAATTTTTTTTAAATTTTATTTTCTACCATGTTTCCCAAACTCTTTTTGATATTTAGAGAAAGGCTAAAATGAAATACTGAAAAGAAAAATTTTTTATTATTGTAATACATAGGTGAAATTTAAAATTGGGGTGCTGAGAACCCCACGTCCCAGTGAAGTCAAATTTTTTTCACATCCCTACATAAAGGTTAATGATTCTTTAGTCCCTCCCCGGCTAGAGAGGAGGTAACCACCTGTAGACAACCCGTCCTGATTAGCTAAGTTGCATAAAGTCAACATAAATAAATAATAACAATACCAATAGAGTCAATATACTTTTTATACGTGTAAAGATGTAATATAGATGACTTTACGCCTTTTCAGGGATCACATAATATCGTTTTCTATCAAAATATAAAGATGACTGCTCATTTCCATCAGCAGAAAAAAAATGGTATACAAGTCTAATAATTACTGTAGAAGGAGAACACATTTCACAATGTTATGGAAATGACGGGATAATTCAGCGGTTACTTTCATCTAATCATTATATTTCACGGGAAGCCATGATTATTTCAAACTTTCAAAGACGGCTATCCCCTCCTGATTACTTCGGTTTTCCTGTGGTAAAACCTCCTCTGGTTTTAAAAAATAGTGGCTTTTTTTCTTCTTCTACTTACTCTAAGATGACTCAATCGCCATATCATATATTGAAGGAAAACGATGTTTTTATGACCCCAATAATGTGCATAAATTCATCTATATTCGTCCTACAGTTATTCCATGCTTCACATTTATAACAGTGTAATGACTGTGGAGACACATAATGATGTTATGGAAATGTTGGATTCTTTAATTCTTTTGTCAATCCGGAGCACAGGTTAGTTAAAGCGTTGGTCTTAATCTCATATGGTAAACCTAGAGTGGCGAGTTCGATTCCCGCCTGGGCAATAGGAATTTATTTAGTGAGGGGCACATTAAATAAAATTCGTAGTCTCACCATGGCTAGAAAAGGGTGGTAACCTGTAGATAATCCGTCCCAATGAGCCATAGTAGCATAAAGTGGACGTAAATAAATAAATTTTGTCAATCAAATATTTTTATTTAGAATCAATTCACAATGTAATATAGTCTGTATTGCCACCCTCGGTGACATCGGTGGTGTATGATTGACTTACAGATACTAGCGAAATCTTTTGATCAGTTTCTTATTTTTACTTGCTGTTGACGGGTAATATCAATTTTAAATATAAATTCATGAATATTCGTCCAATGATGACTTTTTACTCCTCGGGTATTACAAGTGAAACTGCCTGTACACTTAATGTTCATTTGCATTGCGTGGTGTAGTTGAAAGGATTTGTGCATAAATGAATCCACCCTTTATATTTCCATTTGAGTTTTAGTCTTTTCCGTGCATTGTTATTTATCTCATAACATTATAATAGTGTTCTCTCAAAGTGGTGCTCCTCTTACTGTGACAGGCATATAGAACAAAAATAATTTCCGATATTTGGGGGTTTGAGTCAAAGGAACAGTCATATATAGCTTTCTCTTTTGTCAACACCATCCTTATGTGTAGAGGCAAAATCAGTGTTATTTACACTAGATAACTTCAAAAAAGGTATTCTTATTCCATTATATTTTGAAGGACTGTTCCAAATCCTCCCATCTCCTCAGAATTCAATATACCCAATCCGAGATGATAAGAAGGAAGTGTCGACGCTTCTTTCTTTGTGTTCTATCTCTATATCCATACTGAGCTAGAAATGTCTCCCTGAGAAATCTTATACATCCCAATATTTTGCATTCCACATTTCCTAGGCATGTAATCTTCATCTCATCTTTTCATATATGTAGCGCTCATTCAGGCGTATTATGTTCTGTGACTGACAAAGAAAATGGATGGGCATTTCCAAATAGTTACTTTAGCAGAGTCATAACTTAATATAAGGAATGGTTATATAAATTTTTTCGGAACTCGCGTCATGAGTACGACCTCAATAGCTGATTTCCCCTAAGGGAAATCTGTTAAATTAAACCGGCTCTATAAATGTTTAAATCATATCTTCTGAAGAGAATCAGCTATTAAGGTCGTTTCGCTATTAAGGTGATTTTCGATTACATTCTTTAAATGTCTATCGACTCGACATATTTTAGTAAATTACATGAACACACGCGCTCAGACACACACACACACACATATGTATGTATTACATATCTTTGTGCGAGTTTATGTGAGTGGCAGTACTTACGTTCGATAAAATACGTGCAGGTTAGTGTGCTCACCCAGGGAAAAATTGATTTCACCCAGAATGCGTTAGTATCCAGAACGCGTTAGTGCATGTTGAGGAGGGAGTATTTAGGGTTGACATCCCCTTAGGAAAGACTTATACTTTTGCTCTCCTAGATTCTCTCCACAGGCATGCTGGTGTATGATCTGACCTCTGGTTCCCCGGTAGTAAGAGTAACCCTCTACTCCTACTCTTTTTGAGATTTCTAAATGATGTTATTGTTTCTATACATATTACAGTTATGTTCAGTGTGCTATTGTGCTATATAACTAAATTACTGTGCTATTATGCTATTGCTGCGCTATTATGCTATTACTGCGCTATTATGATATTACTGGGCTATTATGCTATTAATGTGCTATTGATAATTTGCATAATAGCATAGTAATTAGCATACGTTTCTGTGCTATCACAGTAATAGCATAATAGCACTGTAATAACAGAATAGCACAGTAATAGCAGAATAGCACAGTAATAGCATAATAGCACAGTAATAGCATAATAGCACAGTAATAGCAAAATAGCGCTGTAATAGCCTAATAGCAACGTAATAGTATAATAGCATAGTAATAGCATAATAACACAGAAATACCATAATAGCACAGTAATAGCATAATACCACAGTAATAGCAAAATAGCGCAGTAATAGCCTAATAGCACCGTAATAGCATAATAGCACAGTACTAGCATAATACCACAGTAATAGCAAAGTAGCGCAGTAATAGCCTAATAGCACCGTAATAGTATAATAGCACAGAAATAGGATAATAGCACAGAAATAGCATAATAGTACAGTAATAGCATAATAGCAGAGTAATAGTGTGTGTGTGTGTATATATATATATACACACACACACACACACACTCACATTCGCATTTCTCATCACCGTTCGGTCTAAAGCTTTGTAATTGTTCTAAAGGGGCTGTAATTGGCTTACAAGCATTTGGTGAAACTGTGAACTATTTTAGCCATGTCTGCTCCGTTAATATTATACATTGCTTAAGTGAAATGACATACAAGGAAAAAGTGTATTCTTCCCTAAAACGGTAGGATCCCCTGTTCGATCTGGCGTTTAGAAACTCATTCTTGTTCTTGATATTTTGACTTTTCTTTCTCTGGTCATTCTGAACCCTAGATCTCCCACAGTCAGCATACTTTATCCGTATGGCGACCCTTCATTGCAATAATAATTTTAACTCATTACAATTAAAAGTTGAAGGTTACAAGTTGTCACTTATGAGGTTTGTTTGAAGTATAAATGACAACTTAATATTTGATTTCTGGAAAATAAATTAGAAACTAAGACTACTCGTGGGCATTACGAAATTAGTATTGAAAAATAATTTCCAGAGAAATTTGGTGTTTTATGTGTATAGTAAATTATCAACGAATACATTGATGAATGAGATATGCCAGTAAATAAATTTCATTTTCAGTGTTTCAAAAATATGACTACTCTCAACCAAAATGGAAAACTCTTGTATGCTCTAATAATAAATTGATTCAAAATGTGAGAGTATATTAAATGCCATTATTGCGTTAGTAAGTTGTTTACATTTTTAATTTTTTTTTTTTTACTCAACGTTTTTGTTTTATTTTCAGATTTCACAGTGACCATAATATCGACAAAAGCATAGAAGTTTTGGAGAAATGGATTGATGAGAACAGAAAATACTATCACTCCATAGAGAGCGTGTTTGACAGGGAAAAGGGATTCCTCGCTGGTGAAGAGGGCGTAGCTCACTGGCCTCACAATCGATACACACATATTATTTCACTGAGAGAAGAAGCAATTTCTGTGGCGCGTCGCATGTGGGCGGATTTCATATGGGTGAGTATTTTATTTGGAATTTATATTTTAGCCTTTTGTTGCATTCTTTATCAACCACCCTTGTAAATTTGTTATAAAACTGAAGATGTAGGTCAAAAAAGGTTTACCACCCAGAACTTTCGTAAACTAATCGGATTTTCCGGGTGGAAATCGCATTAGTAGGAGTGGGCTATGGAAAAAATAACATGGTTAATATTCAAGTACATTAAAAATGTGTAGAACAACATGAAGTTTGTATATTCTTCATAGTTTTATGGCAAGGGTCACCAATAATAGTTATTTATTATACAAGTGACGAAAGTAGATCATTTTACAACTCGAGTGAAACGTTTACCCACACAAGCGAAGCGAGTGTGGTAATTTCACGAGAGTTGTAAATTCTACTTTCGTCACGAGTGTAATATTAAATTTTTTCTGTAATCGTGTAATACATGATCAGATCTAACCAGAATATGAACAATATTAAGATGTTGTGAAGATTATGGTATGTTGTTGGTAGGTTATAAGCATGGTTGTGAAAGGTTATAAGCATAGTTATAAAACAACTAGTGATGATTGTGAAGTAGTGCAGGTTATAAACAAGGAAGGTAATTATTATTATATTTAAATTTTAAAATATATTGATTATTTCCACCAATAATTCATTCACATTTCAATTTATTTTGTTAAAATAAATTCTTACAATGTTAAGAAACATTTAAAAGCATTTAATTTCCAACTTAAAATTATTTTTTAATTTATACTTATTACTAATTAAGAAGGCAATTCACTTTCTTCATTTGTGAAGAAAGTGATTACTTTCTTCACTCTATTGCAAAATGTTTCACTTTCTTCACTCATTTCAGTTTAGTAATGTTACCATTATTCAACGATTACAGAAAAAAAAACATTTTCTCACTCAAACTTTATTCATATTGCCCTTGTTTCGTGGTTACATACCACCTCTTCAGGGGCTATCCATTTCTGAAGTACTCGTTTCCCTCTTACGTTCGTTGCGACTGTCCTCACTGGGGAGGTCAATAATACTGGTTAATGGTGAACTTTGCCATATAACTATTAAGAATATATAAAAAAAATTGGGTCCAGAACAAGAAGAACAACATTTGTTAATAAAGTTGGTTATACATATAACCTTATTCGATCCGACCCATCATAACGAAGATATACATGATTTTGTATTTTTCCTAAACGACCACAATTCGTAGTGTGATTTCGGTTGAGAGAACCTTCAGGTTTACGTGAAACAGTTAAATAATGTCCAAATAAACATTGGGGTACAGATTTATTAATTACTTCAGATCGGACATTTATTTATACATTCCCTATAGTTAATGGGGGGGGGAGGGGGTAATAAAGGAGAAAAGGGGATTGGGGAGGTCCTGTAATGCCTCAAAGAAGTAACTTTGGCGTTTCTTTATAGTTTCGGCGATGGTGTCTAGTCTAGCGTTGCTAAATTTCTTTGCGAGGAAGGCATGCCTGACAATCTTCTGAACCACACCGTTCTGGAAGGATTGCAGGCTCTGGATTGAGGTTTAGTTAAGGAATTTAAGGTGGGGTATTTAACTTTGGAATGAGACGTTTTATGATGTATGTCGTATTGTAAGCCCCTGATGAGTACGATAGGGGGTTATTGAATGCTATACACAAAGAAGGGAATGAATAACTACCGCCATGCTTTAATTCCTGAAAAGAGTTGTAGAAAATTAAATTTGCAAGAAGGTCTGAAAGGGTTTCATTTTTCTCATTCATAGGTAGAATCATAGGATATTAGGAAAAATGTTTTGAAAATGGAAATTACCAGTACCGTGCCATTTAGAGACTATAAAGCCGATACTTTGAATCACATCCTCTTTGAGGGTTTTCCACTGAGTAACTGTACTAACATTCCCTGATATGCCCCGCCTCCTCTACATTGTCCCTCTCGTAAAATGGTGATTGCACGCCAATGGATGCAGCCTGAATTGGCGCATAAATGATGAATAACACTTAATAGATACTAAAAAAGGCATACCAAAAGTTCGCGTACTTGGTTAGACGAAATAGCTCCCGTGAGTTGCGTATACAGCGCACAAGTGGACAAATTATGAGCTTTAACTAACAACTAATTTTTGGGGTTTACTAATGTTCACCTTAGTAACAAAAAATAATTGGATATCATGAAGTGGCTAATAACAAAATGTCTTATATGCGCTATTAATAATAATAATTGAAGCTATAGAGAATGAGGTTTAAGAAGATACACAGTTCTGAAAACGAGAAACAAGGGTGAGAAGTGAAAATTTGGTCCAAAGGGCCTGCCTCAATTAAACGCCGCCTTCAAATACTGAATAGTTTGAAAATAGCACTGAAACATTAACGTGTGAAGGAATATAGCGTCTGCTCTGAGGGTTGGTACAATGTACTCTTGATGACTGGAGTAGGAATGGTATACCTTGGGGAATGGTCCGAGCATGCTCCGTAAAATCCTAGTTAGAGGTTCTTCGAAGGATATTCTGTTATCGAATTATAGATGTTGAAGTAGTCAAACCTATTCGTTTTGAACTGCAAATGAAATGCAAACGAGATTATAGTATGTAAGGGTGCCGCTGTTAATAAGAGATATTAAGAGACTGATGATGATTGAAAGCATACAGAATACAATGTGTGAAGGGAAGTTTCTTTGTCATATGAATATATAAAATATATAAATGATATACGAGTATAAGAAAATATAGACATAAGAAGAAGCATGACAAATACTAAAGAAAACTACCCTCCCTGGCAAGCAGATAACTTTACTTTTTGAGGCAGGAAAGGTAAATGAAAATACCTTATCATCGTGAAAGAAACCACGGTCAAAGATTCTCATGACTAATCATTAATAGAGTACGTTGATATCCTTAAACATTATTAGTTCATCGAATTATAAGTTGGGAGTCGTAATCGATCATTTATCATGGTATCGTCTTGAGGTGGTGATTAGCCTTGAATCGAAGTTTCCTATTAGTGTGTAGAGAAATGGAGACTGCCATACTGAAGGTAAAGATGTGGTTTAAATCGAAGAATAACGCCAAATGATAGAGTGGCAATGTTTCAATAGAAGATGTATGAGGAGTCAGAAACCCCGGTGAACGAAAAAATAGGAAGGTATGTGATGTTCTAGTTAGCACAAGAAGTAGCTAGTACCGTCGCGGCAATTGCAGTGTAGCTGTTGGAGTATAGTGTTTGACAAGAAAGATACATTCATTGTTATGCAAATACGCTACAAACTTACTAGAGAATATTGTTTTATTAACATTTATTTTGTGTTTCAGGTATTAGATGCAGACGTATTCATTACAAATGCTGAAACACTTTTGAGTCTGATCCAAAAAGGGCATCCAATCTCAGCGCCGATGCTGCGATCAGACGGTCTTTACTCCAATTTCTGGTGTGGGATGACTCCAGAATTTTACTACATGAGGACGGAGGAATACAGTCCAATTCTCACGAGGAAGAAGAAGGGGTGTCACTCCGTTCCTATGGTTCACTCATCTGTACTCGTGGATCTCCGAATTCTTAAAAGTGATAACCTCACTTACGATCCTTCCCGCTTGCCGGAGTACAATGGCCCCCATGATGATATAATAACATTTGCTCGATCAGCAAATATGACAGGTTAGTGAATCATAAGTTACGGACTTTTTCTAGCGTAATTGCCATTTAGTTTCTGAATACCTTTTCATTTCGAATCTGACTTTTCTATAATCGACAAGGTTCTTTCATATAAGGCTCTGTCGTATCGGCAGGCTCGTAAAAGGAATGGAGTCACTAGCTTGTGTTCTCCATCATGGATACTTGATTGAAACTAGTTTAGCAGATTAACGGTGGAGTTTACTCTGAATTCGCTTGATAATCATTCTGGGAGAAAACGTGTTTTAATATAGTAATCTTATTATCTTATTTTCTACTCCATTGCATACTAAATCAAATTTCCCTCCTCTTCACAGAATTTAACGACCAACTTAATTTTTTGAACTAATAGCTTCAACCGAATTTGGGTAATCGTGTCTATAGGTAGGCCAGTTCGGGATACATTAATATATCTTTCCGTTTCTATTTATATTTTAAGGGTTACGTGAGCCAGCAATAACAGGAAAAACAAATTAATGTAATTTACATTACTGAAATTTGTAATTCGTTCAATAACTGTTTTGGGGAGATTCTCTTATTTTCTTCACGGTATTGAGAGTCACGTTGTCCACATCAACTGTATCCATGAATTTATCGTTAATCTCATAAGTATAAAATATTATTACTTATCGGAATTGTGGCCATTTTAATATCATCTTAAAAGTTGATTCCCTACATCCCCTATTTAAAAAATTAATTTTATACTTTTTATTAAAATGTATATCATTCACGGTACATTGCATTTTAACGATTTCATAATTGGTTAATTTTTTTTATACAATTTTATTTTAGTATCTTTTTATAAAAGATTTCGTGAATGCTTCATTTTTTGTCATATATATAGTTCAAATATTTTTTTTTTCTTTTTGAATCATATAACATACGAAATAAATTCTATCCTAATATAATGGGGGTTATTTTTATGTTTTTGCCGATGAAATTCATAGATGTAAAGATAAGAACATCGAATCTGCAAAATACATGTGCAATTCAAAATCAGTATTAGCGAAGGGATCACTCCAATACTTGGCGATGTGGAAGGCATCGCTTGCAAAAATGTGGTAACGGGGCGTAGCGCCTTACTGCCGTGAGGTAGTTGGCATTAAAATGGACAAAGTATAACAGCGATATAATCTATATATCCATACATCAATGTTTCTTTGTTTGCCACATATGCGTTACTGTATCATTTCTGCGATTGCCTTGGTAAGTCGTTGTTATAAATCTTATTAAGGAAACGTTCAGAAGCACATTGCTTATACGAGGGATTGCTCCTCTGAAGCTATGGTTGAGAAAAAAGAATTTCCTTGCTCTTCGTCAAAAGTCGCTTGATTCTCCTGTCAGGCCGAGTTCCAATACTGTTTTATCTAGTTCGTTGCTCCTTTACTTTTTAGCAGATCTCCCTGAAGGGCAGGCGAAGTTATCAATTATCCGTTTCATTCCTTGAATTCATTTGCTTTGCTAGTCCAGCCGCAGCTTGCAAATCGTCATACCTATTTTATTCTCTTAAAAATAAATCCACCATCACTTTTCAGTAAAGTCGATTCCAAATGAAGAACAGTGTTCCATATAAGTTACAATTTTGTGCGGAAAACGTGCATTAAATAGAATTCGAATTATATAGCATTTACGCCTCTGCAACGCCCACGAACAAGGCGGACTATCGTTGCTGTTGTGTACTAAATTTGCAAAATCCTTATTTCTCTCATGGGACATGCTCATAAATTTGATTTATTCTTGTGCACACCATACACACAAAAAATAGAATATACCTCTCCAAAATCACCTTATAAACAGAACTGAAATACGTAGACTTTCCCACACATAGCAACGATACTCAGTAGCTATATGAAAATATTTTTCGTAGACGTTTATGATTTTTGCCAGTAATAAACGAACAATGAATTTTCTGACTGAGGAAGGATCATGATATAAAATCAACATTTACATTTAGTTAGCAATAAGTAGAAATTTCATGGAACTGTGTATCATGAATGCAGCGATACAATGAGGATGCGAGTGTCATATCTTAATATTGTTTGCCTTATATTCAGTCTCGTTAAAAGTTAGTTTACTCTATCAATTTAGGGATTAAGGAGGGGATGGCTGGTTGTTAATTGCTTTCCTGGATTAAAACTTTTTCATGAGTTTTCTTTCTTTTTTTCCTTTATAATTTTGAACTTTGAAAGTTATTGATAAATGCCTGTTATAACTCTATAGCTCCCACGCAATTTTCTTTTAACTATCCTGTCAGACGTCATTAAATTTGTAAGAGTTTTACCTAATTCTAATAATATTATAAAGTGTTCATTCACTCCATTCTACTTTCTTCTAGTGTAAACTCATATGCCTGTCTTCTTTTCTATATTTCTTTGAATAATTTGAAAAAAAAAGCCGTGGTATAAGTATAATGGGCCTCAGATAAAAAAAAACAAAACAAAAACAAAAAAAACAAGTCAGTTGACGCTCGACGGTCTTCGAGGGATGTTCAGCGCTACAGTGCGACTTAGTGCAGCGCGGTAAAGTGTTGTGCCGTGACTGGAAGTAACAGTTTAGTGCTGTGTTTAAGACAGTGCAGTGCCGCGAAGTAAAGGACAGTGCAGTACCGTCGTTTTATGTGAAGTTCAGTGACCGCGAGTGAATTATTGGACTGTGAAATCTGAAGAACAGTGACACTATCAGTGTAATACTGTGAGTAGTAATAGTTAACCAAGAGTATTGTGCATTGTGAAAATAAATTGTGCAGTGATAAACTGTGAACCTTGTGTTTAATTTTGCAATCCAAAAGAACTCTTATTATCAACGTTTATTACCGGTTTTGTAATAAAACGTAACAACTGGTGTCAGAAGTGGGATTGCAAAATTAAAAAAAAAAAAAAAATGAAGTTTGAAGAACTTAAAGTGGAACATCTGAAGAAGGAGCTGGCTAAATTGGACCTGCCAACAAAAGGAAACAAGGCTGAACTACAAAGGCGGTTGATTAATGAATTCCAAAGACGAGAAATCGATGTAAGTACACACGAGTTTGACGATAAAGAAGACATTGCTGTAAGTACTCCTATGTCAAGCAGCAATTTAGATTTAAATTCAATTTTGGCCGCCATGATGGAAAAAATAACAGATAATAACCAGAAACTCTTAGAAGCTTCTAGAGCGAATTGTGAGAGGCTAGAAGAAAAAGTTCGAGAAGCTTCTAGAACTAATTATGAAAGACTAGAAGAAGCTTCCAGAACTAATTACGAGAGATTAGAAGAAGCTTCTAGAAGCAACAGTGAGAAAATCCTCATGGAAGTCAGACAGGAACTTCAGGAAGCTTCTAGATCAACTAACCAAAAACTCCATGAAATTTCAAAGGTATTGGGCAAACGGGTGGAAGCCATAGAGCAGAGAGTCAGCGAGTTTGATGAGAAACTCTGCGGCATTTCTGCGGCACAGAAGAAGGTTGAAGATGACGTGTCCAACCTAGGAAGAAAGATGGACGATGAAATACGTGAGCTACAATTTCAAATGGGCAATCTACACGTTCGAGAAGGTCCGGTGAGAGTTATTTCAGAACAGTTCAGCAGGATAAAGGCCCCTACGTTTCATGGTAGGATACCATTCAATGTTTTTAAGTTCCAATTTGAGACAGCGGCCGGTAAAAACGGATGGAATGATGAAGAAAAGGCCATAGAACTGATTTTGACACTGAAGGGAGCTGCTGCAGATATCCTGGAGAGTTTGCCATCGGCTTGCAGGAATAATTATGAGGACATTATGGTGGCATTACAACGCAAGTTCGGTGGTGAACATAAGCGAGAACTTTACAGGATGGAATTAAGGGGCAGAGTACAGAAACCGAACGAGACTCTACAAGATTTTGCCATGGAAATTGAACGTCTGGTGAAGCTGACTTATCCAGGTGAGAATCATCCGTTCTTGGATCAGATCAAAATCGAAGCATTTGTTAATGATATACGAGACCCTGATGTTAAATTTGCGGTGTGTGTTATGCAAAAATCATTCTTTGCTGAAACTGTCTCTTATGCGCTGACCCAGGAGACTGCTAAGGTCATTTCAAAGCCGCAAGTCTACAATGTGCGACGTCTTGTTGCTGAAACACGAAGTGGTGGCGATGAAAGGAATGACAAAGAAGCAGTGGTCAAGCGGGTACTGGACGAACAAAGGCATAGGTCACGCGCCGAATGCTTCAACTGCGGTATGGTCGGCCATTTTCAGCGTAACTGTAAAGCACCAAAGAAAGAATTGAGATCTTTTACACCCTGGAGGGACCACCATCGGGCGAGTAACGTCCAAATCTCAAGGAGTGACATAGAAGACGTAGGCAAGCAAATACTGGAGGAGCAAATGAATAGATCGCGCGCCAAATGCTTCAACTGCGGTGAGGTTGGCCACTTTCAGCGTAATTGTAAAGCGCCAAGGAAAAGGTCGAGATCTATTTCTCCATGGAGGAACAACAAGCGGGCGACTGACGTCGAAATCTCAAGAGCCAATGTAAAACTAGAACGAGCTTGCACTGAGGGGCAAGAACTAGTTCCTAAAACCGATGGCTCCACCATCTCCATTTCCATTATACGGCAGAAGAACAGCAACCTTACTGCCGTGGGTTCATCAACGGGAGGAAGCAGGTCCTCACCATGGACACGGGAGCGACAGACTCCAGAATTCGGCCCGATTTGGTAAAAGGGGCAGTGGAACCGTTGGAGAACGTACGACTGCGAACAGCTACAGGGGATTCAGCCGCAGTCTACGGAAGAGCCAAGATGAGAGTGACTATCGCCAACATCAGCACTGAACATGTCTTTGTTGTTGCTGACATAATGGATGAAGTGATCATCGGTGTAGACTTCATGATAGCCAACGGCATTGACCTGCAAATGGGTAAGCAAATTATGATCTGGCGAAACACAGAAATACCTTTTGATGTCGGACATAAGAACAAGGCCACCAGGGAGCTACGTACCGACGGACGCCAGAAATTGTCACCTCGAGCAGATTCCTGGTCTATTGTCCATAGGAAAGGGAGAAAACACGATGACGCTCTAGCCCTCTCAAGGCAGCCATGCAACGTAGAGTACAAGGATTGTACAATAGCCGAGGAAGAGGAGTGCGTCATTGATGTACGAATTAGCCGTGTTAGCTCAGGAGGAGCCAGGTCGACGGCGCAGAAGGGCGACACTATTCTGGCTAATGAGGACAATGGAAGGTCGACCCGTTATGAAATATTGGACCGCATTAAAATGGCCAGTAACCAGATGAATGCCGTGTATGATCGACCAGCAAATACGGAGGGATTCACTGAAGGATAACTGGGTCTACTATTTAACTCCCCACGCAAGAAAGGACAATCTCCTAAATTGCAGACGCACTGGGAGGGACCTTACAAGGTGATCAAGAGATTGAACGACGTGGTCTACAGAAGTCAGAGATACCACAATCCGAGGTCTAAAATGAAAGTGGTGCACCTAGAGCGACTGGCCAAGTATGGCATCGGCGATATTGAGCCTATTCGGGACTAAGTGGGTGGCAGTGTTACGAAAAATTAATACGTGGAAGATTGCCTGAAGGAGAGGGAGCCGTGCGTTAGATCTAATTAGGGCCGATCTAAATAGGGCCAGCGGTAGAATCTAATTAGGACCTTCCAGGAAGTTCTGGAACTTCTAGTCTAGACCTTTCCTTGGCTAGCCCCTTCTACAGGCCTTTATAAGAGACCCTGCCAGTACCTCAAGTCAGTTGACGCTCGACGGTCTTCGAGGGATGTTCAGCGCTACAGTGCGGCTTAGTGCAGTGCGGTAAAGTGTTGTGCCGTGACTGTAAGTAACAGTTTAGTGCCGTGTTTAAGACAGTGCAGTGTCGCGAAGTAAAGGACAGTGCAGTGCCGTCGTTTTATGTGAAGTTCAGTGACCGCGATTGAATTATTGGACTGTGAAATCTGAAGAACAGTGACACTATCAGTGTAATACTGTGAGTAGTAATAGTTAACCAAGAGTATTGTGCATTGTGAAAATAAATTGTGTAGTGATAAACTGTGAACCTTGTGTGTGTTTAATTTTGCAATCCAAAAGAACTCTTATTATCAAAGTTTATTACTGGTTTTGTAATAAAACGTAACAATATATATATATATATATATATATATATATATATATATATATATATAACAATCATAGATTATCGTATTAACCATATTATTAATATGGTTAATACGAAAATCTATTAAAATAATTAATAGGTAGATTAAAATAATTAATTAATTAAATAGCTTGAACAACTCACTGAAATATAATGTTAGCAGTGAGAAGATAGAAAGGACACTCCCTACACTCACTGTTGCCAACAAACATCCCACTTTTTTAATACATCAGATTTGTTTACATTTACTTATGTTAATAATTCTTATTATATTTTCTTCACAATACAAAAAAGTTTATTGAATTAATTTTCCTATATTAATTAAATAAAGTTTTAAATACATTTAAGGAGAAACTGAGATTTCTGATTAATTAATGTTTTGGAAAGGGGGGGGGCATGATAATATACTTTGGTCTTCATTCAACCTGATTATGGCTGTTGAGTTTAGTGAAAGTGTATTGCTCCATCGAGGTTTGAAGTTGAATAAATTCGTACATGGATTCGCATTGATGACTATTACAAAACGTATATGCAAAGAGCTTGCTTTATAAATGACTATAAAGATATATATATATATATATATTTATATATATATATATATATATATATATATATATATATATATATATATATAAAACAAAAGTTACTCTAAATATCAAATTAAACCTCTTTTCTCATGTGCACGTTCCGCAAAAAGCAATAGGAAACGAAATATGACTATTTTTCATTTCATGCCTTCCTTACAACCCCCACTCCTGTTCGTTCCTAAAAATGTTAATATAGCTTATAGTCAAAAATACGGAGTTTCATTTATTTCAATTTAGTCTTTCCTGTCCTATAACATTGTTGACCCCTTCTATAGTTTTACGTGTATACCTCATTTATAATTAGTTATACGGAAAAAGTGCATTTATCAAAAGTTACTTTAAAAAGAAAATAAACAACATTTGTTATGTGCATAATTGCCAATTGGAAACGAAATATCGCTATTTTTAATTTCAGACCTCCCTTATAACCCCCACTCCTGTTCGTACCTCGAAATTTTAATATAGCTTATAATCAGGGAGGTGTTAATACCAAATCACATACGGAGTTTCGTTTAATTCGGTTGAGTCTTTTGTGCCATATAAAATTGTTGACTCCCACTATTGTTTTTAGCGTACCACTCATTTATACTTCGGCATACGACAAATGAGTATATCTCTGGAATATGCTGGATGGTAGAGGAACAAATGTATAAGGATCAATAAGAAGGCCAAGTCCTCTACTGGTTGACCAGTAGAGGACTTGGCCTTCTTATTGATCCTTATACAAATGAGTATATTACAAAAGTTACTCTAAATAAAAAAATAAACAACTCTTGTTATGTGCATATTTGCTAAGATTGGTTCTATACAGTTTTTCGATCCGACGTGTAATAACTGAGATATTAAGAACTTTCAAAAAGTCCGTCACGCAGGGGCTGCGTAAACTAAGCAGATTTCCCACGTGAAGTTTTACAATAGAGAAATCTGCCTAATAACAACTGTAGTAGTAAGAAACCTCTAAACCTAAAACATTATTTAGGGCGTAATAACCTAGTAGTTTCTAGCCCCAAAAAACAGTTAACCTAACCTCTAAACCTATTCACGAGGGACGAGTAGTTATGGAAACGCCCGCCAGAGCTCTCGGCGGAAAGTCCGAACATAGCCTACTGGTGACCACACGCAGAATACAAATGCAAATATCTCGGTTAATATTCAAGATAAAGAATAAATGTATAGAACAATATTTATAGTAAATTTAATTTGCAATAAGATTTAATCTATACAATTTTTCGATCCGACGCATAATAACGGAGATATTTTGAATTTTCAAAAATCCCCCCTCTAACCCTCTCCCCCTCTCCCACTGGTCCGATTTCAGCCATTAACGAACTTGATCTTCCTTTTTACATAAAACGATTAAATTCCGAGTTTGGTAACGATCAAACAAAAATTGCGACCGCGAGAGCGTTAACAGACAAATATATATATATATATATATATATATATATATATATATATATTGTTACGTTTTTATTACAAAACCAGTAATAAACGTTGTTAATAAGAGTTCTTTTGGATTGCAAAATTAAACACACACAAGTTTCACAGTTTTTCACTGCACGATTTATTTCACAATGGACAATACTCTTGGTTAATCATTACTACTCACAGTAGTGTCACTGTTCTTCAGATTACACAGTCCAATAATTCACTCACGGCCACTGAAATTCACAAAAAAAGACGGCACTGCACTGTCCTTTACTTCGCGGCACTGCACTGTCTTAACCCTAGAATGGTAGTGAACGTAAAAATTACTTATGATCTGGTTTGAACTGTTATCAAAGGGCCGTTAACGACCCCACCACCCCCATCCCTCAGCTATGAGCCCTCCAGACAGTTCGGCCTTCACCTCCGCCAAATGCAGCTAAGTTAACCTTCCCACTCGTCCCACCTCCGGAACGTGTTTCGAACCAAGCGCCTGAAAGGATTGCCGTGCACATTATTAGATATTAACTTAGATATAAGTTAAAGAAAAGTGTATCTTTTAATAAAATAAAAAAATAGTCCCAAACACTAGTGATTACTTTCTTCACTCTGTTTCAAAATGTTTCACTTTCTTCACTCATTTCAGTTTAGTAATGTTACCATTATTCAACGATTACAGAAAAATAATATTGTTTGGCGTTTGTTATTTTTATATTCCCTTATCGTTCATAGCGCTCCATGCCTATCTCGTGCATATACCACATACACACTTATAATAAGTAAGTTATTTTTTGTCTACACTAGAATTTATCTAGAAACTAGAAATAATTTATATGGCAAAACAACGTTTGCCGGGTTATCTAGTATATATATATATATATATATATATATATATATATATATATATATATATACATATACACACCTATACATATACAATTTTGAACGGACTTAATTTCGTCATCTCCTGGGTAGATGGACTTTTGAGGAAATTTTTCAAAAATCGCATCATGAGTTACGACCTCAATAGCTGATTTGCATGCAAATCATATCATGGATATTTATTTATTTTGTTGTGTTGTAACTTGAGTGATTCATAGGAGATGTAGGTGTATTAGGAGAGAATAAAAAATAAATTCGTTGTCATGTTTAGCGGGAATAGAGTAAGTAAGTGGTTTCTGAGGAGAAGTGGAAATTAAAAATTGTAGTTTTTTTGAGAGGGGGAGTTTACTGATTTTCACACGTATTAATAATGTTTCATCTAAAATGCACGTAATTCATGGAGCCCATCCATGCGGAACCTTTTTGGGTTCTTCTTACGTATCGCTCTTCTTGAATATATTTCGTATTAATGCCCTTAATTATCTTTAATTATGAACCCCTTTACGTTTATACACTTAAGTATTTATCTCAGTAGCTCTGGCAAGTCCTGTCAAAAAAACTACTATTTCTTGTTGAGAAATATAATCAATTGAAGGGGTAGAATTTATCTCTGAAGACATATGTGTACGTATATAGATGAGTAATCAAGAACAAAAGCTTTGAAGATTTCAAAACAGTGCTGGAACGACTGTTCATGATGAACCGACTGGTTCATACAGTAGTCTGTACATAATTTCATTGTATCTTTGAAATTTGTTGGTTTATCATTTTACACGTTAAAGTTTACTGTCTTTATCTTGATATTTATTTGCCATGTCCTTATTAAATGGTAAAAGTTAATGTTTTCAGGTTGTTCTAAATGTCCAAATTTGAAATCATAGGTATTCCCATGCAGATTATGATTATTAACTAACCCTGGTGGTGCCATATGCTCGCTCACAGCATATGGCGTATTCCGACGCTGTATTGATTATGGTAGAACCATCATAGCTTTGCCGGTTTACATAATTTAGGCCTCAGTGTAAATAAAAATACAACAAAATACTTGAAATCGTTTAGACTAGTCTACTTGTAGAGTTTGCAGTTTTTGTTTGATCGTTCCCAAACTCCATATTTATACGTTTTAGTTAAAATAAAGATCAAATTCGTTAATGGTTGATATTCGACCAATGGAAGGGAGGGGGGGGTAGAGGGAGGAATTTCGAAAATTCATACGTCATATAGAAAAATTATAAAGAACCAATCTTATGGAAAATAAAATGTACTATAAATATTGATATTTACGTTTATTCTCTATCTTTAATATTAATGTAAATATTAGCATTTTTTAGTTTTCCGCCTTCAGTAAACCCCCAATTTCACTCATCTCATATTTACAATAAGTTTCTTTATCCTGAACCAGTTTATTCTAAGCTTAAATACCAGGTATTGTTTTTAAGAGACCTATATTTTGCGATACATGCACATTCGTTGTGTGATGATGTAACTTAAGATTATAGGTTTTATATCGAAAATGTTTAATTGATCTACTCCATACTCGATATTTAACTGTCAGACTACACTATAGATCATATTTATTAATGGCTGGGTTAGGGGGGGTGGGGCTTTTAGGGGAGATATTCCGCAAATTCGAATTACCTCCGTTGTTATAAGTCGGATTGATATGTTTTATAGGACCAAACTTGTTAAACTATTGACAGTCTATAATTGTTGTTGTATGCATTTTTTGCTAATGTACATATTAAGCAAGCTATTCGCACTTATTTTCAGACCTCAGTACGCCCGCTTTACCTCATCGGATTTTAGAAGATTTCCCTCAAGGGAAATCAGCTATTGAGGTTGTACTCATGACGGAATTTTCGAAATTTTTCTTCAAATGTCCATCTATCCTACCTAGTAGTTGACGAAAATGAGGTCCGTTCAAAACTATATATATATATATATATATATATATATATATATATATATATATATATATTTGTCTGTTACCGCTCTAGCGGTCGCAATTTTTGTTTAATCGTTACCAAACTCGATATTTAGTCGGTTTATGTAAAAAGAAAGATCAAGTTCGTTAATGGCTGAAATCGGATCAGTGGGAAGGGGGGGTTTAGAGAGGAGGATTTTCAAAAAGTTCGAAATATCTCCGTTACTATACGTCGGATCGAAAAAGTGTACAGAATCAATCTTATTGCAAATTAAATTTATTATAAATATTGTTATATACATTTATTCTCTATCTTGAATATTAACCGAAATATTTGCATTTTTATTAAATCTGGGTGGCTAACGGACGAGTGACTTTTCCGCCAAAGGCTAGTTCGACCGTTTCCTTAACTGTTCGGCTCTCGTGTAATTTCGCTATTGTAAAACTTCACGTGGGAAATCTGCTTAGTTTACACAGCCCCTGCGTTACGGACTTTTTACTTAGAAATAGAAATTATAGAAGAGAAGTGATCAAGTGTTGTATGTCATACCACAACGTGGAAAATTTCCGTAGTTTCCTCATCCCCTGTGAGACCGTCTTTTCTTTTGTGTTAGATTTTTGTTTTGGAAATACCTAGTACAAATAACATCCTAATATATAGTATAGTACATATATAATATGGCATAAAGATCTAATGATCGGAATCGAAAAATTGCTTAATGAGCGGAAAATTAAATATCCTAAAATATGTCTACTTTATGCTTCAATTCTATAAAAATTAGAAGTTAAGAACTCAGAAACCAACAGTGGGGTTTAATCTTAGCTAAACTTGAAAGGGAAAAGTTCTAAAACTTTTCAAGATATTTGCATATTTTTGAATAATATCTTCTATTTATTCTCGTGCTATAATTTAATTAACTAAACTTCGAAATAATCTTTGTATCTATTTAATAACATTTTTCTTTTCACTTGAATTCACGAACGAAAAATAATTGAACTTGTGGTTATTATTTTATATAAATATAAGGTCCTATCGCTGAGATTTTCCAATCTCTTACCACTGTAATATTGGCATACATAAATCATCGTATTAAGGTAAATCAGCTATCGAGGTCTTATCATGACGAGACTTACAAAACATTTCTTCACATGTCCATTGATCCTACACGGAGGTCCTATATATAAAATTGTGTGAAAGGATTCGAAAATTCAAAATGATATTTGGGTTTTATGGTTTTTGGCTTTCAATAAACCCCCATTCCTTACGTCATATTAACAATATGACATCACCTGTTATATCATCAGTCACTTCATTCCAATGATAAATACCAAAAATTCCTTTCATTGAACTTTTACTTTCTTAGATACATGTAAATACGTTATGTGATGTCGTCATCAATTAAGGCTTTTCGTTTTTTACACGATAATTTATATTTAATTTATACCATATTTGATATTTTACCGTTTCATTCAACACTAATGATCGTATTTATTATCGGCAGAAACCGGGCCTGGAATAGTGAGGGTTTAGAGGGGGAGGAATTCGAAAGTTTAAAATAGCTCTATTATTATGAATTGAATCGAACAATGTTATAGAAACAATCTTGTTAAACTATTACCTTTCTACAATTGTTGTTTTATGCGTATCAAACGAGTTATACGTACTTTTTTGCTTTCTTCTGTGAGTAACCCTTATCAGTTTTTTTACATAGAAAAAGAGAGTATGTATGTATTGAGATGAGATCACAAGTACGTTATAGCAGCATGTGAGAAATCTGCTTAGTTAGTCAGCCCGGGCATTTTAGTTAGGGGGTTAGCAACCATTAACCAAATGCGTAATTTAAGTTAATCCATAGAGAAAATCCTCTTCTGATAAGGGAATATTGATAAGCCGATCGATTATAAGAGCCTGCTGGAATTATTATTTCACTCGAACCTGGTTTTCTAAAAACCAGCTTTAAATATCATTTATGAATTCTTAAAATATTTTTTCTTAATCTTTATTCATTCTTTAGGGTACTTTATTACTTTACTTTTTTCGGTACACGTGGGTACACGTACAATTATTTTTAATTAAAATTTGAATAATGTATACAATAAACAATATTTTAAATTTACTAGTTATAATTTATAAAAAACGAAATGGTAATTAGGTCCCGAATCATATATGGAGAATATGCTAAAAACAAAGAAAAATGTTTTTTAAAACCATTTTCTGCTTTAATCCTTATTATATTGAGTAGTTTCAGGTATTCTCGTCAGAAAGGGGGTTTGATAAAGCCAAAATAACATGTGATGCCTTGCTTAAATTTCAAGTCCTGTTTAAAGGCTTCTTAGTTTTGGAAAAATAAAGAATAAAAGTTAGATTTTATCATCAATTTGTCATTCTACCGTGTGGGAAACCTGCATAGTTTACAGAGCACCTGTATGTCTCATTGTGGAAACTTGAAATACGGCATGTCGTGGTATAAGGGCTTTTTACTAAAGCAAGATGGATAGGAATGGTCGTTTACTTAAGGTAGAAGAAAAGTTGTAGGACATTACCTTTTCAACAAGATTTGTTATAGGTATAATATTTTTCAATTGACTCATCCCAATAGAAACAACTTTTATTTTTCATTTTACTCCTTCTCTACTCCTTTGCTTCATACTACTTACTTCATAGTACAGTTGGTTTAGTCGTTTGTGACCTTTAAAGCTGTTCACTCTAGGGATATTAGAAATACAGCTAATTACGTAGCCCCTGCGTGACGGAACATTTCAAGTCTGTAGATTTCCTAAAGTAATTGTCGATCCATTGTTCTTTGCCACCTAAGAAGCTTTTCTATTCCCTGACCTATTATTATTAGTTACTTGTCTGACGCATTTTGGGATTATGGTTTCGAACTTAAATTAAGTTTAAAATTAGATTATTTATTAATAATATCTTATTTTGGTAGTATTATTTACTGTTAATTCTTATTAAAGTGAGGGATAATATATCTACCTAATTTTTTAGGTCTACAAATGTTTGTATGCAATGACGAAATTTACGGATATGTTATGGTGCCATTAGAAAAAGATGACCAGTTACCCTACGATCTCTTGCAGCTGAGGAATCTTAAGTTAGAAGTTTTAGGTACGTATGAAAATGAACGAAAACAATATTTTATAGTAAGATAAAGGTTAATTCTTAGTTATATTGTACACATAGTTGAGGTATATACTATAAAGTTTCTTCCAAATCTCATTTTGACATTTTCCCATCCAGAATTGTTTTTGCACAATTTATGATTAGTGCTAAAATTTTGAAATTCTAAGCATTTTTCATTATATTTTTGTTATATTTTCAGCTAATTTCCCCTAAGGGAAATCAGCTATTCGTGTTGTATTCGACACGATTTTCCCAAAATGTTCATCGTACCTACTGAGGAGATGAAGTAAATTATATATGTACTGGTCAGTTACCAGTCTAGCTGTCGCAATTTTTGTTTAATCACTTCCAAACTCGATATATAAAAATGTAATCTAAAACTCAAGATTATATTCGTTAATGGCTGAAATCGGGGTGGGTAGAGGGCGATTCTTTTTTATCATAAGTTGGATTGGAAAACTCTATATAACCAATCTTATTGCGAATGTAATTATCCATAAAAGTTGTTGTTATGTACATATTTTTATAAATATTAGTCGAAGAAATTGGATTTTTTAGTTTTCAACCTTCAGTAAACCTCTTCTTCAACTAATAGTATATTAACCACAATCTGTTATATCATGAACCACTTTATTCTAAGATTAAATACCACATATTGTAATCAAGAGACCTTTACTGTACGAGATACATGCAATTTCGTTGTTGGTGACTTCAACAATTACGAATTTAAGTTCTTGTCTCGAACATTTGATCCATTCAGTCCACAATAAATATCATGTTTGTTATTGGCTGAAATCGGACCTAGAATAGTTAGGGTTTAAAAGAGCGGACGAATTCAAAAATTTAAAATATGTCCGTCACAATGAGTCGGATAATAAAATGTTATAGAACCAATCTTGTTAGACTGATGGTCTATAGTTGTTGTTTCCATTTTCTTCGTAACTCAAGTATTAAGGGAGTTTCTTGTTTTCAAACTTCAGTAACCCCTCCCCCGCCCTATGCTACTCATCGGGTTTTTCCATAGAAATCGAGAATATGTGGTGAGGTGAGATCATAAGTGTTATCTGCACGTGGGAAATCTGCTAAGTTCATGTTACTCCTGCGTGGAGGACTTTTCTCTAATCGCTGAAATGGGACCTGTCATGGGAGGAGGGGTTAATTCTAAATATCATCTTTAGAGTCGGATCGTCAAATGTGATAGAACCAATCTTATTAACCTAGTGTTGTTCTTCAATTATTGTATAAATTCTTTCCTAACTCAAATATTAATGGAGCTTTTCGTAATCTGTCATACCAGCATGGGGCGGGGGGGAGAGATCTACTTAGTTTATGCACCTCCAGACTTTTTTGTTAAGTCAGTCTTGAACTCACCTAGTTCTGTGTTTCCTTATCTTTCTGTTAGATCACCGACAAAGGAATAATTTATGTTTACATTTTTAAAAAGATAGGAGGTTGAAGGACCGAGAGGCAGAAGGTATTATTGGGGGAATATTTTGTACTATTGGTCAATTGATAAATATTTCTAATGTAATATTGGTCAATTGATAAACATTTTAAATTTTTAATTGGAGTATTTATTAGCAATTAGGCTTAAATTTAGCAGATTACATGAATTTTGAGATATTTTAAAGCTTACAATAAATAAATTATTCTGAGGGATTTATTTATAAATATCACCTTTACGACCAAGAGATAAGGTAGCGCTGAGATTATACATACTACACTGTAAATCGAGTGAAATAGAAGAGGAGTGATAATTAATTTTGGAAATCTCTTTAGATCGTGGCGATACGTGATGCCTTGAGTAATTGTTGGGATTACACTAAGCTTCTAACAACATTTCGTTCCTTTAGCAATATAATTGGATTTGCTTTTGCCATTTGGAATGGTTATATGTAGACACAGCGAAAAATGTACTGTTATCATTTCATTTTTAAAATGTAGAGTTATATAAATATTTGATTTCACTCATATTGGTTGACCGAGAGAAAAGTGGTCAAATTTTAACTCAACGTTGGGCGTTCTATTTGTTTGTATGTCACGATCACGGGCCAACGAGTGGACCAATTTGCATGAAATTCAATTTGGAGGTTACTCATTGAAAGCCCGGCAGATGTATGTATAATTTTTTTTTCCGCCTCGTTTTCAATATAACATTAATGTATTTTCCTAAATAGTAGTTGCTGTTTTTAACTCTATTGGCAAGGGGTTTGTCCTTTTGAAACATTAACCATCTCATATTATACTGCCACTGATCTCTACGCTGGCACCCTTTTTTTGTAAACACAACAGCAAAGCATCTAAATAGTGGTGTTGTCGGTTCTTTATGGGGTATATAGTGATTTTTTACCGAGATATAAAAGTATTCTTCTTTGTGAATGGTTACACTACTACCTGTTACGTGCTTATATTTGCATGTAGTTTTATGTATACACACGTGCGCTCTCACCCTCAAACACACATACAGAATATATTTATGTTGTAAATTGATTTTCATTGGCTCGTGTCTGTATATTAACTTTTTAGGTTCATTGCGCATTAGCAATAAGCTAATGTATGTCTTATTGTAAGAAAATTAAAAATATCTACGTTATTATGAGTCTGCTTGAAACATGTTATAGAACCAATCTTGTTAAACTATTGAAGCTCTAAGTTTTTTGTTCTTTACATTTTTTCGTACCTCAAATATTAAGTGAGTACTTCCTTGTATTCACATTTCAGTAAACCCACACTTCTACTCATGGGATTTTCATTAAGAAATAGAGAATGTATGGTCTGATGAGATCATCAGCGTGTCGTACATAATCCAGAGCATGGGATATCTGCTTAGTTTACGCAGCCCCTGCTTGACTTTTACCATTGAATAAAGTATGTTAAAAAAAAACAAAAAAACAAAAAAAAACAAACAAAAAAAAACAACCTTTTCCGGCTTAATTAAATAATTAGATAAAATATATATATATATATATATATATATGTATATTTTTTTTTTGGCAACTACACCTCTACACACACTTATGCGTGTGTGTGCTTACCTCCCTCTTATAAATATTTATTCCTTTTTTTTTTTTTTTTTTTAGTTGATTCTGCCCCGTTAGAAGCCACAGAACTTTTGGGTGAATACGTTCAAGAGCCTGTCGATGCCAAAATAAAAGTTGACAAGATATTCATGATTAACCTGGAGCGAAGACCAGATCGGCGCAGGAGAATGCAGTATTCGTTCGCTGAGCTACATCTCGACGTTGAGACTGTAAACGCTGTCGATGGCCAGTGAGTACATTCCTTTTGCTCTTTTAGCTTTGAAACCTTTTAGATTTTCTTATATCTCGCTTTATATTTATCCAATTATGTACTACTTTTTTATTATAGATGTATATACTAGGTATTATACGCTCACTCCACATTGTATTGTCCTTATTGAAAATAAGTTTTTTTCCATACTCGAAAATATCAATGATACACACTTATTTTCAATAAATTAATTGCAGATTTGGCTCATCGTACAACATGATATATGGTCTGACTTTATAACTCCAGTTATATAGGGATACTTGGTAATTTCTATTTTAATTTTTATGAAATTTTAAAAGCTGATAGGTTTTCATTTTTTGGATTTTAACGTAGCAAATTGATGTCTACGAAATGTTAGCTCAATTTAACCTCCTGCAACGAAGGAGGAATAAATCTCGAATAAATTGAGAACTATGTGCAAAAGCAATGAATTCCACCACATCATTACATGGCATTTCTGATTACACCGGGGTTGTTTTTTTTAATATAGAAATGGTGGGGAGGAGGTCTGGAATGCTCATCGCTGCTAGCTTCTATTATCAAACAGGTTAACTCCTTTATAGTTTAAGGTCAAAGTGTGCTTGATTGCGAAAGAATCCTTGGGAAATTAGCAATTTAACCTATAAATTGGAACGGGTAATCCTTGAATGGGTTACGAAAAGGAGCAAAATAAAATTCAAGTGAAACTAAAATATAATTTGTTTCATTTATAGTCAATATAGTTAAAATTAATATTAAACACATACCTTTGACTACGAGGTTTCTTCTTCAAAGTCGATGCAGAGTACTTCAAATGAATTCGTGCAAATTATTGCAGCTGATTAGAAAATTATCCTTGGAAATATTTTTCCCAGCTACTAATAAGTTACTACGACAAGAGATCAAGCAAAAGTTCCTCATACCAGGAAAAGTGGGTATGACTTATTATCATGTAATAGTCCCATTCGATTTATTGATCGTCAGAGTAGTCAAAGCTAATTTTGAATCTATTAAACTTTCATAAGCTATAACTTTGCTAATATCGTTAATAAGGAAACAAACTAATAATTATTTAACAAATAATAAATAGGATTTTGCCAGTTGTTATTACCTAGGAGCTTTGATGTTTTCGTGGGAATAACTGGGCTGTAAGTAGAATAATATTGCCATGACCATTGTAATTTATGTGAGGAGGAGAATACTTTGGTCTCTAAAAAGAACATCTTCCGTTCTGCATACTTCAAGAGAGGGAGAGCGTGTTTGTCTTGAATAAATATAACAACTTCAAAACTTAAAAATGTTTATCTTATTTTTTACTTTAACACAATTATCACATATACGATGCTATATAATATATTTGAATTCATCCTCAAACAACTGAAGTTTTATTATTATTAAATGGTGCTGTTTCTAACACAACTAATTCATGTAGTCCATTTCATTCCCTCAAGTCACTTATGATTTATTTTCATATTATTCTGTAAAGCCTATTTTAGTAAAATGTTTGAGACTTGTTTGCAATCTATCAGAGATTATGCGGAAATGTTCACTCGAGTTTACATCTAGTTTCTCATCTCTTTCGTCTGCCTATTTTTTCCCTTTACATTAATGTTTACACCTACTTATCTACAGTAATACGAACACCCAACAATTTCAAAGTTCTCTATTTTTGATATTTAGATTTCATGAATACTATTCATTCCGGATTCACCTGTACTCTTAAGACCAATCTATTGCTGGTTTCTCTTAGGACGTGGGAAGAAATACATGCTATAATATTTAAATAAGTGTAACATTACCTGGAAACGAAATTTAAGCCTTGGTTTGAGAAAAAAAGGTAGTATAATCAAAGCACTTCACACGTAGTGCTCACCCAAGCGGAATCCTGAAAATTACGAAAGTCGAATTGGGTCTTAAGTCGATTAGGTAAGAACCCTCGTTTCATTATCTGAAGAGTTTGAATGGAAGCACTCTCTCTAAATTCCAGACTAACTTTCAGGATATCTTTATAACCTTTGTCCCAAACAAAGATGTATATTATCTGATCATGGTGTTCATCTGCGAATATATATTTTTAGCAAGAAGACTTGAACTAGCTTAATATATCATTCCTTTTACCATGTTATTCTTGTTATGCACTCTTCTTTTGCTTCTTTATAAGGTTATTCATTGTATACTTTCTTCTTATGCATTTTTACAATGATGTTCTTCAGGAGGTAATAACCACCAATAATCAATGACCTAATGACTTCAAAATCTTTATTTAGCGTTTACGCTTTCAAAGACGCCACATCGTCATTTTCATGCCATTTACCATGAGCTCTCTAAGGACGGTACTCGTCGCAGATGTTTAAATTTTTGTTGTTCTCATTTTCTTTGTGTTAACTATTACGTATTTAATATTTAACTATCACGTATTTGAATAATGTGGATTGCGTAGCCTTTCTTTTCCTGTATTTCCCGAATGCCTGATCCCGTCTGATTTATTGTATGGAAATTAGTGGCAGCCATAATGTTGTTCGATCGGATATAGGGCCTTCAGTATATATGTATGTCGTACTAATTCCCTTCCGACCATTCCTCATGTAGATTATTCGTGCCTATTCCAGTCTTGTCACTTCTTCATGCCTTCCAGGTCATGCCAGTTACTTATCTAGCCCACCTATTCCTTTTTATACATCTTATTAAAAACTAATTTAAACGTAATTTTAAATTTATAACACTTAAATCCTTTGCTACGTTATATTTCTCTCCACCCTTTTATTTTCTTTACAACCTTATTAAAAAGAGATATGATGAAGATTTTCTCGAATTCCAGTGAATTCAGACCAAGTGTCAAAAAGGTAGAATACAAGAGTTGTTATTTGAAGATGTAGAAACTTTGCGTAGGCAACCCAACATTTTTCCATTAACAACCGGCTTTTTAGTTTTTATTCGTTTAAACCACAAAAACTATTTGTTTTTTTCACGAACTGAAGTGAAAACTTACTTTATTGTGGTAGAAAAAAAAATGTATTTTTTTAATCTCTATTTTTATATTGTTTATTTGATACGGCCATTTCAATCTAACATTTTAACTTTTTTATTGAATAAGATATATATATATTAAAAAAGAGCACTCCTAATTTTGATAAACAAAGTACTCCTTATTTGGTACATGGACATTTTTGGTTAAACATGAAGTATTTTTTAGGTTTAAAATCAAAATAAAATGTAAAAAATATAATTTTTTATTGAAATAAATCCCTTGTTAGGGACATACCTTGGTTTTATCAAATTTTACGAAAAACAAAAACTTTTTGGGACCAAAAGATAAAAAACGAAAACGCCGCTTTTTCGTTCAACATTTTTTTTTTGTGAGAAAATATTTCACACGAAACATCTAGGTCGTTTTATTGGGTACAACTTTTACAGTTCACTTTTTTCAATAGGAGGCTTTTTTTCTCTGGAAATAGTGAATAACTATTTTCCACCCCTAAAAGTGCATCCCAATTTAATTGGATGACAAATATAATTGTCTTGGGAGTTGATATTTTATCCCCACCTCTGTTGCATACTAACCAGCTTGAGGTGAACTTCCGTCTGTATTGCCACAAATACGGCAAGATATCGTCATGTGTCATATCCTCCTGCCAATGTCGTCTGATAGGTCCTGAGTTTGCCAAGGATTTTCTCGTTTAAATATTAGCTGTACTTTTTCTCGTGAATGTTGTAAGTACCTTGCTATTTTAGGAAGATGGAATTATAGCTGATTCTAATTATTGTGAAGTGACTTTTATTCATTTATTCCCCAAATTGATGTCATAAAATTCGGGGTTCTTAAGTTTCTGAAATGAAATATAATTTTGAATGTGCGTTTCTTTTCATCCCCTACCCCCATCTCGAATTGATGGGTTGTCAATTATGAATTAAGCGGAGAATCACCACAGATATAATTTAAGGAGGCCAAAGTAACGAATTATCGATAGGAAATTGTGGAGACCTGCGAAAAGGGTGGTTATTATTTCTGGGGAAGTAGAAGAAACCTAATAAAATGTAAAACCGGATCTAACCCACACTCATGAGTCCGTCGGGCTACTCCTTTCTTCAGTTATAACAAATACTGGGGATGGGGTAGGACACCTGATGCTCAATGCAAAATACCTCAAAGAAACTCTGAACCGTCAATATCAGAAGAGGTCTACCTCTTACTTTATTAGTTCGTTATGATATTTTTAAATAGTATTTTGTTTCGAAACGGTGGCAATACTTGTCTTCTATTGTTTGACATTTTATTCTGGTGCCAACATAAAAATGTATATTATTATGAATGTTATTATCCTTCCGTTGATAAATCAAAATGAATTATCATTGATAATTGTATTTTTGACGGATTGAAAATGTATTTTTTCATCACTGCTTTAGTGTTCCTTAATTAAAAAACATGAATCACAGTTAGTATATGCCTACTGCTATCCATTGTTTGTCCTTGGGTCATTTTACATCTTACTCAGATAGTCCAGTTTTAGCAGATCTCACTTAGAGGAAATTAGCTATTGAGGTTGTACTGATGATGGAATTTTCGAAAAAATTCTTCAAATGTTCATCAATCCTACCTAGGAGTGAGGCCCGTTCAAATTTTTTATATACGATCTAAAGGCTACGCCTTGTAGTTGCAACCATTTTGTTAACGCTCTAGCGTTCGCAATTTTCGTCTGATCGTTTCCAAACTCGATATTTAAACGTTTTATGTAAAAATGAAGATAATTCGTTAACAGCTAAAATCGGCTAGTGGGAGGGGGGATTTAGAGAGTGGCAATATCGAAAATTCGAAATATACCCTGTATTATGCGTCGGATCGAAAACTTGTATAGGTTCAATATTATTGCAAATGTAATGTTGATATATACATGTTTTCTCTCCATTGAGCATAAACCTAGTTATTTCCATATTTCATTTTCGGCCATCAGTATACCCTCTTAGTATACCTACTTCTACTAATGTCATATTAACAATAAGCTATTACATCATGACCCACATCATTCCAAGGTTAAATACCGCCTATGGTTTTCATTGAATTATTACTTTGTGAGACACATACAAATACGCTATGTGATGACGTCATCAGTTAAGATTTTTATGTGAAAATGTTTATGTGGTCTATACCATACTCGATATTTAGCCGTTTCAGTCAACACTAAAATTCATATTTGTTATTGGCTAATATCCGACCTGGAGTAGTGGTGGTTTAGAGAGGGGGAATTAGAAAATTCAAAAATTCGTTATTATATGACAGATCATAAAATGTTATAGAGCCAATCTTATTAAACTTTTTTCTACAATTGTTCCTCTATGCATATTTTGCTAACTCAGTGAATTTTCTTACTTTCTTGTTTTCTGCCTTCAGTAACCCCCCCCCCCCCCCCTCCTTCTGCTCTTCGGTTATTTACATATAAATACATATTACATATATATATATATATATATATATATATATATATATATATATATATATATAATATTGTGAGATGAGACGCAAGTATGCTATACCAGCATGTGGGAAATGTGCTTAGTTTGCGCAGCTTCTCCGTGATGGACTTTTTTTATTTGATAAATTTTTAATAGCTGTTGCTCTGCTTGAACGTCTTTATAGTAAAGGTGTAATGTTAGTAAATAAGCCAGTACGTCCCCGAAGCGAAAACTCCAAATTGTTCCAAGTAAACGAAAAGCAATACGATGAATACATTTCATTTTTTTGACCATATTTGCCTAATTTTTTATTAAGCATATCCTTATACGGAATTCCACAGTGTGATTTAATGCCTATGATATTTCATTTTTTAATTTTATTTTTTTAAATTTCGTTAATGCTTTGTGCATTCATTATATTGTATTTTTCATAAGGAATTATAATATAATTTTATTTAATCTCTTTAGAAATGTTGGAGCAAAAATTTTAATAACTGTTGCCAAAAGATGAAAGAGACGTCAAATCCAGCTTTGTTTGATCGACCTAAACGTCTACTTTCTCCCCTGAAATCCTTGAGAAAGTCTTGTTAGTTTTACCTTAGTAAATCTCCTTAATGTTTCCATCGACTAGTCCTATTTATGGATTTTAAAATTATATGTTATTCATATTACATTCTTGTACAATTATACAGAGACTTGAGTTTAAGATTTACTTATATCGTCTAATAGGTTCAAATTGAGTACAAATAATATGTTAGGGTATTTCCAAATAGTTCTTCGCCTGAAAAAGTCATAAAGAACTAAAACTCCAAGATACATTGTTTTTGTACTCTTAAGCAGAAAAGTTAATGCCAACTAATCATTTATGAGAATAATTTCTTTTTTTGATGACTTCGTGGAATAAAATCCTTAGTCCCATCCTAGTTCACCGTAATCTGTAGATTACCAGTTTCAATCCGTCATAGTAGCAAAAAGTGAACGTTAATTAATGACACTGTCACTTCACATGGTTTTCTGCCTAAGTGAATGGAATGCGTAATTGGCGTTAAAACCTCTGCCATTTCAGCTCGTGGGAAATCTAATGCTTGATATTTCAAAAACTCTATGAAATGTATTTCCAAAGATAGTTTTTATTGTTTGTTTTTAGCTTAAGGGAGACCTACCTTAAACGGAATCCGTTATTGAGGTTGTACTTAATTACGACAAATTCCTTAAATGTCCATCGATCCCGACCTAGTAGATGAAATTGTGAATATATAATTGTCTGATGGCAATTTAACGGTCGCTCTTTTTTGATTAATCGTTATCAAACTCGATATATAAGCATTCCATGCAAAACTATAGATGAAGTTCGTCAATAGCCTAAATCGGACTAGTAAGAAGTAGGGATTTCGAAAATTCTAGATAACTCCATTACTTTACGTCGGATTTAAAAACTCTATATTAACTAATGTTATTGCGAATTTAATCAACTATAAATGTTTTATATATATATGTATATATATTATCCTAGGGAATTGGTATTATGCATTTTCCAACTAAAACCAATCTCATTACAAATTTAACGTTATATAATTTTTTTTATTTAAATGTGTTCTCAAGACATTGTTGTACATTTTACAATCTTGAGTATTTCCATTTTTTTTTTTTTTTTAATAAGCGAATATATCATTAAACGTCATTTTTCCAGCTTAAATTGTATTCAACATATGTATACTTGGAGTCACAGATGTAAATACATTGCACTGAATGTCATCAATTAATATTTTATTTTTTGAATCGAAAGTGTTTATTTTGGTCTATACCAGAGGTGGGGAACCTTTTTACCATTAGAGGCCACATTTAAATTAGGCAGCAATAAGAGAGGCCGCATAAGCTGATTGACCTAAGAAAGTGACTTCTGTGAAATTATTATAGTTTTTCTATAGATTTAACAATTTATTGCATTATATAGAAAAAATAAAATATAATACTACAAAATTTTAAATATAATATACATATAAAATAATATAAAAATATTATAAAAAATACAATAAAAAATATTTTTTTATTCACTAAGTTAGTGACTTATTTGGCTTTGTTTTTTGTTTGACAGTAATTGTATATTTAGATCAAGCTTCGAAACACACAGCTTTAATTGGTCCTCTAAATGTGCATCTGTAATTTGCGTTCTTAAATTTGTTTTTATTTTTGACATGAGAGAAAATGTTGTCTCTCAACAGTAGGTACTTCCGAAGCAGGAAAGTAAACGGCGAGCATGTTCTCGAAGGCATGGATATTCAACAGCATTTTTCCAGATTTCTATGGGATCCTTTTTAGCGTTAAAAAGGGATTTGATGATACTATCTTCCCCTGAATCAATTAACTCCATTCGTAGTTCTGCAGGAGCCTCGGATATATCTATTAAATGTGGTTCAAATGCCAGTTTCATAGCAGGAGTGTGCTCGTCAAAATCAGAAAATCTTTTTAGTATACTCTTCTATCAAACAATCCAAGACACCTACATATTCATCGAATATTTTATTTTTACAGCTCTGCTCATTTAACATTTTAGCTAGCTCCGGGAAGTGTTGTGCAGATATTTCCGATCGACAAAGCAATGTTTTGAAAAATGATAATTTGTGTCTAAACGCTTGCATCTTTTGCCACATTTCATAAATATACCTCGTTTCACCTTGCAGGCATATATTTAAATTGTTTTGTTTTGTCATCATATCAGACAAAAATGCAAGGTTTCTGAGAAATACTTCATCTATAGATCATTTTTCGCGCAACTGTCATGGAGTTGATGTACAATAGTTGTTTTTTGAAACGAACTCTACCATTTTGTAGTAGGTGGCAAAGGGCCGCACAAGTACCTCGCGGAGGCCGCAGGTTCCCCACCTCTGGTCTATACCATACTCCATATTTAATCGTTTCATTTAACATTAAAGATAAAATCGTTAATTCTTGAAATCGGACCGGAAATGTGGGGGGAGGGTGGTTAGAAAGTAGGAAAATTGAAAATCTTAAATATCTCCGTTATTTAAAGTCATATCGAAAACTTTTATTGAGCCAATCTGTTAAACTATTGAAATATGTTGCTCTACAATTGTTGTTCGATACGCTTTTTTGTAACACAAATATTCAACAAGCTATTCATATATTCTTTTTAACAGTCTTAAGCAAACTCCCACTTCTACTCACGTTATTTTTATATATAAATATACAATGTATGATGACGTGAAATAAGTATTGTTTTATATTCCCTACTTCTTAAAGGGCGGAATATTTCAAAAAGAGTGGCCTGTCAGATTTCATGTTTGTTGAAGGCAACATGCTTCAAAACAGAGTTTCCTTGAAATAACGATATTCTGCTGACCTGGGAAGGTTTTAGTATAAGTTAATTAATTTAGCTCATAACTAAATCAATCTTACTTCAGGATATGGGTAGAGCTGTTCATAATGGCGTAATTAACATTTCACCACTCTATCGATCTACTCGTTTGCGCCTGAGTACGTTGATAAGGGGCAGGTTTAAACTGATGATACAGGTGCTCTGAGGTAATCACTACCCTTGTGTAACATGTAGAGAGAAACCGTAATAAGCTCATTTAGTTAGAAAAATAGAAAAGTTACACTCTAATATTGCAAATTCATTACTAATGAATGAAGTAGAGAAATATTTTCGATTAATATTGATATTCCTTCTTCTGACTTCACCGTCATGGGAGGCCTTCATTTCATAACCCTTTCTCATTTCGAAAAGATTCCATACGTATATTTGAGATGTGCTTCTGATTTTTTACTACTTCCTTTATACTTACATTGCTTACTACACCTTCGTTGGAAAATATTTAACGTATTTCTTAAAGGTAACAATCAATAATTACATTACGTTTGCAATTCACGATCTTAAATATAGACAGATTTATAAGAAAAGTTGTCAAATTCAAATGTAAGAATGTAAAAAATACTTACTTCGATATGAAATGGGCTTAGTTGAATTTTATCATATTGCATATCCCCATGCTTCCTGGATAATACCCCAGATACGCCGTAACTTCTTGATTGATAATCAGTAATGGAAATTGTCTACTATGCCAAGATAACATCAAAAATAACGAAGGGTAGATTTGGAAGGTATTTGTTAGATACTTTTTCAAAAGGGTTAACGTACTCTCAGTCAACGTCTCACACGTCACATTTATGAACCATTGATGTAAATGTAGGCTTTCCTATATGTTTTTCAATATATATATATATATATATATATATATATATATATATATATATATATATAATTTCATTTATTTTTTAAGTTATGCATTTTATACTCTTTACAGAACATCTTTTAATTTGATTTCTTAAACTAAATAGCTGTTGTATATTATTTTTTGGCAATATGTATTTATACCAAAACGTTTTTTTATTAATTGTTAGTATTTTTTTAATGTGGTCACATGTTACCACATTTTTGTTCGTTTTATGCATTTGTCAATTTGTATCTGGGAAGACTTAATGAATGCAATCAATCTCACTACAGAGCTCAAAGTAATTTAACTTGTTTATTTTATAAAATTAACATTAAAGGCTTGATAATTTAAAACATTTGCATTTCATCAGACCAAGTTCTAAAGGAAGTTGAGTGATGAGGCATATAACAATTAAAAACACATGTTACGAAAATGTTTTATCGTTTAATCATTGACAAAGATTAAATTTGGTAAAATCTAAAATTTAGTACTTACATAAAGCTGAATAATTTATTTTACAATTATTGTAAATTGCATTGACTAAGCTTCAAGTTATGATGAAAAAGAGAAAATGCTACTAACATTGAATTCGATAGAAAATGCTTTTAAATTTAAGGTTTTTTAAACTTCTATTCTACACTTCAAAAAAAAAAAATAATAAAGATAAGCAAATAATAAAGATAAGCAATAATAATTTTTCCATTATGGCACTGAATTTATGATGTAATGCTGCTTAAGTGGCCTAACAATTTTCTTTTGTTTCTCCAACGCACTCATACGAGTATTATCCATTTGTGATTTGCCGGTCTAGTCATCAAAATCAAAAATTTACTTTACAAAAATGATTTGACTGGCTAAAGAATGAGAAATTTCCTTTTACTTTTACAACAGATATATAACAATAAAAGCTTTGAATTATATTAATTTTAGCTATAATACCTAATTTTTTATTTGGCTCCTGTTCTACATATATAGGCTATATATATCATGCATTGAATAGTTTATTGTATTTTTTTATTATATCTACTATATCTGTTTATATGTGAGTCCATGTGTATTTATAACTTGGAATTTGGTATTAAGGTTTTAATATTTTTTAAACAATTTCATCAACCTCGAAGTAAACACTCTATATTCCTTTTTTATACATGAATGATTACGATTCCTTGCAAAGAAGCTGATTTTTTAAATTTTGAGTCTCTTAGTGTACTAAGAAGACAGAGGTGAAATCCTTGAATACTGACAATGGAATCGTGTTAATATGTTCTGGGTGATCCTGGCTTGGTTAGGACACCTATAGCTGCGTGCTGCTAGAGGAGTTGTGCCTTGCTAGTGACTGGATTCTGCAATGAACTGTCCTCTGGCTTCTCCTTGTCGATGTTCTGCTGTGCTGTCGGGAATCGGACACGCTGCTCATATCGCCATTTCCTAAACGGCAGCAAAACCGCTTATGGCTGATCCACATTTTTCTTAAAGCTGCCTGCAAATTATACAACAAATCCGTTAGCAATAATTGTATTCCATATTCATTTTAGTGATACTTTACTAGTAACTAAATATTTTTTAAAGGATCCTTTTACGGTCCATAGTAGTGTTAATAACTGACTATACTTTGTAGTTGAGTGGCGTGTGGAACTTCTACTGACGGTCGATATTGATGAAATTCCAAATCTTCATTTTCGCCATGTAAAAAATGCAAAGTGGAGTGGATACTATCAATCATATTGGACGTGGAAGATATAATATTTACAATCAAAGGTAGAGACTATGTGATGATTGGTACGGCGTGACATATTTTCGACCATCTATACTATTTAATTTGTGAAGGTCCGCCAAATATTACTTGACATTAGAACCAGACGTTAGTGTTGAAGGTGCAATTAATTTATATATTAGGTGAGGGAGTTTCAGGCTAGTCGTTTGTGTTTTGGCATTGATTTTAACACACTTGGATAACTTTGATTTGACGGTTCGATTCCTAAAAAGGCATTTGACTACTTGGTGACAGACTCTAAAATAATAAAAAAAAACATACTGTCCCAACCAGGCAAGAATTTAGGTGTATGTAACCATTCCCGATGAGTCTTAGCTGCATTAAGTATCCACTAGTTTATGAGATACGTTGTATGTAATCATAACATGACTCGTTAAAAATGAAGAAAATATAAAATCATAAATAGAAATATATTTATTTTTTATATCCTAGCACATTTAAATGAAAAATTTGAATAGTTTTATTGGTGATTTTCCTTGAGGGAAATGGGCTATTGACGATAAACTTGACCCAATTTTCAAACATTCTTTGATCCTACCTAAGAAGTGACAAAAATGAAGAACGGGTATCAATCAACGAAAAAGGCTTCGTTCCTTTATAATATATTTCGGGAATTTTTTGATTCTTACCGAAGATCGCGGCTTCCTTCGTCATCCATAACCTAAAAAATGGAAAAAGTCCGCCACTAGGTGCTGTGTAAATTAAGCACACACTGGTATTCTCCCACCAAATAGTCACTAATATCTAAGCAAGTGGAAGGCTGAATGTCAGAAAGTATGAATGCCTCGCAATATATTTGTGTTAAAAGTGTGTACAACAATTGCAAAGCATTAATAGTTTAACAAGATTGGTTATATAACATTTTTCGACTGATAATAACGAGATATCTTAAATATTCGATACAACTCCTACTACTAATAACGAATACGATCTTAAGTGGAATGAACGGGTGAAATATCGAGTATCGTATATATCAAATAAACATTTTCGAGTAAAAAACGTCGATATTGATGACTTCATCACACAACGTATTTGTAAGTATTTCACATAATGAAGGTTCGTTGAAAACAATATTTGGCATTTAAGCTTGTAATAATATATTCCAATGTACATAGGATTATTGTTAACTTGTGATGAATAAAAGGGATTTATTATTATAACAAATTTTATTGGAAATTAAATTTACAATAAAATCGGTTCTATACAATTTTTCGATTCAGCTTAGAATAACAGAGATATTTCAAATTTTCGAAATTCTCCAACCAAACCACCAAACCCCCTTCCCGTATGTATGCATTTAATTGTGTAGTCTCGATGATTTTGAACTTCTATATTTCTTAATACTTTCTTGACTTTGATAATTAATATTTAAATAGCAAGCCGAGTGAGTGGTTTAAAGCGTCACTGGCCTCGTTTTGAAATATAATATAGTAATTTCCTAGCTGGCCTAGCTAATTGGTTCAAATGGAAGCTGTAAACTGTCCACAAGTCTGTTTGTATCAGTAATACAGGGCACGATTGCCGCTCAGTTAGCAAATGAATAATTAAGACCGGACAATTGAATTGCTTAATGAACTGTGAGTACTAAAGTGTTGAATAGCCTGTCATTTTCAGAACTCCTTTCACTATTCATTCCATTTTATTAAGCTAATCCTTACTTTTATTGCTGTTCGCTAGGGAAATACCAGGAATTAGTTTGAAAGTTTCTTAATAAGCATGAGTTATATTACGAATTATTATTAACAAATGTAAGTTTATATATATTATGCGTTCAGGATATGTAAGGGACCTTATTTTTGTTTTAATTTATATTGGAATAACTAAATGCCTTCTTCCATTGTGTTTAAACGCTTTTTATGACGATATAGGGATGAATACAGAAAATGGCGGACTTCTTATTTTGAACTTGTACCGCCACGTTGCTTGGAGACTAAGTATATGGGAACTTATAAATGATGTTTTATAGATTTCACTAACTAGAATATTAATCATGGCATTTGCCTTCTTTTTTTTTTTGTTTTCAGCCTTCAGTAAATCCCCAGTCGTATGTTATATTAAAAAATAAGCTGTTGTATCAGGAATCACATTACTTGAATCTTAAATAGCAAATGTTGTTTTTATAAGCCTTTTACCGAGTGAGATACACGAAAATACATTGTATATTGATGACATCATCAATTGACGTTTTACGTTCATAACTCAATAATGTTTATTTTATATCTACCTTAAACGATATTTAACCAAATCATATAACATTCATGCCAGTCGACGTTAATGGCGGTTATCGAATAGGAATTTTTATGCTCCTAACTTCTAGCACCTGCAATTAGCAGATTTCCCTTGAGGGAAATCACCTATTGAGGTCGTACTCAGGCCAATACTTGAGTTTCTTAAGGAGGTAATAAGAACTGACCCTGCTGCTCTGACAGCATCACAATAATATTTTTCAGGCCTAAAGGCGAACTGTTTACTAATTAAAACTATCAACATACCAATACAACCAAAGCCAAAATTAATGTAACCATAATCTTAAGAATAATTTCATAGAGTTTTAACTATATCAGCAATTTAAAAACATCATTCCCACTAATAAGGAGTTATACTTTTTATAAAAACTATCGAGGCTACATGTGTGTTAAGGTGTTGGCCTTAATATCACATGATAAATCTAGAGTGGTGGTTAAGTTTCCCGCCTGAACAACAGGAATTTATTTACCTGCAAAATTGTTAAATAAAATTCTTAGCCTGGCTATATGTTGGTAATCAATATACAACCCGTTCCAATAAACCGTATAGTAGCCCAAAGGGGAAGTTAATAAATACCTTTGGTGACAACTGGGTAAAATTATACGAAACTAATGTTCCAGTTTACTGAGTGTATGCTTTAATGTGAATTAATATAATAATATGTATGTTAAATGATATATATATATATATATATATATATATATGAAATAAATACTATTACATTATATGTAAATATGGCATATGGAAATTTATTTTATTCTTCCGCTTTGCTTTCAAATGGATTAAAGTAAGAAATGATTCAACAGATAGAAAAACAAGAATCTAATATTTCATCTTTTCCATTGGATAAAGATTATTGGTTATGTTTGTTTCGAATGATCATATGTTTTCCTTGTCAAAATGAGGTGTACTATTTACTTTACGAATTTGAAAAATAGCTAACAAATAACAAATGGAAATAAGAGGGAAACAAATTCTTTGTTTTATTCATGGGATTGTATATAAGGTAGAAAAAATGTATTGATTCCTGTAAATACAGCTCGTGGGTGGTGGTTTAGGAAAGTACGCTTGGGAATTCTACCCAGCTGCACATGTTCTTGATCGGAAGATCCTGGATTATATGTATATACTAGGCATATACGTATATTTAGTACAGCAGCTTGTTCAAATCCCTTATTCCCGTCATTCTTTCCACCCAAATTTATTACACAGTTTGGAATGTAAGGCTATTTTTTTTTTCAAAATTAATATTTTTAGATTTTCTTCGAACAAAACAATTTGGCTAGCAGAGGAATATCTGTTAAATGTATCTTGCAGTTCATTGTGAGAAATATGACAACTTTCCTCTGCTATATCTGTAACTGTAATTCTACTACAAATATTTCATTGAGCTATCTCTTATGATTTGAAAGAAAGAATTTCATCAAATTTCTTTTAAAGTTTCAAATTGCAAACTCGGCATTTAACTCTTAGGAGCGTTTTCATCAGTCTTTTCTTCCTTCCCCTTGGTTGGTTATAAAAGTAGTCTGAAAGGAATTCAACTTTTAGTCCTCCTTGTTCTTCATTAAAGAGTGTAGCTCGCAATTTCTACTCCTATATTTCAACCACAGTTGTTCAGAATAGGGAAAGTACCATTTGGTGCTCCGTTCATACAGTTCGAATAAATTAATCTGATAAAGTAAAAAAAATCTGATGAGGACACCATACGACTTCCTTGTACTTTTAAATAAAAAAAACATACTAAAAATGCTGCTCTTCATTTAAAATTTTATTGAAACTAGTTTGTATGTTATTTGTGGTAAACTTGATTCATACATTTGTAGGTTTTGTGATAAGTAAAAAAGGTTGTATACAAATCTTTTTTATCTCTATATTCGGAAAAATTTAAAATTATTATTATTTTCGCCTTCCTCTGAACTCCCACCTTAGTCGATTTGAATCGAAAAAAGAGACGCACAACAAACGTTACAGCAGTTCTGAATATGAAATGACACATTTAGCCCTTTTGAATTATATGAGAAATGTACTCACAATATTCCTACTATCCTGCTTCTTTCAAGAAAGAAATGACCACGAATATAGATGTCATAGTATAATTGTCTTTATGAACCATTTGTGTTAGGTAACATTCTTTTAGCAGATTTCCCTTAAGGGAAATCAGCTATTGAGCTCGTACTCATGACGCGAGTTTCGAAAAATTTCTTCAAATGTCCATCGATCCTACTCAGGAGATTACGAAGATGAGGTCCGTTCAAAATTATATATATATATATATATATATATATATATATATATATATATATATATATATATATATATATATATATATTTGTCTGTTAACGCTCTAGCGGTCGCAATTTTTGTTTGATCGTTACGAAACTCGACATTTAACCGTTTTATGTAAAAAGACAGATCAAGTTCGTTAATGGCTGAAATCGTACTAGAGAGAGGGGGGGATTTTCGATAATTCGAAATATCTCCGTTATTATGCATCGGATCGAAAAATTGTATAGAACCAATCTTATTGCAAATTAAATTTACTATAAATATTGTTATATACACGTATTCTCTATATTGAATATTAACCGAGATATTTGCATTTTTATGAAGTCTGTGGTCGGGTGTTGTTCGGGTTAGTTCGGCAGTTTTCGTAAGTCTCGCTCTGGCGGAAGCATCTAACCTAACCTGTCGTTTCTAACCTTACCTAACCTTCTTTACATTGTGAGATTTATGCAAATACGTTCTGTTCATCCGCTGCGTGCTTTCAACTAAAGATGCTATTGGATTATTAGTGGTATTACTAATTTGTTTAATTTTACTCATATTGCCGATTCCAAGGCCGTTACAATTATTAACAATGAGTAACATTCAAACAGAATCATTCTTGTCAGATTAACATTTGTGGTAGAGAGTGAGAGCAGTTGGACTCTACCGTGGGGATTAGGCTAACTCCATAAAATGCTGCTCTTCATTTAAAATTTTATTGAAACTAGTTTGTAGGTTATTTGTGGTAAACTTGATTCATACATTTGTAGGTTTTGTGATAAGTAAAAAAGGTTGTATACAAATCTTTTTTATCTCTATATTCGGAAAAATTTAAAATTATTATTATTTTCGCCTTCCTCTGAACTCCCACCTTAGTCGATTTGAATCGAAAAAAGAGACGCACAACAAACGTTACAGCAGTTCTGAATATGAAATGACACATTTAGCCCTTTTGAATTATATGAGAAATGTACTCACAATATTCCTACTATCCTGCTTCTTTCAAGAAAGAAATGACCACGAATATAGATGTCATAGTATAATTGTCTTTATGAACCATTTGTGTTAGGTAACATTCTTTTAGCAGATTTCCCTTAAGGGAAATCAGCTATTGAGCTCGTACTCATGACGCGAGTTTCGAAAAATTTCTTCAAATGTCCATCGATCCTACTCAGGAGATTACGAAGATGAGGTCCGTTCAAAATTATATATATATATATATATATATATATATATATATATATATATATATATATTTGTCTGTTAACGCTCTAGCGGTCGCAATTTTTGTTTGATCGTTACGAAACTCGACATTTAACCGTTTTATGTAAAAAGACAGATCAAGTTCGTTAATGGCTGAAATCGTACTAGAGAGAGGGGGGGATTTTCGATAATTCGAAATATCTCCGTTATTATGCATCGGATCGAAAAATTGTATAGAACCAATCTTATTGCAAATTAAATTTACTATAAATATTGTTATATACACGTATTCTCTATATTGAATATTAACCGAGATATTTGCATTTTTATGAAGTCTGTGGTCGGGTGTTGTTCGGGTTAGTTCGGCAGTTTTCGTAAGTCTCGCTCTGGCGGAAGCATCTAACCTAACCTGTCGTTTCTAACCTTACCTAACCTTCTTTACATTGTGAGATTTATGCAAATACGTTCTGTTCATCCGCTGCGTGCTTTCAACTAAAGATGCTATTGGATTATTAGTGGTATTACTAATTTGTTTAATTTTACTCATATTGCCGATTCCAAGGCCGTTACAATTATTAACAATGAGTAACATTCAAACAGAATCATTCTTGTCAGATTAACATTTGTGGTAGAGAGTGAGAGCAGTTGGACTCTACCGTGGGGATTAGGCTAACTCCATTTATCTCTGTCCTTCAAGTCGGACAGTAATTGCTCAGCTTTACTCAAGAGATTCTTACCTTGGGAGTCCTACTCTCAAAATTGCACTCATTTTTACCACTAAAATCGTTTAAAGTATGTCTTTGTTCTAAATCTATTCATTAAAAAGATGAACTCTCATTTCTATATGTGATTCTCAAATTCAATGTTGGCTTTTCAAATTCTAATTGCAAATAATGTCATTTTCTTTTAAACTTTAGTAGAAGTCCCACCGTATCATTAAAATTTCACTTATAATCAACCAACTACTCCGTGAAGGATATCAAATGTATTCATTTTTCACATTAAAGAGTTTTTGGTTCAGTCGTCTTTTAAATTGAATTTCCCGCGCTCGCTGAGTTCACAAACCCGCCACTCATATGCAGATCACCAAGGCTGTGGCCCAGGGCGGAAACTACGTTGAAGCTCAAGAAGGCACCGGCTGGTTTCAAGCGGACCAGATCTGTTGGGATTCACCCGTTACAGAGTTATAGTTAATCTTTCATCTCCCGCAAAGCTACCATCATATACGGATCACCGCAACCAGCTAGAAGACAGAATCTTATAGGGAACACAGAAAATAACAACGGAAGAAGACTCCACTTCAAGGAAAGTATATGTTTCCCGCAGGTACCTACTTCTAATAATGCTAGCATTATCTACGCAAATTATTAAATGAGTACTCACACAATATAGGACCGATCGATCATTCTATTGTATATATATTATTGGCTTGCCGCTAAATTATTTTATAAAGTTAAGTTTCCTTTTGTTTCTTTTTCATCCTCTATATCTATAAAGTGTATTATATGTTGCTTAATAAATTCAATATACTTGATTCTTTGGAGAACTCAAATAGTGACTTGTATTATTTCCCCTCATCTTTCCAGAAAAATAGTAAATATTTCAGTCTAATTCTCTCTTATTCTTGCCTTTAAAAAGGTTCCCGCCTTTACAGTTTTAATGAATCCTAATAACAATAACAAAAAATTTCTTCTTACCCCAATGTGTAGGATTTGTTTATGATGGCAGTTTTTATATTTAAATGATTTATATATTAATTTATAATAAAAATATTATGAGGGTCCCATTATGCCGGAAGAGAAGTAGTTTGTAGATTACATTATTATTATTATTATGTGCTCTGACGTCAAGAGAGTAAATCTGATGGAAATAAAAGCTGCTTAATCAGAAGTTGATAGAGGTCGTATAGTTGTTGATGCACTAAAGGAAATTAGGCTATTGTAATTTTTACAGGTCATTTCTGTTTCATGATTAAAATTCATCAGTTAATCCAATGTTTATAATTAGACTGGGAACCATTTCAATTTGTACTTGTCAACGACGAGCAACACGGCTAGGGTGCATTTTAAAGTTATGGAATTACTATGTATCGATTTCAACAGAGTACAAGGAAGAATATTGAAATATAAAGAATATTGCATAAAGTTATATGTGTGGTTACTTGCGAAGTTTTAGAGGTAATTGATTTATTGGTCGAGCTACAGTGTGTTGTGTACCCATTGCCCTGCTATCCAATATACATGGATAGTAGGGCAATTCGAGATCACTGGAAAGAAGTTATATGCTATTCAAAAGGAGTTATCACTATAGGTTTTGTAAAGGTTTCTAATGAGTCATATGTTCAGAGACAAATGGCCATACTCATACTTCCAATTATTTTGTGAAACAGTAGACAAGATTCGCAATTGCTTTAAATGTGTCGCCAGATCATTTCCTAGACTCTCGGATAAAAAAAACTTAAAGCATAGAATCATTGTTGTGCCTTAAATACACAAGCCTATCAATATTTCCATTTTCACACTGTCATGAATAATATTAATATAGGTGTCTATTTTATAAGGATATATTCTTTTATTTTCAAAATGAAAGTAATACCTTTGTTTTAATTTGACCATCGGGTTTCTTCTTTAATTAAAATTTTATCCTATTTATGCGTGTGCCAAATGAATCCTAATAACAATAACAAAAAATTTCTTCTTACGCCAATGTGGCAGCTAGTATATTTAAACGATTTTTATACAAATTTATAAAAAAATATTACGAGGGTCCCTTTATGCCGGAAGAGAAGTAGTTTGTAGATTACATTATTATTATTATAATATGCTCTAACGTCAAGAGAGTAAATCTCATGGAAAGAAGAGCCTGCTTAATCGGAATTGGATAGAGGTCGTATAGTTGTTGATGCACTAAAGGAAATTAGGCCCTGGAGAGGAACTTGGGAGAGGCACAATGGCGTCCACTCCAGAATCCTTTTTCTACCCCTCATTAACTATATCCTTTCCTTCCTTTAACATTCTACACACTCTTAACTTGGAATGCATTTATCATTATAGTTTCCCCAATCTATCTTTGTCATTAACTTTCTCTCTTCTGGCCTAGCTACAGTATTCCTTGTCGGTATTTTAATTGAGAGTTATGTATTCCTTTTCACTGCAAGCTGTTTGCTCTGGGTTATGTAAGTGGCTAGTTCCGGTTACGGCTCCTTCGTGAAACTATTTTTTTTCTTACTTTGTATATTTCATTTTAGCATTTATAGGTACAGAAAGAAACCTTGGTTATGGGAATATAAGAGGCGAAAAATCTTTTGGCTTTTTGTCGTAATATTCTTCTTGATTAGTAGAGAATTCTACATTTGGGATTTTTTAAAGCTATAATTTTTCAAACATTTGAGCAGACACATTTGGCCTACTTTCTCAAAGGTAACAGGGAAATCATATGTTGTAAACGACTTCTTGGTGGTTGAGAATGACTTCCTGTCAACGTTTAACTTAAAGGCCGGTCCAGACGCTCCGTTTTGCACAACGTTTTGTCTGCGCAGTTCAAAACGTTGCAGATAAAACGTTGCGTGTGGACTGGAAAACTGTGCAGTTTTGAACCCATTTCGAAGACGGTACAGTTTTAGTAAAACTGAGCCAGAGAGCATAGATTTCCTTGAACTGCGCAGACAAGTCGGCGTGTGTGGACGGTAGCACCGTTTTCCGATTCATTTTGATACTCAGTTTCAATTCGTCAGGCGACAATGGCTGACCTTCGGCAATGTTCTAGGGAGTTTTTAACAGATTTTATTGTTCTGTATGAAAGTTTCCCGTGCATTTGGCGTGTTAAATCAAAAGAATACAGTGACAGGGATAAGAAGGGGGAGGCGTATGAAAGTTTAGCAAATAAATTTAAAGAAATTGATGCAACGGCAATCATTTTCATAGCTTCATCACGGCAATAATAGCCTTTCATGTGCTGATATTGCTGTTCTCATACAAGTATTTTCTTTGTTGATATGCGGTTTCACTAATTCCAATAAATAAGTATATGTGTCAACGTCCATTCGCAAGTAGTTCCGCCAATCAGTAGGTTAATCACGTAATTCACGCAATAATTTGATATGGGAAAAGTGCTTCCTTTTTAGAAGCCACTTCCGCGACCACTTTGAACGCCGGGTACTTCTGAGATGTTGCAATCTTTTTTTTTTAACAAGACACTTCGCGAAAATCGACCAGAGCAGTACCTCCTCCATGACGATCTCACACAAAACTGAGCAAAATATACAGATATGTCTGTGCCGTGTGGACGCTCTACAAATTGCAACGTTTTCATTCCGTTTTAAGACTGCGCAGACAAAACGTTGTACAAAACGGAGCGTTTGGACCGGCCTTAAAAGGAGGTAGCCCTCCCTCCTCTGCTCCTACCTGCTGTGGCCATAACCTTTAATACTGTGTCCATAACTTATTGACGCGTGTTAATTGACAAATTTCCCTTGCGTGGGTGTGCCTTGTGCTCATATTCGCTATGTTCAAAGAGCAGAAAGTGATTGGTAAACTATTAATGTACTGCCATATTTTATTATTATTGTGTTTTGAAGACAGGTTGGACTAAGAATTTTACTTCAGATTTCAAATAGCCCTGTTTGGTTTTATGTATGTTTAATATATTGCTGGAATTACGTTTATGGCAGTATCATTAATGCTGATATAGTTTGAAAATGTCGAAATTGTCTTATGACAGTGATTCAAGATACGTGCTTTTCTGCTCATTGAACAAAGAAATATTGAGCACTTTTGTTGATAGGCCTGTTCATATATTTATTCATTATATATATATATATATATATATATATATATATATCCTATATATATATATATATATATATATATATATATATATATATATATATATATCCTTTTGTCAGAGAAAACAATTATAGTAAAGGTTAATACGGCTTCTCATAATAGTAGAAGGCTGCAAAATAGTAGTTTGTTAATTTTCAACTTTGATTTAAACTATATAGTACAAATCTGGAAAAAAAAAAAAAACTAAAAATCAGTACGCAACCGTTATTTTTTGACGAGAAACTAAATTTTTTTGACCTATTTGAACGATTATAAGCTCGTCAATATTCATCCAATATCCATTCTATGCCTTACGCGTAAAACAATATCACGGAAAATTTCACTAAAACAGAGGGATTAGTCAGAGCTTATTAAAATAAATATTTATATTTAGATGGGATACTATTGTGAAGTCAATTTGTCCAATTACCACATTTTATTTCATGGGTATTAAAACATAAGGAAGGTACAGCTATTGTAATTTTTACAGGAAATTTCTGTTTCATGATTAAAATTCATCAGTTAATCCAATGTTTATAATTACACTGGGAACCATTTCTATTTGTACTTGTCAACGACGAGCAACACGGCTAGTTTGCGTTTTAAAATTATGGAATTACTATGTATCGATTTCAACAGAGTACAAGGAAGAATATTGAAATATAAAGAATATTGCATAAAGTTATATGTGTGGTTACTTGCGAAGTTTTAAAGATAATTGATTTATTGGTCGAGCTACAGTGTGTTGTGTACCCATTGCCCTGCTATCCAATATACATGGATAGTAGGGCAATTCGAGATCACTGGAAAGAAGTTATATGCTATTCAAAAGGAGTTATCACTATAGGTTTTGTAAAGGTTTCTAATGAGTCATATGTTCAGAGACAAATGGCCATACTCATACTTCCAATTATTTTGTGAAACAGTAGACAAGATTCGCAATTGCTTTAAATGTGTCGCCAGATCATTTCCTAGACTCTCGGATAAAAAAACTTAAAGCATAGAATCATTGTTGTGCCTTAAATACACAAGCCTATCAATATTTCCATTTTCACACTGTCATGAATAATATTAATATAGGTGTCTATTTTATAAGGATATATTCTTTTATTTTCAAAATGAAAGTAATACCTTTGTTTTAATTGGACCATCGGGTTTCTTCTTTAATTAAAATTTTATCCTATTTATGCGTGTGCCGAATGAATCCTTATAACAATAACAAAAAATTTCTTCTTACGCCAATGTGGCAGCTAGTATATTTAAACGATTTTTATACAAATTTATAAAAAAATATTACGAGGGTCCCTTTATGCCGGAAGAGAAGTAGTTTGTAGATTACATTATTATTATTATAATATGCTCTAACGTCAAGAGAGTAAATCTCATGGAAAGAAGAGCCTGCTTAATCGGAATTGGATAGAGGTCGTATAGTTGTTGATGCACTAAAGGAAATTAGGCCCTGGAGAGGAACTTGGGAGAGGCACAATGGCGTCCACTCCAGAATCCTTTTTCTACCCCTCATTAACTATATCCTTTCCTTCCTTTAACATTCTACACACTCTTAACTTGGAATGCATTTATCATTATAGTTTCCCCAATCTATCTTTGTCATTAACTTTCTCTCTTCTGGCCTAGCTACAGTATTCCTTGTCGGTATTTTAATTGAGAGTTATGTATTCCTTTTCACTGCAAGCTGTTTGCTCTGGGTTATGTAAGTGGCTAGTTCCGGTTACGGCTCCTTCGTGAAACTATTTTTTTTCTTACTTTGTATATTTCATTTTAGCATTTATAGGTACAGAAAGAAACCTTGGTTATGGGAATATAAGAGGCGAAAAATCTTTTGGCTTTTTGTCGTAATATTCTTCTTGATTAGTAGAGAATTCTACATTTGGGATTTTTTAAAGCTATAATTTTTCAAACATTTGAGCAGACATATTTGGCCTACTTTCTCAAAGGTAACAGGGAAATCATATGTTGTAAACGACTTCTTGGTGGTTGAGAATGACTTCCTGTCAACGTTTAACTTAAAGGCCGGTCCAGACGCTCCGTTTTGCACAACGTTTTGTCTGCGCAGTTCAAAACGTTGCAGATAAAACGTTGCGTGTGGACTGGAAAACTGTGCAGTTTTGAACCCATTTCGAAGACGGTACAGTTTTAGTAAAACTGAGCCAGAGAGCATAGATTTCCTTGAACTGCGCAGACAAGTCGGCGTGTGTGGACGGTAGCACCGTTTTCCGATTCATTTTGATACTCAGTTTCAATTCGTCAGGCGACAATGGCTGACCTTCGGCAATGTTCTAGGGAGTTTTTAACAGATTTTATTGTTCTGTATGAAAGTTTCCCGTGCATTTGGCGTGTTAAATCAAAAGAATACAGTGACAGGGATAAGAAGGGGGAGGCGTATGAAAGTTTAGCAAATAAATTTAAAGAAATTGATGCAACGGCAATCATTTTCATAGCTTCATCACGGCAATAATAGCCTTTCATGTGCTGATATTGCTGTTCTCATACAAGTATTTTCTTTGTTGATATGCGGTTTCACTAATTCCAATAAATAAGTATATGTGTCAACGTCCATTCGCAAGTAGTTCCGCCAATCAGTAGGTTAATCACGTAATTCACGCAATAATTTGATATGGGAAAAGTGCTTCCTTTTTAGAAGCCACTTCCACGACCACTTTGAAACCGGGAACTTCTGAGATGTTGCAATATTTTTTTTTTAACAAGACACATCGCGAAAATCGACCAGAGCAGTACCTCCTCCATGACGATCTCACACAAAACTGAGCAAAATATACAGATATGTCTGTGCCGTGTGGACGCTCTACAAATTGCAACGTTTTCATTCCGTTTTAAGACTGCGCAGACAAAACGTTGTACAAAACGGAGCGTTTGGACCGGCCTTAAAAGGAGGTAGCCCTCCCTCCTCTGCTCCTACCTGCTGTGGCCATAACCTTTAATACTGTGTCCATAACTTATTGACGCGTATTAATTGACAAATTTCCCTTGCGTGGGTGTGCCTTGTGCTCATATTCGCTATGTTCAAAGAGCAGAAAGTGATTGGTAAACTATTAATGTACTGCCATATTTTATTATTATTGTGTTTTGAAGACAGGTTGGACTAAGAATTTTACTTCAGATTTCAAATAGCCCTGTTTGGTTTTATGTATGTTTAATATATTGCTGGAATTACGTTTATGGCAGTATCATTAATGCTGATATAGTTTGAAAATGTCGAAATTGTCTTATGACAGTGATTCAAGATACGTGCTTTTCTGCTCATTGAACAAAGAAATATTGAGCACTTTTGTTGATAGGCCTGTTCATATATTTATTCATTATATATATATATATATATATATCCTATATATATATATATATATATATATATATATATATATATATATATATATATATATATATATATCCTTTTGTCAGAGAAAACAATTATAGTAAAGGTTAATACGGCTTCTCATAATAGTAGAAGGCTGCAAAATAGTAGTTTGTTAATTTTCAACTTTGATTTAAACTATATAGTACAAATCTGGAAAAAAAAAAAAAACTAAAAATCAGTACGCAACCGTTATTTTTTGACGAGAAACTAAATTTTTTTGACCTATTTGAACGATTATAAGCTCGTCAATATTCATCCAATATCCATTCTATGCCTTACGCGTAAAACAATATCACGGAAAATTTCACTAAAACAGAGGGATTAGTCAGAGCTTATTAAAATAAATATTTATATTTAGATGGGATACTATTGTGAAGTCAATTTGTCCAATTACCACATTTTATTTCATGGGTATTAAAACATAAGGAAGGTACAGCTATTGTAATTTTTACAGGAAATTTCTGTTTCATGATTAAAATTCATCAGTTAATCCAATGTTTATAATTACACTGGGAACCATTTCTATTTGTACTTGTCAACGACGAGCAACACGGCTAGTTTGCGTTTTAAAATTATGGAATTACTATGTATCGATTTCAACAGAGTACAAGGAAGAATATTGAAATATAAAGAATATTGCATAAAGTTATATGTGTGGTTACTTGCGAAGTTTTAAAGATAATTGATTTATTGGTCGAGCTACAGTGTGTTGTGTACCCATTGCCCTGCTATCCAATATACATGGATAGTAGGGCAATTCGAGATCACTGGAAAGAAGTTATATGCTATTCAAAAGGAGTTATCACTATAGGTTTTGTAAAGGTTTCTAATGAGTCATATGTTCAGAGACAAATGGCCATACTCATACTTCCAATTATTTTGTGAAACAGTAGACAAGATTCGCAATTGCTTTAAATGTGTCGCCAGATCATTTCCTAGACTCTCGGATAAAAAAAACTTAAAGCATAGAATCATTGTTGTGCCTTAAATACACAAGCCTATCAATATTTCCATTTTCACACTGTCATGAATAATATTAATATAGGTGTCTATTTTATAAGGATATATTCTTTTATTTTCAAAATGAAAGTAATACCTTTGTTTTAATTGGACCATCGGGTTTCTTCTTTAATTAAAATTTTATCCTATTTATGCGTGTGCCGAATGAATCCTTATAACAATAACAAAAAATTTCTTCTTACGCCAATGTGGCAGCTAGTATATTTAAACGATTTTTATACAAATTTATAAAAAAATATTACGAGGGTCCCTTTATGCCGGAAGAGAAGTAGTTTGTAGATTACATTATTATTATTATAATATGCTCTAACGTCAAGAGAGTAAATCTCATGGAAAGAAGAGCCTGCTTAATCGGAATTGGATAGAGGTCGTATAGTTGTTGATGCACTAAAGGAAATTAGGCCCTGGAGAGGAACTTGGGAGAGGCCCAATGGCGTCCACTCCAGAATCCTTTTTTTACCCCTCATTAACTATATCCTTTCCTTCCTTTAACATTCTACACACTCTTAACTTGGAATGCATTTATCATTCTAGTTTCCCCAATCTATCTTTGTCATTAACATTCTCTCTTCAAGCCTAACTACGATACTCCTTGTCGGTATTTTAATTGAGAGTTATGTATTCCTTTTTCACTCAAACATTCAAGTATAAGTTCTATTCCATTGTTAACCTATGAGTAACAACTTTGACTTAAAGTGGAATACTTTCTTCCCAGTAACAGCATGTTAGACTCGGGGAAACCACGATTCAATTTTTTGTCCCACTTCTCTTTAGTATTTCCGTGAAACACTTACGAGACTCACTGATTTTGGAACAATGAAGAGTTGTGCTTTTAGTTACGTACCTAAATAAGAAAAAAAATATTACCCTTTATTTTTACCTTTTATTTCAAAAAATAAAACAAGGTTGTAAAACAATTTCTTTTTAAATTTCTTTAAAAAATACATAAACAAACAATTAAGTTGTTGAGTAGAGTTTTGACTCGACGTATTTCATTTTCATTTTGGGATTTCTCCGTGTTCAAATAATTGGTTTGTACAGTTATTCTATGCCATAGTATAAATCTTGGTAATCACTTGAAATGTTACCTGGCATAAACATCAAATTTTACTTTTCATTGTCACAATGCCAAAACACTTAGGGATATCAAATGAAAAAGCAATAATATTAACGAGATTATGATTTCTAGATAAGATTATTGATTACAGTATTAGAAATTGTTAGGGCCAAACCCTTGGATTTTTTTGATTTGGTCCTTATACTTTTGGCAAACTTACAATATTGAGTTCGAGTCTTTTATTTATATGTGATGTTATTCGCAGATTTCCCTTGAAGAAATCAACTATTGAGGTCGTACTCATGGCGCGATTTTCGAAAAAATTCTTCAAATGTCCATCGATCCTACCCAGGAGATGACGAAAATGAGGTCCGTTCAAAATTATATATAAATATATATAATTCATAACGCTCTAGAGGTCGAAATTTTTGTTTGATCGTTACCAACCTCAATATTTAAAAGTTTTATGTAAAAAGAAAGATCAAGTTCGTTCATGACTGAAATCGGACCAGTGGGAGGGGGGTATAGAGGGCAGGATTTTCGAAAATTCCGAATACCTCCGTTACTATACGTCGGATCGAAACATTGTATAGAACCAATCTTATTGAAAATTAAATTTACTATAAATATTATATAAACATTTATTCTCTTTTATTCTATTATCTTGAATATTAACCTAGATATTTGCATATTTATTAAGTGTGCGGGGGTAACGGACGAGATGAGATCGGCTATTGTCGTAGGTTTCCGGATTAGTTCGGCCGTTTCCTACTACTAAGCTACTTCTAACCTTCTTGTCGTATAACCTTTTACTTTGTGAGATATATGCAAATACGTTCTGTTCATCCGCCCCCCCCTTTCTTTATTTCTTGGACTACTAAATTTTGAGATATTAAAATATAAATTATTCTGATTCATTATAAATTGCAGTACTAGATATAGTAAATAGTTTGCAAATCAAGTTAATGTTTTATATTCAAATGTATATCAGTAATTGTTTTTCTTTCCGGTGAAGAATATGCCTATCTATCTGTTCTGTTCTGAGTGGTTGACAGGCCTGTTTGTTTACAACTCAGAAGCTGTTTCCGTTGGGAGCTTATTAAAATTAACTGAAAGATTTCTTATAACCGTTTGTATTTACTCATGGTGGTGGTAAGTGATAGCAGTATGCAGATTTCTCTATTGTAAAACTTCACGTAGGAAATCTACTTAGTTTACGCAGCCCCTGCGTGACGGACTTTATTTTATTAACTTGCTGGAAATAGATATCTAATTCATAATTCTAATGCACACACACACACATATATATATATATATATATATATATATATATATATATATGTATATATTGTTATGAATCAGCTATTTTCTTTGTCGACCTATATTGAGTTGCCTAGTGCTGGCCTTCAGATACTGGAAAGGGTTTAGCACTAAGCCACTCAAGACGATCATGGACTCCGACAAAACCCAATGTTCCTAGCCTATCCAGCCTCATACCAGATCCCAGTGTATGTTCCAATCGTCGCTCTAATACTACTTTCTTTAAAAAAGGAATGAAGAATAAGATCCTTTTTATTCAAACTCAAGTTCTTGGTGAAACGTATAAAACATTAAAAATAAAACAAACACGTTTTTGTTTAATACGTGTCAATAAACTTGCATTCTTTGTTCAACATTTACATTTATCTATTTATAACTGTTTGATTGAAAACTTTCTTTTCATTCCAATTGGAAGTAAAAAGTTACTTCATGGCATTACACAAAAGTTGCTACAGTCACAGTTCACAATCTGTTATAACGTTCTGCCTTGTCTGATGAAGCTGTGCTGTAAGCGATCTACCTTGATTTCTTGCTTCTGTGGTTCTTCAGTTGGGTGACACTTTTTTAATGTGAAAAGTAATTATAAGACTACGCATTCACTCTTAAGAAGTTGTAGATAACAGCTTTTCATCCGTAAATGAGATACCGAGTTAGATATTAAATATTTTGAAATAAAATTAATTTTAAAATAAAAACCATTACAATCTCCTGGTTGGTGTAAACATCCATGGTTGGAGAAAAAACGCCTGCACCTCCTGCAACTGTTAATTACAGAGCTAGCTTTCAAGGGAAAGTCTCATCTTCATTGCTCCCTATAAATCGGTGATATGTACTCCGGATAAAGAGTTAAATGTAGTGCAGGGGTTGACCTTTCAGCAGATTTCCCTTAGGGGATACGCCACATCGAACATTTTCTTCAAATGTCCATCGATCCTACTCTGTAGAAACGAGGTCCGTTCAAAATTTATATATATATTATTTATTTTTATAGCTCCAAATCTTTAAAATTCTACATCCATAAGAGTAATAATATTTATAGAATATTCTGCTAGTCAAATATATATATATATATATATATATATATATATATATATATATATATGTGTGTGTGTGTGTGTGTGTGTGTGTGTGTGTCTGTTACCGCCCTAGCGGTAGTAATTTTTTTTTAATTGTTACCAAACTCCATATATAAGCATTTTATGCAAAACTAAAGATCAAGTTCGTTTACGGCTAAAATCGGACTAAAAATGCTGTAGAACCAATCTTATTGAAAATTTAATTTTGTATAAATGTTGTTATATAGATATTTTTCCTATCATGAATATTAACTGAGATATTTGGATTATTTATTTTTCAGCCTTTAGTAAAACCCCAACCCTACTCACTTCATATTAACAATAAGATTTTATATCATTAACCACTTTCGTGCATTCGGAACACCTCAAGGCATTCAGGCAAATTTTTACACTTTTTTTTTAGACGAACGTGTAAGAAGTGCATTCTCTCGTTTTAACAGAATTTGTTTTTATTACTACACACTAAACAAATTTAGTTCAAATCGGTGGGGGAAGGCCATACTCTTCCCTTTTTAGTGTTAAATAAATTCCTATTGTTCTCTCTGAAATTGAACCCACGGCTTTGGTAACTCACAACCTGAGACCTAATTCAATGTATTTAAAATATTTATCTATATATATATAAAATTGTAACCTCTGTCTGTACATTGATTTTTTTCACGAAATTTCACGATAACTTTTCGTTTCACATGTCATAGACACCATATCTGCATTTTGTTTCTTTCGTGTATGTTTGTTTGTTTGTTTGTTTGTTTGTTTGTTTGTTTGTTTGTTTGTTTGTTTGTTTGTTTGTTACCTTTTCACGCATAAACGGCTGAACCGAATTTTATGAAACTTGGTATGTATATTACTACTAACCCAACTTAGACTTTAGGCTATATTAATTTTCTCTGAGACGAACAGGAGTGGGGGTTATAAGGGAAGCCTGAAATTAAAAATAGCGATATTTTGTTTTCTATTAGTTTTTCACCAAATATGCACATAACAAAAGTTGTTTATTTTGATATTTAGAGTAACTTTTGTTATATACACTTTTGTCGTATATCGAAGTTTAAATGCGTTATACGCTAAAAATTATAGCGGGAGTCAACAATTTTATTTGCCAAAAAAGACTCAACCGAAATAAATAAAACTCGGTATGTGTATTATCAGTGAGGCCTTCATTATAATAAGCCATACCAACATTTCTATGGACGGGCAGGAGTGGGGGTTATAAGGGAAGCCTGAAATTAAAAATAGCGATATTTCGTTTCCTATTGGTTTTTTCGCAAATATAAACATAACAAAAGTTGTTTATTTTGTTATTTGGAGTAACTTTTGTTATATACACTTTGGTCGTATACCTAAGTATAAATGAGTTATACGTTAAAACTTTAGCGGGCACTAACGGCTGAACCGATCTTAACAAAACTCGGTATGTCAATTAGCATTAATTCTTCCATGATTATAAGTTATATTAAAATTTTTAGGTTCAAAGGGGAGGGGGGTTATAAGGGAGGCCTGAAATAAAAATTCACCATATTTACATGTATAAGAGACGGGAAATATAAAAATATCGAAGACTGTGAAGCCTTATCGAACAAATAATTCTATTATTAGCAATTCCACGGCAACGACGGGTATCAATCCTAATCACTGGGACGGGTAAATGTCAAAATATTGTGTAATGTAAAGCCTGCTAAAAAATACCATCACCATTCAGCCTCAAATGAATTCCCGGGCGAAGCCGGGTATCTGAGCTAGTATAACAATATTTATAGTATGTTGAATCTATCTATATATATATAAAATTGTAACCTCTGTCTGTACATTGATTTTTTTCGCGAAATTTCACGATAACTTTTCGTTTCACATGTCATAGACACCATAACTGCATTTTGTTTCTTTGGTGTCTGTTTGTTTGTTTGTTTATTTGTTTGTTTGTTTGTTTGTTACCTTTTCACGCATAAACGGCTGAACCGAATGTTATGAAACTTGGTATGTATATTACTACTAACCCAACTTAGACTTTAAGCTATATTAATATTCTCTGAGACGAACAGGAGTGGGAGTGGGGTAAGGGAGGCCTGAATTTAAAAATAGCGGTATTTCGTTTTCTATTCGTTTATCGGAAAATATGAACATAACAAAAGTTGTTTATTTTGTTATTTAGAGTAACTTTTGTTATATACACTTTTTTCTTATACCGAATTATAAACGAGATATACACTATAAACTAAAGCGGGAGTCAACTATTTCATTAGGCACTAACGATTAAACCGAACTTAAAAACTAGGTATGTCAATTAGCATTAATTCTTCCATGATTATAAGCTATATTAAAATTTTTAGGTTAGAACGGGAGTGGGGGTTATAAGGGATTTCATTGTCTATTTGTTTTTTGACAAACAAGCAAATAACAAAAGTTGTTTACTTTGTTATTTAGATTAACTTTTGTTTTATACATTTCTCCAGGAACAATGTGTGGAGCAAGTTATTTGCGTAGAAATATTGATATGCTCAACAATTCATTCTAATTTGAACTATGAGGTACCTCACCTGGAAAAATTAATTCAAATCTATGTTAATATTTTGTCCTTAGTAACTGAAATCTATGCATTATGCAAAGGAGACGGGAAATATGGCAATATAACAAAATATGAAATACGACAATTTGGAGGACAGTCAAGACTTACATAAAAAATTAATTTTATTATTAACAAATGCCAACAACGGATATTAACCCTAAACACTGGGACGGGTAAATGTCAAAATATTGTGCAAAGTAAAGTTTTGCCAAAAAAAATGCCATAACCATTCAGCCTCAAATAAATTCCCGGGCGAAGCCGGGTATCTGAGCTAGTACTAATATATAGATATGGATGTGTGTGTGAGAGAGAGAGAGTTAGAGTGTATGTGTACACACACTCACTCAAACAGAGATATACACGTGCTCACAATATATGAGAGGGCTAACGATTTTTTGATATTAAAAATCTTGATTTGTCCCATCCGTCAGCTTGTGAGATCCCCAGAGGAAGATTAATAGAATATAGGCAGGATGGACGTGTGATAAACGACTTGGTCAGAGATGGCATCGGTCACATCCTTCCATTTCTCCTCTTCCATCTCGTACTTCTGCCGAACTTAACATTTATATCAAATTCTCAACATGTTTCTATTTGTTTAGTTACTTTGTTGACTAACTGCACCAAGGTATATTTTATTAGTTAGCTTATTTTTATAATTTTATTGTTTTCCACTTAAATAAAGAAAGTAAATGAATTACTAATTAGTTACTGAAGGTGTAGTCAAATCCCTGAAAATCATAGAAATAAACCATTTACTTATTTTACTGAAATATAATTATAACAATACAAAATAACAATGAATAGAATGATCTTACCGTTAATAGTGTAGATCACACCAGTCATCGTTCTCTTGTTAGAAATTAAATGGTGCGATTTTAACGTTATTAGTGTTTAGTGACGAACTCATTAAACAAATCCTGTGTGCCATCAGGCTAGAAAAAAGTCCGTCACGCAGGGGCTGCGTAAACTAAGCAGATTTCCCATGTGACGTTTTACAATAGAGAAATTTCACGAGAGTCGAGCAGTTAAGGAAACGGCCGAACTTTTGGCGGGAAAGTCACTCTAGTCCGTTACCCGCCCAGATTTAATAAACATTCAAATATCTCGGTTAATATTCAAGATAGAGAATAAATGTATATAACAATATTTATAGTAAATTTAATTTTCAATAAGATAGATTCTGTACAATTTTTCGATCCGACGTATAGTAACGGAGATATTTCGAATTTACAAAAATCCTCCCCTCTAAACCCCCTCTCCCACTGGTCCAATTTCAGCTGTTAACGAACTTGATCTTCCTTTTTACATAAAACGACTAAATATCGAGTTTGGTAACGATCAAACAAAAATTGCGACCGCTAGGGCAGTAACAGACATATAAATATATATATATATATATATATATATATATATATATATATATATAGATATATATATATATACAGTTTTGAACGGACCTCATTTTCGGCATCTACTAGGTAGGATCAATGACATTTAAAGAAAAATTTCGAAAATTCCGTCATGAGTACAACCTCAATAGCTCCCTTAAGGGAAATCTGCTAAAAGGTAGCAACCTGCAGATAACTCGTCTCGATTAGAGCTAGTAGCACAAAGTGGACGTTAATAAATAATAGGAATAATTAATTTAAGCGAAAGAAAGATCTTGAATGGAACAGAATAGAGATGGGGGTTTTTTCAGAGGTTCCCGCACACTGTGATATGTTTCCCATATACATCTGTAATTTGTGTAGGTTTTATAGTTTTAATTTTATTTATAGTTTTGACATATGCTTATCTTTGTTTGCTTCTTTTATTAGTTGACTTGTTAGTAGATTTTTTATTGTTTCAATTTTTTAGTAGTTGACTAGTTATTAGATTTTCTAGTTTTATTTGTTGACTAGTTTTAAGATTTTCCATTGTTTTACTCATTATTTTGTGTCTGGTTTTATGACTGTTGTTTTATTTTGCTTTTGTGCCATGCTATGAATGTTAAATTAACTCGTGGTTGTGTTTGTCAGCAGGCACTGAGGATGGAGCGTTGACTCCGAAAGTGCACTCTGCATAATATTAAAAACCAGTAGAGGACTTGGCCTTCTTATTGATCCTTATACATTTGTTCCTCTACCATCCAGCATATTCCAGAGATGGAACAGAAAACGTTTATTTCCAATTATTGACTGACTTTGATCGTAGACAAAATAGAAGAAGGGGTCACTATTGGGGCTTTATATAACAAAAATAAGGTATAAAAAGAGAGAAAATTACTATTTGAAATCAGTGTAGGATTTTCCTTTTTTTAATAAGGATGGAAATTGCACACTGATTGAAGAGAAAAAAAGGAATACCTTCTAGAATACTATTAGACATTCCCAAAGTAATAGATGTGGCAAACATCATTTCTTGTCATTGTAAAGAAAATGAATAGCATGAAAATGTTATGAAATGGAAATTTATCTTCAATACAAATAAGAGCGGGAAGAGAGGCAATACTGTAGGCTAGCCAGTGGAGGAATCATCATATTTTAGATGAAAGCCAAGCTAGGGTCCAAGTTGTGGAAATTACTACATAGCAAATGAGGAGATGCTTCAGATGAGGTTCCCCACATTAACCAAAAATTCATTCATTCTGGTCCAATCTGTATTTATGTGGCCTAAAGAGCCTTTCTCAGAGCAAAGCCTTTCCTGTTGTTATTTATTAGTGCCAGCATTATTTCACTAGTCGGGAAATATCTTCTAGTTACTACCATTCTTATAACTTGAGACTTAGTTGGGGTTTAGTGAGTTATCAAAATAAATTCCAATTGCCTACTTTGGAATAGAACCCCTCATTCTGGGTTATTAAGATTAACACCCTAACCCACAAGACATGACTGAGATTCTTGTGTTAACAGGATGAATAAACATAAAGTAGCAGATTCAGTTCATTTATCTTTTTGTAGAAGAAGTAAGCTAAAATTAATATATCATTTTAATTAAATATGTTTAGGACGTATGTATATATATATATATATATATATATATATATATATATATATATATATATATATATATTTGTTAGTTAGTGGTCTAGTGGCTGCAATGTTTATTTGGTCACTACGAAACTTCATATTCATGTAATACTAAAATAATATAATAAAATATAAATAACCTGTAAGTAGAATAAACATATGCCAACTGAATCTATCGTTAATCATAATTCGTCTTGGCAAAGGAATTTATTTAGTGAATTCATTAAATAAAATCCTTAGTCCCACCCTGGCTAGAGAAGGGTGGAAAACTGTAGATAACCCGTCCCAATTGCCTTAGTTGCAAAAAGTGGACGTTACTAAACAATTAAATTAAATTCCTCTACACATGATTATAAATTTGCTCAGTTTCCAAATTAGTCTACAAATGTGGATATTGTAGTAATAAATTTCTAATGGCAGGTAACAGTAAATCTGCTTTTAATTCTAATTTAAGTCAGCCACAATAGGGACACATCTTAGACAATAGACTAAATACTTGAAGAATTAATCCAATTTATGCTCTTTAAACAGTTTGTAATACGTTATTATTGCAGAAAACTAACGAATTTTTATCAACTATATTCAATAATTTCAGTAATTTTTACCATTTGGTTTGATTGATAAAGAGTGTAAATGGCTACAAATAAATAAATAAAACAAATAAATAGAAAACTAACGTTAGACCTTGGTGGAAGCACAGTTTTTCAAGCTCTCAAAAAGACAAAGAATATTTAGAAAGAAGTAGAATTTGTTTAGCAAATTACTTCAAAAGAATGAAGAAAAAAAATGTTAGATTCAGAGAACATTATTTCTAAGAAAACAGAAAATGTGAAACTGAGCTAAAACCATCTAAAAGAAAATCTTGAAAAAATACTTAGAATTTCATTTTACTAAAAGTGCTGCAGGAAAACAAAAAGAGTAAAAAGTTCAAAACAGTAGAAGTCACAGTTAAAAGATTTCACGGGTCGCTACACTAGCCCTCGAATGACGCCATGCCTTTCAACTATGGCATCGCTTAGCTACAATATATAGCCATTTCCTTATGAGATTGTAGGGGGGAAATTGCAAGAGCCTCTCCTGGCCTTCTCCATACTCATCTGCCAACCGAATTCGGAAACGGTACTTATCTAAGTAAAGGGCACCTCTTCATTGTACCTTCACACGAGCCTCAACTTGTTGGCCTCAACTTTTTGTCCTGTTTGGTGCTGAGCTAGAAGTTCAGTACTACTGGCAGATAGCCTTCAGGACAAACAAGCAACCTTTAACCTGCATCGTATAGTTTGCTTGAATCCTGAAAAAGGGTTGATCTTTGAAGTGGCTTCGTAAAGTGAACCAACCAGTACAAAACCGTAATGTATATTGCTTGTTATTCTCCCTCTACCTGATCCGGCCGTTCTCCTGTAACTTCCTATAGTCGTATGCGACTACCCACAGTACCATAGTTGGTCTGCAACATAGCAAACCACTTGTGTAACAATAAATTCTGTTTTCTTAAAACAACAACTCCCCTTAGGCACACTGCTCTAGAGTAAAAGCTATAATAAAGTTTTGTAAAGGGCTGAGACGATATTTCTCATCTAATGGAAACGATAGATAAAGAGCGGCTTTCTCTAAGGGCAATCATTTATCTATGGGTATTTTGGAGCTCGTTCTCTAGTTTCATTCTCTAATCACCAATACTAAACGTAAATAAAATTGAAAGGATATCAAAGTAGTGCCGTTGTACCAATGATAATAAATAGTGTTAATAAAAGAGGTTTTCAAACCGAAATCTCAAAATTCTAAAGAGTTCCGTTTTTTGTACCTGAGTGCTCAATAAAAACAATATAGGAAACGGGGGGGGGTGATGATCTATGTATAAAGGTATGAATGAAGTCTTAGGTATCAATACTACAACCATAGAATATAAATTTAAAAAAAAAATAATTGAGTTGTAAACTACCACGCAAGAAAACAAACTTTTACAGATTAAACTTTAACAACCATCGACCTCGGAGCATATTACTTGAAGATCAGACCAGAAACAATGTTCACTACTAGCATATTTCACTTTCATACTCCATCCATTATTTGATATTCTTCATTAGATTTATTTACACTTATTATTACATGAATAAATAGAACGACAGAAGGTTATATAGTAGGAAAGCATCAACTCACTTTTCCAATTGTTTTATTAACTCTCTTTACATGTTTTGCTACGAAACGAAATATGTTGAGAGAATTAATAAATGTGTTGAAGAAGGGAAGTGATGTTTTGTTTTTAAAAAAAGACCTTCGCCGGTTCTATTTTTAATAATCAGTTATGGACGTCCATTTAAAATGACACCATTTGAATATTTATTATACATACATCCAAAAACATGTGTCTTCACGGAAATCTAGTGCGAAATATAAGAAATAATGTACAGCGAAAACAGTGTTAAGATAACTTCTGGTTGTTTTGAAATCCTTTTATCCTTTCCTCTTACTTCTGCAAAAGTTATATGGAATTCACCTAGCTGCTCAACATTGTCCTATGTATAACGAAGTTCTGTTTTCTACATTCAAACGAAGTTCTGAATTGTTTTCTTCATTTATAGGCATGGCGGTTTATTACTCTTTCTCTCTCTCTCTCTCTCTCTCTCTCTCTCTCAAAAGAGAGGGGAGGAACTTCAGTTATTCGTATTTTTTTGTATTCAGTCTTGCGTAGGGCCCGTACTTCTAATCGTCTGAAATATACTTTAAGAAACGAATATTTCTATCACTCTTTACATAGGCTACTTCCTAAGAAAGAAATAGAAAGTAGGTGATGAGATAAGATCACTATTTCTTTTCATCACAGCAGCACGTGGGAAATCTGCTTGGGTTAGGCAGCTAAGCTTGGTGGACGTTTCAAGTACGCGCTTGGCATATTTCGTCCTGTCAACTCCTCTGGTATGATTTACTTCTTTCTTTCAGCCTTAAATTGAAAAAGTCCAGATGGTGGGGAGTTATAGTTCCACTCTTTCCTACCTCAACGATTTGTCGAATCTAATATATACGGGTATAGAGGCGTCGAAGCCGACAGCTAATAACACATCAATCAATTAACGTCAATAATACATCACTTATTAATGTATTACATGACCATTGCAACAACTTCACACCATACTGGTACGTCAAAGCAGGGCGCTTTGGTGAGAAATAACGGAGAGTGGAAACTGGCAGCTCTTGTACGGATTGTGATATATGGACAGCGTGCGGTGGCAATGCGTGAACGAGCATCCATTAAATACTAAGGAATTTATATTAAGAAAAATCTGCTATTGGGAATGCACTTCTGAAGCGATTTTCTTAGAAATCCCACAATTGTCCATCGATCCTAGGAGACGAAGAAAATGATGTCTGTTCAAAATTACACACACACACACACACACACACACACACGCGCGCGCGCTCACGCATTTTTTTTTCATTTTTTTAATCATGCTAATTTAAAACCAAAAAAAAATTATTCTCATTAAAAAAAATATTGTATTATATATAGTGAAGACTTACTTGATTATGTCTCTACACATTTTTATGTCTTTAGTTTATAGTTGGGTGGATACCGTAAATAATAAACAAACATATACCAAAGGGAGGTCTATTTTACATTTTTTCTTTTCGAGAATTTATTTGGAGTACCAACTTAATTATTAACTTGCCACGTGAGCTAAGGCGATAAGGTTTAATATACCTCATAAACTTAGTCACGGATTCGTTTTCCGCGTTGGAAATAGGAATTTATTTAATGATCATTTAATAAAATCCTTAGTCTCACCCTATATATATTCCCTCACGATTAGTCAAAGTTGCTTAACATTAGTAAATAAATAAATAATTGATTTGTTTCTACTTACGCTATTTAATGGTAAGAGCTGTTCATTTAGACGTAATTAAATTTATATAAAAGGAGTAAACAGTAAGTAAATCTAAACTAAAGAATGAGAAGCTACTGCTCCACAGGCAGTTAAATGTTTTGTGTTCGGGATCGGAGACAATGATGCAGTATCCTTGGCCGAGGTACGGGCTTCTGGTGATAATATTAGCTGGTTGTTTGGTCGGCCTTGGGACCTCTATCATAGTGAGCATTGACCTCACTCCCTCTCTAATCAGGGCCATGTTCAATGTCTTCTAACTAACCTGCGACCAGCGATATTGTTTGTTAACCCCTCTACTGAAACTCCCTTCTTATGTACTTATCGAATAAGAATATTTTCAAGATGACCATCCCCTTCGGAGAGCTGAATGGCTTGCAAATGGATCTGTCACAACTGTCACCGGTCTAATGTACATCTCTTCCCCATGATTTATATTCTCCTGCTAAGCTGCACACTTTCTAGCTGGCCCCACCAAGGCTAGCGAATAGTGAGAACCAGTCCCCATTAGCCACAGTAGCATAATGTGATAATTAATAAAAACAAAATAATAGAGTCTATATTTTTATAATGCAATTTCAATTGCGGTTTATCTGTGTGCACACATTTCGTTTGATTGTGATTGTTGCGAAATTTCGTAAATGGTAGGATTCGAGCTATGTCTCAAATTGGTTTTGAATTATTTTGCAAGATGGTGGGCTGAAATGTCAAAAGATAAGGTTGCTTCTACAATTGCTCTGACGTTTTTCTATTCTAAAATCTCGCTTGAGTTAAAAGGGATGATGTATAATAATTGATTACACACTGTTTTATACCACTTTATTTTCCCCTACATGTTTCATTGTCTCTTTTTCACTCGCTCTTTCTTACAATACAATTAATATTTGTTTGTGTTTACTAATATTGAAGTCATTTATTTTAGGAATTCAACAATTCATATTAAATTTACTTGGTTTAACGAAAGTTTAATATCCTCTATGTTACCCCTATCACGTTTCCTCATACGCAAAAAGCTTTGGAGATTTTAAGGATTTAGATACTGGTACTTACTTAAAACATATATGATAGTTGTTAAGGTTAAATTTAGTTTTTTAAAATTGGTTATTTGACACTGGATAAGACAAAAAAAATTATAATTAAGTCAGTTCCAGAATTTTGTAACATTGATTTATTTATGAAAATAATGTAAAATATGGAATTCAGCTATTGGGCCTATAAAAAGAATGTATCGTAATAATAGTATTAACAAAAGTATATTTTCGACAACGTTGAATAAAGCGCAAAGAAAAGAAATACATTTCAATAATAAATAATAATGGTATTCAAATATTCAAAGCCCGGAAGCCCAGTGGCTCCCTTGGACACGATTCATCAAATAGTAACAGTACTATTTGGTGAATGGTGTTTTGTGACAAACAGCAATACTGAAGTGTGCCATTAAAGTGACAGAACAAACTTAGTCATATTTACCCGCCCGTACAAAATCAATTACAATATTTAATTCACTAAAGAGTGAAGAATAACAACTACCGAGTAGCATTATCGTCACTAAAAATGTTTAACTTAAGTAATTTTGTTTTACTATGGTACAAAAATTTATTATGATTCATATATTTTTGTTTGAATCATTTCAAAGATGTGTCAATAACTCAGGACAGAATATTTAGGCTACTCTACTTCATGAAAGTGATATAAACCTGGAGCTGAGAGTACTAAATCAATCTAGGAAAGCAGGAGGAAATAAAGCATTATTAATGAGTGTTCGCAGTTTACTTTCTTCGACGTTGTAAGAAAGTAAATCCAATAAAGGTATACTTATCTGCCAATTCTCCTGATTACTAAATGCTGCCAGACTCCCTCAAACATTTATTTTCTTGATTTTTGAATTCCCATGCAATATTTTGGATTAAATGTGTGATATGACATATGTAGGTATCGATATCCTGCTCAGGCACTGTTTTCATTTATTTTTTCGCATACGTTTTAGTTTTTGTCTTTTTAAAAATTCATGTTCAAACGTTTCTGTTTGTTCTAATCTCTGTCATGTGTACTAAAGATGAAACTGAGTGCACTGAATTGGTGGTGGATTTACTGTTTATTATTTGAAGATTTGCCCGTGAAAAACAAGTATGGCGTGGTGCAGAATAATTTTTTACAGATTGGATACATTTCAAGCTTTGTACACGTTGATGCTCTTTACTATAAGCCCCGTGGTTTTTCGATTTCTTGGTAATAAAAAATAAAATTAATGCATATGAACATAAGTTCTCATTTTTAAGTGAATCAAGGACAGAAAAAGTTTTCTTTACTTTACTTAAGAATGCGTGGTAAGAGAAAATTCCCTATATTATAAAAGCTCATTACAGAGTATACATTATTAAAAACATTTTCAGAACCTTGTTAGGCTGTTTACGTTTTATACTCACTGTTGAGAAAAAAAAAAACTTTTCACTAAATTGAAAACTCATTGTTTTTTTTTTAATATTGACAGTGGGTCTCCCTGTACTCCGCCCGATGTTTCCAGTTCTGGGATTAATACGCTTTATATTTGACTCATATATGTTGGTCCAGTTAATTTGGATTAATTTAGCATCATATATCACGAAGTTGTGACTGATCTCGTTCACTTTCAAGTGGTCACATTTGACTTATCACTCCGAAATAATAAGGGATATTTTCCTTCAATCGGGTTAAAGATCAGTACTCTTAATTAGCTTAATCAGTCCTGTAGGATATTGCCATTGGAGATCATTCTTATATGTAAGCTTATATCGCAGGGAATTAAAAAGTCCGTCACGCAGGCGCTGCGTTAACTGAGCACATTTTCCACGTGTGCCACATATTTGAATTTATCTGAAAAATGAGAACAATATTTGGCATTAAAACTTCAAATAATGTGGTTGAAGATATAACAGCTTATTGCTAATATGCCATGATGGGGAGTAGCGTTTACTGAACGCAGAAAACTAAAAATGGAAAGATCTCGGTTAATAATCAAGATAGTGAAAAAACCATACAACATTTACAGAGCATTTAATTTGCAAGAAGATTTGTTCTATACACTTTTTCGTTCCGACATAACTAACGGAGATATTTCGGATTCTCGAAATTCTCCCCTCTACCCCCCCCCCCACTCCCTCCGGTCTAATTTCAGCTGTTAACGTACTTGATCTTTATTTTTACATAAAACGCTTGATACGTATCAAACTAAAATTTTGGGCGGACCTCATTTTCTTCAACTCCTAGGTAGGATCGATGAACATTTGAGGACATTTTTTGAAAGTCGCGTCATGAATACAACCTCAATGGCTGATTTCCCTCAAGGGAAATCTGCTAAACATGGGTGGATGAACTACGATTAGATCTAAAGAAACATCTGATCATTGGAATAGTTTTTAGCTCTTTAAGGCCCTTTTACTGGGAATACATTTCCTTTTTGAGCTCTGCATGGCTTCAGCGGTATCAGGTTTAAGTCACGATATTTATGTCAATTGGCATTGGGAGCCTGTTATTGTTACTTAATCTGGTTTCTAGTCCAAAAGTATACATAACTAATATTAAAAAGAATGATGGTCTTTGAGCCTTCACTGGAACTGCCATTTGATGAGCTGGTGGAAGGCCCCAGACCCGGCATTAATAAAAGCGATTGCAAAGGTAAGAAGGTCATGTAAAGCCTGTTAGGTGTGCTTCTGATTACCACTTCTATATACTCTCCCTTTGGGATAGGAGGGGATAAGACGGGACAAATAACTGAACGCGCTGCTCTTAGTGCTCATGACATAAACCAGGGCGCTCTCTAGGGTCCAGTAGATGCTCCACGTTGCAGCTGGGGTAGCTTATCTGTATTAAAATTTCAGGAAGTTGTATATTTTGGCGATCACTTACTATTTTTCTTGTTAACATTTTTAACAACTGAGATCATGTGGCTTATGGAACAAACCTATTTTAAAAAGAGAGAAGTATTGATTTGTATTTTTAGAAGCCAGATATTCTGTTCACCGAGTACCTCAATATATAGCTTAAAATTAACGGAGTATTTTTTGTTAAAACATTCTTTATAATGCACGGAGCAAATGATTACTCCTTGATAAAACAAAACAAACCCGATAAACAGTGAATGCACTGAATAATCCTGATAATGAAAACAACAATAATTGCAGGACCACCCCTCTCCACTACTTTAAGAGAATAATCAAAATCAACAATTCTATTGGGTATTAAATGAAGTCCGTCATGCAGAGGCTGCGTAAATTAACTGACGTACTGGTATAACACACTATTTATAGAACATTGAATTTGCAATAACATTAGTTCTATACAAATTTTCGATACGACGTATAATAGCGGAGATAATTCTAATTTTCAAAATTCCCCCCTCTAACTCCCCTCCCTCAGGTTTCACTTGTTATCGAACTTGATCTTTAGTTTTGCAAAAACTTTTATAAAATTCGGTAACAGGCAAGGATATATATACATACATGCATACAGACATACAAACAAACATACATTCATACATGCTATCTAAGATACCGGGTGCTCCTTCGGATATTTTATTTGCCATTTGAGTCTTCACAATATTTCCCGTCCTGTGTACTTAGCTTTTTTTTCAAAACATCTTGAACCAAGTAGTTCATAATCGTGGATAGTATTCTGTATTCCATATAATGATTGAATAAAAGCTCCTTTCCCCGAAACGGTGTAGCACAGCGCAGCTATTTTATTTACATTATAACTATTATTAAAAAATACTCTCTTGTATGTTTGAAAACTAACCTTTATATTCATAATGATACATAGTATATTCAGAAAAGTATAACATTAACGGAGTTATATCTCTGGAATATGCTGGATGGTAGAGGAACCAATTGATCAGGATCAATAAGAAGGCCAAGTCCTCTACTGTTTTAGCAGATTTCCCTTGAGGGAAATCAGCTATTGAGGTCGTACTCATGATGCGAGTTTCGAAAAATTTCTTCAAATGTCCATCGATCCTACCCAGGAGATGACGAAAATGAGGTCCGTTCAAAATTATATATATATATCTATCTATATATATATATATATATATATATATATATATATATATATATACTTGTCTGTTAACGCTCTAGCGGTCGCAATTCTTGTTTGATCTCTACCAAACTCGGAATTTAATCGAACTTTCCGGCGAGAGCTCTGGCGGCCGTTTCAATAACTATTCTTCCCTCGTGAATAGGTTTAGAGGTTAGGTTAACTGCTTTTTGGGACTAGAAACTACTGGGTTATTACGCCCTAAATAATGTTTTAGGTTTAGAGGTTTCTTACTACTACAGTTGTTATTAGGCAGATTTCCCTATTGTAAAACTTCACGTGGGAAATCTGCTTAGTTTACGCAGCCCCTGCGTGACGGACTTTTTTAATATAATGCAGAGTGCACTTTCGGAGTCAACGCTCCATCCTCAGTGCTTGATTAAAGCTGCGTTGCCTGGACCACGACCACCGGGCGACTTGCCCCTCCGCACACTGGAGCGAGTGATAGGGTAAGCCGGACATTCATTACTATCTCCGTTTCTACTGGTCCTAGAATATTGATTCTGGTGTCATTTTAAAGCACATCGAATACTCCATTGAACTACCTCATCAGCAATTTTTTAAGCCATTTTGCCAGTTGCGATATAACGGTAAGATGAATTTTAAATGTGTACATGCAGATTATGTATCGCTTACTAAGTAGAGAATTGTGATTTGTAGACACATAATATCAACATATGTTTTATAAATTTTTATTTTTTTAATAAATTGAAATTCACAAATGCAATACTAAAATTGTAAACAAAAATATATCTAAAATAAAAAATTTTTAAAAAAAATCGATGTATTTAATTTAATAGTGAGAATTTGTAAGCTGGAAGAATATCTAACATTTCTAAAATTTCAAATGTTTTTTTATTTTTCAATTAGAAGTTCTTTTATTTCCGAAGATATTGTTTCTAAGCGATCGCTATCGTTGTTAAGTGTTGGCCTTAAATGTGATATTAAAGGGTCTGAATTAATTAATAAATTATTCAGGATATCTCTGTTGGTAGCCGTCCTTGAAATTTTCTTGAAAAAGATTCTCTGAATGCGCGGAAGTATTTATGGTTAGCCTCCTGAGCATCTTCTGACAGCATATCAATTGGTACAATAGCGTGTTTGACTATTTCCGGGCCATGTATTAACAGTTTGTGAACTGTTACTGGTCCGCGGGAGGAATAATACGTCTTCCGCACCGAAAGTGTTAACACTAAAAGTAAAATATTTAATGAATAGGCAAGTTTAGGCAAGATCTGACGACGTTGTAAATAAGACAATATACTCCTAAAAGCATGCAAAGTCGTATTTTTTCAAGCAAGCACAAGCGATTTGCGAATTCAATTAAATAAAATTATTTTCAGCTCGATGTAAAAAAAAAAAAAAAAAATTAGAGGAATTTTTAAAACCTTTTGTGCCAGTTTTTGATTTGTTATATTACCCTTAATGTGTACTGGAAGCAACAATAATTTATAAAATGAAATAAGAGTTCACGACGAATTTAATAAGCCAAGGCTTTTTTTAACATAGCAATTATAACCAGGCATTATGTAAAAACCATTGCAATAATATGGCTAAAAATCAATCTTCTCAATTGAAAAGGGTTTATGTGGCACTAACAATACAATCAAAATCCCAAATTAAAACTTTTATTTTTCCCCCCAATGTCCAACATTACTGAAGGATCGCTCCAGTGTGCTCCAGGGGGAGTCGCCCGGTGGTCGTGGTCCAGGCAACGCAGCTTTAATCAGGCACTGAGGATGGAGCGTTGACTCCGAAAGTGCACTCTGCATTATATTAAAAACAGTAGAGGACTTGGCCTTCTTATTGATCCTGATTAACGGAGTTGTTTAATAATTCTCAGAAATAACTGGGTACATCTCCCCATCACATTCGCCCCCCCCCCCCAGCGTTCATCAGTTACATTATTTATTTATGAGACAAACAAAATCACATTTCTAAGGATAACACCACATTTCTGCAACATTATAAGCATCAGATCACATTTAAGCGTAATGCAATTTAAGGTCGGGAGGAGTGAGGCAGAAATAATTATAACTTTACTGTGCATTTCCACCATAATACTATTGACACAGACTCTAGTAAGAACTTTGAGATGTATTTCTTCTTCATTTACAATATGATAATTTATACTCACTTCAAATTCCTCCTAGCATTAAAATGGAAGAGTTTTATTTATACACTGATAACGTTAAAGTAATCGTAATTGTTGGGAGGAACTTAAATAGATCACTATGATGTAAGAGCAGATTGAGAGGAGAAAGGGAGGTTACACAGCGAAAGTCTCTCTCTCCCTGCCTATACTCAATTTTTCCAACCATCCTCCTACTCATTTTGGATCTTAATTCTGTTTACATTAAATTATGTTAACAATTCTGATTGCAATTGTCTTGACAATACTAAAGTGTACTTTCAATTATTTTTATTGGTTTATTTTAAATAAATAAAGTATTAAATTCATTTAGAGAGGGAGCTGGAATTTATGATTAATTAATTTTTGGGAGAGCGGCTATCTGGAAATATACTTTGCTCTTCGTTTAATCTCTTAATGCTGTTAAACATTATTATGGATATGATACATCCAATGACGGTCTATCTAGGTGAGGTATCCAAGTACCAAGTTTAATAAATTCGTACATGGGAAAGAATTGTTGCCGATAACATTATTCTATGCAAATTTTTTGTCTTGTTGGTGACAAATAAGTACTATATATAACAAAAGTTACTTCTCTTATGTGTTTTTTTTTTTTTTACGCGAAAAACAATTGGAAATAAAATATTACGCTTATTCATTTCTGGCTTTCAACACATCCTGTTCACCTACTCCTGTTCGTACTAAAGAAATTAATGCAGCTTTTATTCTATTAAGGATTGGTTATGAGTTTTTTTTTAAGTTTCTTGCAGTCGATTGTGCCCAATAAAATTAGTGACTCCTACAATAGTTTTTAGTCTTTATCTTGTTTATACTTCGTTTTATGACAAATGTGTATCTAACAAAAGTTACTTTGAATCACAAAATAAACAAATTCGAAAAATCAATAGGAAACGAAATATTGCGATTTTTTATCTCACCCCTACCTTACAATCTCCAACCCTGTTCCTGCCCCCCCCCGCGCCTGTTCCCTTTACCTCTAGAAATATTAGCGTAAAGTCTAAGTTGGGTCAGGAGTAATACATACAAATACTGAGTTTCATAAAATTTGGTTCTGTAGTTTACATGTGAAAAGGAGACAAACAGACTCTAAAGCCAAAAATTTTGATATCGTTTCACTACCATTTGAAACAGAAACGTATCGTGAAATTTTGAGGGAAAAATCAATGTAAAAACAGAGATTACAATTTTATGTATATAATTTTGAACCAATCTCATTTTCTTCAATCTATAATCTATGTACATTTGAGCAAATTTTGGAAAATCGCGTCATGAGTACAACCACAATAGTTGATTTCCCTCAAGGGAAATCTGCTAAAAGACATCAGAAGTTATATTTAAGTTTGTAGTGAGCTATATCAAGAAAATAAATTGAGGCGTACTGTCATTACCAAGTCATAGCTTTTAGCAACTTGAAATTTAGAAAGTACATGAAACTTACTCTTATTCCGCTCATCCTCATTGCATATATGTAAGAGTTGCATGCCGTCTTCAGAATGAGTAGGCAGTTACATGTTGCATTGACGATTATCATGGTGATATCGGAGTCGTAGCCGGTGAAGACACAGTCGTCACAGACTAACAAGAACGTTAGGGATGCCGGAAGCCAGCCTAGTACAGTCGTGCCAACGATTAGCAGTGTTGTATAGAGGGCTTTCTCTGTTCGCCTTTGTTCAGCACCGGTCTGTGGAAGAGATCATATGTAAGTGAGATATATAAAGTTATATTTTATAGTAGTTAATATTATTGTGTCTTTCTTTTGGTGGGAAAGTAGTTTAAATTTACAAGATTTCATGGTAATAATTCGATACATAATTACATTTTATAAGATCGTTAAATATATGGACTCGTAAAAATTTATTGATGAACGCTGGTTTTAGATTCATTGTTCAAACTCTTGTCTTAGATTTATAGAGCAATGAAGGCAAATTATATTTACAATTACTAATTAAGCATATAAAATATTGAGAAGCTTTGTAATGAATTATAGACAGTCGATAAAAAAGACCCCTGCAGTGTTTCAGCAGCCTGCAGATTTCCTAGCTAGTGTTTTATAAAATAATCAATGATAGGATTTCAACAGATTCTCAAGTATAATAAAATTTATAATTTTAGGAGAGACGTTTGTAGTTTGGACGAAAATGTTTTTATTTCTAAATGAAACATGTAAAAACTGTTTGAGCTAAATTGATTTTACACTTATTAAGTGATATGAAGAAGGATACTTGTGAATCCAATAAATTTGATTAAAAGAACATATCATTGACTTAAATTTTTTTAAGCTGAGAACTCTATTTTATGCAATTGGATTGAGTTTAACTGTTGCGTCCTAATTGCCTCTATTTTCATTACAGTGGATAGAATATTGTATTTGTGGCTGCGGGGAATAACCAGATAATCAAATTATGAGTTAAATTTCCTAATAAATCGGTTTCATTCTCCTATACCACCCGGAGAAAATTCTGCTCACCAAAGCCATTCTATATCTGATATAAATCCATTTAATTGGTTTTAGTACCTGATGCATTTTTCAATTTATCTTCATTATTAAGTTTTATCTTTTCATTTTTTAAATTGTTCTTGAACTCAAAGATAAGCAGTTTATTCTGGTTTATTTCATATTACTACTCCCTCTTTTGACATGGTAAAGATTTAGTGGCTTTTCATGATTTTTCTTTTATGGAATTAATATAAAAACTTAAATTTTTTAAGAAAGGTTGTGGTCGTTCTATTCAGTATGAATAACCTTTGATGCTCTGAAATATATAGTTCGTGGTCTTCAACTTCTTAAACTTCTTTATGAACCCAACTTTTCCAATTATACCCTAGACCTGGCAATCCCTCTTTCTCTTTTACTTTACGGGTCTATTCATTTTATCCATATCTTTATGATAAAATGGTGTCACTCTTTGGTCTTTAAGTAGAAGGTGCTATCAAATCATTCAACCAAAAAATCAAATAATTATATTCCGTGTTGTATGTTGTGTGGTGAGTTGTAAGCATTCGTTAAATTGAAAGGCGTTTTAAAGATTAACAAAAAGCGTATTTTATAGTTTCTTTTTCTAATTTTTTTGATAGCGGCTTAATCAATCTTCCAGCATTCCTAATTAAGTTCCATTTATTTTTTCCATTTTACCAATTTTATGGTTAACCTTTTTTATTAAGAAAAGGTCATAATTTAAGTAGACATGGATTTATGTCCGCGTGTGTAAGGGGAATTTATTCAGTGGCGAACTGGTTAAATAAAATCCCTAGCTCAGGAACGCAACCTGGTCAGCTTTAGTTGTATATCGTGGAGGTTTTTAAAAATGGTGCATGATAAAAACTGTATCACTTTAAGAACAACAATATTATTGTAAATAACAATATCGTATTGGTGCTCATAATTTATGAATGTATAACCGCCTTTTTAGATAAAACGTACTATTTTCAGTTCGTATCGTAATGTGTATTTTAGAAATTGCACTTGCCACCACCTAAAATTCTACCTAAATTAAACAAACAATAGAAGTGATTCCGTTTAATAAACAAAACTACAATAAGCTGACATGATTTGTCTTATGGGTTTTAATGCTCACGGGGATTAATTCATCGTCAACATTACTGTAAGCTTTATTACAACAGAAGAAGAGATATCCTTTGTATTGCATTATCCACTTAAAAAAAATCAGTATAAAACAATTATTATCAAATTTATTAGATATTATTTTTGTTACACCACCCAAAGATTTGTTTTAGTAGAAAAATACCAAAAAACCAAAGGTTATTTATGTTCACTTGATGCTTGGAGCGTGCATATTCTGTCTAATGTTTAACAATTTGACAATGTGAATATACAAAATATAGTGTTCATTTTTTTGGACTACTGGGTATTATTAGATTTTTTTAACACTTACATCTTCTTACGTACAGATAAAAACATAAAACATGGCTAAAAGACTATGATTACAACCATTCCTTCGTAAATAAATATAATCGTCCTATATTAATAATTGGTTACTTATAAAACTACTGGATGTTTTTAATTTATTCGGTAATCGAATACTCGCTGGAAGTATCTTAATGACAGAAGCTATAGGAAATTTCGTGGAACTGCTCGGAGTGTGAAGATTATTATTAATACAGATAAAAATTATGCATTTCTATAAGCATATACATTTGTTAATGAAGGGAAGCTTATCTGCTTTGTCAGTTTAAGAAGTGGATTTATTGCCTCTTTCGTCTGAGAGGAATTTTAACTGAGAGTATAATGACTAAGCATCCATTTTAGCCTGTACCAGATGTTCTTTGACTTTTAGAAAGCTTTAAGATTTAAAGTTTTTTTAAGTAAAGTTTTATGAATATGAAGCATTAATTATTTTAATCGTCTTATAGTGAGGAATATTGCCTTAAACAACAGAACCATTCAAGTGATGTGTGGTGTGCAAGGGGTAACCTGAATCAGACGATGAGAAGGATTAGAATTATGTGAATAATTTTTTATTCATCATGATATTTAATAAGGCAGATTGCAGTAGATATGAATTGTTGTCTGTAGCAAGAAACATATATTGTTTTCTATGGGAGTAACGGAAGTGACCACGAACTGTGGTGTATGGCGATTGTAAACTTAGCTCGACGACCTATCAGGTTTGTATAGTGAGTTTTCTTAAATTTAGTATAGAAAAATTCTCTGTATGTATTTATTCAGAAGTGCAGGGGACGAAGAATTGAAAATGAATTTATGAAGGATGATATTGAATTTTGTTTTTTGCTCATTTTGGTCTTTCTTGATCTTCACCAATAAAATAATCATGGTTACAATTAACATTAGACCTAAATTAATAATACATACAAACAATAAAAAATAAATACCTGTGCTCCAGCGTTCATATATCTAGTTCTATACGCCTGACTTTCGCGTACGAGCCGGTATATTCTATAGTAGATGAGTGACATTCCGATGACCGTGACGAAGAACACTAATGAGAGCTTGCTTCTGAAGTCCGACTTTGTTATGAAACTGAAACATTAACAAGTCAGTTTATTGTTGATATTCAGGCTATTTGAGGAGATCGAACTGGAATTCGAAACAGATGTTGGACTAGTAAAAACATAAAATGTCGTACTCATTACTATACTGTATTTGCATAATTAAATATGGAGTAATAACAATTTTATATTTACCTAATTATTCTTGAATTGAATGATTATTGGCCTTTGAAGAACTACAGAAGATTTTACCCTTTGAAATTGTGTAGATTTAAAAAAAAAAAAAGTCAACTAAAATGATCTGGTGTCAAAGCTCTCATTTACAAAAATATTTAAATTGAAGATGAATCCGCATTATTTTTTTTGGCCTACCCCTATTGTTTATATATGTCAACTATTAAATAACTAAAATATAAAATTGTGTTTTTCTACAGATATTTTTGATTTTTAGCAGATTTCCGTCGTTAATGGCTAAAATCGGCCTGGTGATTTCTGGGGTTATAGAGGGGAGGGGGATCGAACATTGAAAATTGCAACTCTGTTATTATGAGTCGGATATTGTTGAACAAAAACGATTTAGAATTAATCTTGATAAACAGTTAATGTTCTACAATTGTACACAATATTCAATTCAATGTTTCGTAATGTATTTCTCTAGCGAGTTATTTGTAGTTTTGTTTCCAGCTTTCAACAAAATTCAAAGTGAATATGAAGAAAGTAAGATTAGTCAGTCAACTTAGAATTTCAAATAACGACTACTTGAAGCTGTATCACAATAAAAAAAAAATGAATGTAATTAAATCCGGAGAAATTTGTGAATGCTGCCAGGAATTTATAACGAACGGATTAAAATATTATTATTGCAATGCTCGGAATACAGCTATTATAGAGAGCAATTATTGAAGAAGTTTATAGCCACAAGTGACGACTTAATGTCACTGGAAAATATCCATGAGGACATTTATAAATTGAACATGATTTACTCATTCCTGTCAGCAGTATGCAACTAGGCAACGACATAGTTTATACCATTATCTTCCAAATTAAACCCTATAATTTTGAAATGTCCAACGAAGTAAATTAATGCGTCACAGTAAACAAATGAACAAAAGTAAATACGTATATGTTGAATAGTTCTAATCAGATTAAATTATATAGAATTTTAGAAGTTTAAGTACCTGAAAACATTTAATAAAAAAATAAAAAAAATGTAAAATGTATTATTTTATTGCAGTAGGTTAATATTATGTCATTAGTTCTTATATATATATATATATATATATATATATATATATATATATATTCTTTTTGTAAATTACTTGTAAGATTACTAATACTAAATGGGCCAGACTCTTTTTACACTTAGTAACTGTATGATTCACTTAACTGTTTTCATGTCTAGCATAGATTTTAATTCTTGTATATGCTTTTTACTACGGGTGAAATTGAGAATAGAAACTGAAATAAGATCACAAGTATATCATTTCAATACATAGGAAATCTGTTTATTTTACTCAACCTCATATAAAAAGTTAAGTAATTTATAGTTTAATAAACTATAGATTACTTAACTTTTTATTCTTCATCATAGACATATTAGGAGATTTCAGAATGTAGCTAAGGTTTATTTAGGATCTACTAATCATTCTTGGAATTCCATACAATAATTTTCGAAATTAAAAAAAAAAATATGGAGGCATGGGAATGAATATCAAAATAATTATTTAAGTTAAAATAAAAATTATTTCTAGAATTTTATTCCGTTTTTTAAAATATGAAATTTTATTATATTAATATTAAAGTCTATTATTTTTATATTATAATATTAGTTATTGTAAACGCTAATGTTGGACACTGAGAGAGTTTCCAATGTTTCTCTCCGATGATCTCAACGGTCTGAATAATTAATTACTAGCAATTTAAATTGAAGTGATGTTTTGGGAAAGCTTTTATTTTGTAATTTGTGTTTCTTACGTAGCTATGGGATCAGGAGTATTTTTGTACTACTTCCGCTAATTGGTCACATAAAAATAATAAAGTTAATTGTAAAATGAGTCATAATATGAAACACAAACTCGGACTATAATTTAAATAATCATATTATTTTCTTTCTATTTTATTTGCTGGAAAGCCTTTAGTAACCGTTCGGTTGTAATACAATTAGCAATACAAACATTATCTTATTTATTAATATAGTTTTTTTTTAAATCAAATTATGAATAGAAAACATTATTTTTATTAGTTTTAAAAAGTCCGGTTTAGTTACAACATTTACTTTCTTTCAATTGTAATCAGTTTTAAGTTCTGTTCAATTATTAGAGGTTTGTATAAAATTCTTATAAGGTGGTGAATTTATTGCAGATGAAGGAGCCTTGTTATTGCTTTTTAGGTGTCGGCTTTTTATTATAACATAATTAGTATATTACTTTCACTCATATCCATTAGTGTCCCATTAACATGTATGTTTTGTTTATTTATTTTTTTGTAGTACAGTGCTCATTTTGAATGTTTGTTGTTTTCTGTTTAAAGTCAGGAAAAAGAAGTCTTGCTAGTATTTATTTTGACAAGCCATATAGTATTTCCTGTTGACATTAATAGTTTATTGTTATTTTAAAAATTGCCACATTAGCGATAGAAAGTGAAATGGAAAAACAAAAACTTTGTGGGAATATTTTCTTTTTATTGAAACATGCACCTTAGATCTAAACTGAAGGATTCTAATTATGAATTTTTGCTAGTATCTATTTCTTGATTAATGCTCTAGGTTCGTAATTAATGCAAATGCCTTGTAGAGCAGTACTTGAGTTAACTGACTCAGTTCAACCAATAATGTGTTTGTATTGAGATGAGTGGGTGTTCCAGAGAACCAATTAGATTCCTTGTCTCTCCGATTCTAATACTGTGTGACGTTGGGGTAACTACTGTTTGATACTAGACATTCAGAAAAGAAATCTAATTTCTCAGAATATTGGAAGAAAATAACAACCGGTCTACTTTATTTTAAGAACAACGGTGCCCTAAAAGTACAATTAAGAAAAAATAATGTACGGATACTTTTTATTAATCAAGCTATTTTTTACTTCTCTAATTAAGAAGTTTAGTATATAAGAAAATAAGTTTTCTGAAGGTCTCCGGACTTTGTTTTGAAAAGGCACCCTAAATTAAACTGACAGAGGGAAGTTTCTTATCTAGAGAGAATTATATTACGTCGACCAGTCATTAGTGTAGAGTATCTTGCACCTCGGACTTCATGAATCTCTTTAGTTTCAATGTTTTTCTAAAAACATGCCTTACCTCTATGAAAATCTTTCTGGAAGAGTTCTTTTTTCAATCTCTCAATTCACTTAATTCTTTTAAAATTTTACAATGAGAAAGTTTTTTCTATCTCCTTTTTTTTTTATATCAAGAATAGCTTGAAAGGAAAATATGCAAACCCTTTACAGCAAAAACACGAAGAGAAATCGACTTATAGAGCGTATATCCTTATACTGAAGGTGACAGCATATTATTTCCAATTAACATTCTAAATATAATTATTCTTCTTCCTACGTGTCTTGTTTAAAGAATAAAAAGAATTTTATGTTTTTGATTGTAGAGTTTCTATGACTCAATTAAGGTTTGACTTCAAAGTCCATTTTTTTATTTCCAAGAAGCTGTGATATTAAATCTTTACACCTACCTGCTGTAATTAACAGCAGTATAGAATAAAATGGGAGTGAAACAGTGCAATAGGGTATCCATGGTACTACATATTTTTATCTTTAGATTTTAAACATTACATCTTGGGTTTACATTTTTGACAGTTACTAGACAGTAATGAAGAAAACTATCAAAATATTGCAATGAAAGTTAAAGATAATTTGGCAGAGGTCCAGATCTTAAAAGTACTTTGGCGCCTGGGGGTTAGAAATTGGCGCGGAAATATATAATGGAATAAACATTTTTCAATAAGTTAAATTTCCAAAAACTTGGAACAAGACGTATATGCGAAATCTAAAATTTTTCAATTTAAAAATAAATATTATTCCAGATTAATTTTCCCCCTGGTTTCACTTTGTTTGTGATTGCCATAGCAATGTTTCTGGTTTCCTTTGTGCTATTTATTTAATTTTCTTCTGTGATCACTTTTTATTTGTTTTCCTACAGTACTTGAACATTACCTGCAATATTGTTTCGAAAATTTGTTAAAATAATTGGAATTTCTTGCCTATTGAATGTCTCCAATCGGGTAGCTGGTAAAACAGATATTTACTGTTGTATTTATTAAGTTGTATTCAACTAATTTCGTTCTCGTTCTAGATTAATTTTTTGAGATGTAAAATGTAAAGGCCAATAATATTGTTATATTTACTAAAATGTTTGTTAATTTGTATTTTTGTTCTTTGAATTCTATGCCGTATTTAAATGAGCTGTCAATATGAATCGACATGAACTGAATTAACTACAACGTCCGTGATTGATCGGTGCAAATCCAGGGGATTATTGTATTGTAAAATAAACATTGCTGTATGAATATGAAAAATAGTGCTGTCACCCATCATATGTTTATTTAAAAGCCTCTTCATCAAACTCATCAATAATAAGATTCTATTAGTCCACGTTTTTTTTTTTCAGATTTTCAGTGGTACGTTTTATGATTAAATTACTTTGAGATGATAGTATTCTCAAGATGTGCCTTTGTTACTGATGATTTTAAATGTATACTGGTACACGTGTATTATTCGTGCTTATACAATTTGCGAGCTGTTCGAATAATACAGATAGTGGGTTAATTATTAATTATTATTTATTAACGTTCACTTTTTGCAACTAAGACTAATTGGTACGGGCTATCTACAGATTGCCACCGTTTTCTAGCCAGGGCGGGACTTAGGATGTTATTTAATGAATTCCGTCACTAAATAATTTCCTTTGCCCAGGCGAGAATCGTACTCGCAACTCTAGGTTTGCCGTATGAGATTAACGTAAACGCTTTTAATCACATGGCTAACCTGAGCCCCTGGATAGTGGGTTAGAAACAACGCCCAACTGATGTACTCGTATTACGAGTCTGTTGTCTGTGAAATTAAAGTTGGAAGATTGCATTGGTTGGGGCACTCAGCATTTTCAACATACATAGTGAATATAGCTTCAATTTCATCTTTAATTGAGATGAAAAGCATATTTAATTGAATGAAAGATCTGGTATGTAATATGTACCTGACATTAATCAAGCCGAATTTTTAATATTAAACCTACTTAGCTGCACATCCTGGCGTAGAGAATCCATCCCCTTCGATGACACTGAAGTAGGTAATGAAGAACGCTGATGGTAAGATCCATAATAACAAGGCTATACAGCATACCGTCCGGCATCGCATTGGACTGCGGTATTGGAAAGGCTTCTTTATACCTTGGTAGTGAATTAAAGCCAATGCTAGTAGATGCCCTAGTGTTGTCATCTTTCCTCCCATTCTTAGAGCTTCTAGGAGTAATAGAGTGCACAGGCTCAATGGGTAATTGATGCCAAAGCCGACTGGTAGAAGGCTGTTGAATGTAAGGCTCATGCTGTCAAACACGAATGTACATAGATCGGCTAATACTAGGCTCATTGTTATCTGTAGTGTGCGCGAAATGGAACTCCTACTTATCCAGAAGTAGGAAGAGAGTATGATGACATTAGCTATGACGGAAACCAAGCAGAAAGCTATTACTGGTAAACAAATTCCAATGTAAATATGCTTCAATGGCAGCAGAGTGCTGTTGTGACTGCACTCCACGGATTCATTCTGCAGTATCTCCTGAAGGCTCGTGTTGACCGTTAACATCCAAGTGCACTCCGTTTCCATCATTCACCTGTAAGTCACATACATGTATATCAGTGGCTAAAATTATATACATTTAATGAGGAAATCACTAAACTATCTCTATGGCTACGTAAGAGTTTTGCTGCATGTATTCTTGAAATATTTCTGCAAGAACTCTATAGCCTTTATGAAATAACAAAAAAAAAAATTCAGGTTGGTGAGTATTAGAATGAGTTAATCAATCATTACTGCGAAGCACTTTTAGCATTTTGGTGATTTCATTTTGTACATTCTTTTTCTAACAAGCACCAATAATCTTCAGTAATTCCGTAAAGAACGACTTGAATTACGATAATGTAATTTATCTGTTAAAATTTACTTGAAAATTGTTTATGTAATTTATCGATCACCAATCAACATTTGTTGGTGTTTGTACCCCTTGCAAGAGTAAGAAGGTATTTTTTGTGTGTGATGGATGCCAGTATTATTTATAATGTAGCCTAATACGTTTCATAACATTAGGTGTGCCTTAATGTTACATCTTTATCCATAAAATGAGTTTTGTCAAATATACTAAGTTTTTGAAAAAAATAACGACATTCCGTCCACCGGTGTTATTTTTCCCTCGGAAAGTCCCAAAGGATTTTTCATATCCATATAAAATCTGCAGTGGCAATATGTGGGCTCAGACTCTTCGTGTTGGTGGGACAAAGGGACCCCGAGTAAAATTAAATTTTCTCCTATAATCTTAGGAATGCCTTATAGGCTGTCTGTAGGGCTACCTTATGAATAATTTCCCTTTCTTATACAGGCTTTTAGGTATCCAAAATCTAATCTAATTCTCAGAAGCCGATATGAAGTTTATATTTGCTACTTCTACTATTATTATATAGAACCCGTATATTTTTATTCTTGACACGAAAAGCTCTTACTTTCCATGAGAAAATAATGTTTGTAATAATAGTGAATAGGAAGTAATTTTTAGAAAATACATTCAAATAAATTTGACAATTATTTTGGTTTAAAATAAGATAACATTTGGACATTAAATATGTTTAAATCAACTTTCAATAGTTTAATATATGTATCAGTAATACCTCAGATATGTTTTAGTATTATTGATTATGGCTTTTGTGCATTCATTATTTTTGGTTTTTCATATTTTATTCAAAACTATATAATTATAGTATTTATTAAGAAATTTGATCTATGGGAGGATAAACAGGTTGCATTATTGATAAAGTGTAGAGTGTACGGACATAAACAGTGTTTGAAACTTTATAACTCGAATTTTCTTTGGGAATTGCTTTGTCCTCCGTGCCTCTCTGCTCAGTGTCTACCACCAATGCGTTTACTGTAGCCTGATATCTTCAAGAACTTCCTACTCTCCTAAAACGTTGAACATTCATAAACCACTACTTTTATCTTCAGAATATTTCAAGGGGATGTTTTACTGAGTTTTGGGGGTAAAAGGTTTACTAAAGAAAAAGGTAAACAAAACCTTCATGATTAAGTGATAAAGCTTCTAGTGAAGTCATTTTTGTCCCAAATTGAGCTACATTCTCTTTCTAACTAATGAATTATATTTATTATGTTGATGGTTCTCAAAATGTGTAAGTTCTATCCGAAATTTCGTTCTCTTGACGTTCGAAGGTCTTCTGCAATATATAATTTTTCACTGTGGATGAACAGTGTAGAGAGAATGACTTGTGAACAATTCATAAGGGTTTTTGGTTTTGAAAAAAAAAGAAAATGAAAAAAATCAAAACAATATTCAGACCTTTTCGTCTTCTCCGAGTATATGGTTTATCAAAATCAGTTATAAAATGTCCTCCTAAAATATGCTGAATGAGTGATATTGAAAATTCACTGGCTCAATCGCAGAAATTATATATCATTTACTTCAGACAGTTCTTGACATTGAAGTGTACGTTTAAATTTTCTAGGAACATTGTAATCCGAGAATACTTAGCAAGCTTTCTGATTGTTGAAGATGACGCTGGAAATGTGTTTCTGTAACGTTTAAACCAGTGTGGGGGGTTTCAGATATCTTTCATGTTGTTAGGGGTCTCAGAGAAGGAGACCCAGTATCACTGTAATTTTTAACCTTGTCCTTCAAATTACAATTTCAGAAATATTACTAATTATATATATATATATATATATATATATATATATATATATATATATATATATAGTATAGATCGCAATAAGTAAGGATATGACGAATTTCATAAAGTCACCTAGACTGATCAGCATCAGTGGGTTCTGTCGTTTTGGGGAAGGACACGTTCCCAGCAGTGCATTATAGGAGTACATATTTTAGAACCAGTGAGTATTGAGGCATCTTGAATTCTATATCTGTTACCGGAGGAAGTTTGTTAATTAAAACTGTCTCTAATCAGGACAATTGATTTCCTTTCTTACTGCATTCTCCGTTTTCACTATACAACGAGTACGTTATTATCATATTAACTGAATCATTAGCTATGTTGTACAATGAATTTATATTGAAGGCAGCGTAAGGAAACAATTTTATTGAAATATAAACCAATCAAGTGATGAACTACATGTATTGGAATCTCAGGACACTTTAATGTTACTTATAGTTTGAAAATCTTGCTTTTATGGATGACAAAATGACTAGACACACTCAACAAACCAACGCATTCCACTAAAAGCTTACTGATTGCAAGTCAGATAAAAAAAAATGAGATGAGTAGAAGTGGATTGTCAATAAAATCTACATAATATTCATAACAAGATTTATAGAACATCACAGTTTCAATAATATTGCTTCTATACAATGTTTCGATACGACACGTCGCGACGTGTAATAACGGAGATAATTTGAATTTTCCCAAATTCCCCCTCTAAACGCCCACCCCATAGGTCAGATTTCAGCCGTTAACGAACTTGATCTTTAATTTTACATAAAACGTTTAAATATTGAGTTTGGTACCGCTCTAACCTTAAATTGCTACCGCTAGAGCGGTAACAGACAAATATATATATATATATATATATATATATATATATATATATATGTATGTATGTAAGTTTGAATTGACCTCATTTTAGTCATCTACTGGGTATGACCGATGAATATTTGTGGAAATATTTCGAAAACCGCGTCTTCCCTTAAAGGAAATCTGCTAAAACTCCAATCAAGAGGATACAAAGCTATCAGAGCTGTAGACGATAAGGAATATGGATTAGTTTGTATCAAACGTTTCAGAGTTATTCTTCCTCTTTATCATAGCTGGTTGATTAGAATTATAATGAAAGTAATTATTAAAAGGAAATAGTTATTTACATTTTAAAATGGCTGCTTTACTTTGTGAATAACTCCAAATCAGATATTGAAAGGCCATGCTACCTTGTATTATGTTAACCCACGTTTATATTCTGCAAAAGAGAGATTTTAAGGTATTCAAATATTAGCCCAATGTATTTGCTTTCCTCTGAGTGTAATCAGACGTTCAGTTGGTTGTTTTAGCTCAGTGATGGACTTGAACTCGTTTGACTCCCTCCGAGATTTTCTGCAGATAGTCTTTCAGATTTTTTTTTTTTTTTTGTGTTTAATCAGGTAAACACCATTAAAATCCTTCGCAGCAGTGACGAATTAGTATAGTACCGATGTGCTGATGAAAAGGTGGTGATGAGAATTGATGCTCTGTTTATTAATAAATAGTAGCAATAATAGCAGATACTCTGCTTCCATATCTTCACAGTATTAGAAACACTGATTTATTTTAATTTTGAAAACTGACTCAAATGAGTTACATCACAGAGCTATCCGAGTTTGTGGTAAATGTTTAATTTTTTCTAATATATAAGTTATGTATTTGATGCCATGTTATGACGTCTGTAATTTTTGTCATCTTGCTGTTTACAGACAGTAACCAAATGTTACGCTCCAGTTCAGAATTAAAATGTGTCCATATTTTTTAATCTTTCATACCCAGTTTTTATAAAGCATTATATAGAAAAGAAATACACCAAAGGTGTTGCTAAGGTGGAAGGATTTGGGGACTTAGGTCCGTTTAACTTTAGTCCTTGGATACCGCCGACTCACGACCCTGCTCTGAGGAGAGAGGAAGAGCTCTGTGAGCTTCCGACTAGTAGACAATGTGCGTTGGAGAGGAAGTCTCCTATCCTTAAAACGGTTCAGCCGTATAGAAAAGAGCATAGCATGGGAGAATTTGTTTGGGACAGCCATGTTCGCCGGTGAGTTCGGCGTACATAAGTGACATAACAGTCAGCCTTATGAATCGAGTAAATAGATGAGTTGTGTTTGGGCGATATGGAACTGGTTGGTGGCCACTGCAAAGTCTTGAGCGGTACATTTTGTCACTATGTGTGGGGCTCTGGTGAGTAGTATGTATACAGTAGATGTCCTGGACGGGGGTTTTATAGGTGTGACCATTAGAATATACGACGGTGAAGCAAGACTTCATTATGCATGTGGCATTCATTGAAGCGCTATTACACGAGAGATTTATGTCGTTCAGATCTCCAACATCAATATGATTGGCGTTGGTCTGTGCGTGGCACAGATGGGATTGGGAAAATTCTGTTTCTGCCTTCTGGGTCGTCTTTACTTGCCGGTGATAGTTGTTGACTAACAGAACCTTGACGAGGTGCCTTCCACTTTATAAGAAATGCCATATCGTTTTAATATTTTCTACAAGTCTGTGCTTCTTGTCCTCGCTTGCGGAAGATAACTGAATTTACATTGAAGGCCATGGATGTTGTGAAGGCATGGACGAGTGTGTTTACTGCGTGAAGCAGGGGAGTCCTCATGGTACTCATTCCCATTACCTACTGAGGCATAGAGTGGGAGCTGGGAGTTGTTCCGTAGGTGGGGCGTCTTAAATAGATGGGGAGTGGACTGCGATTTGGTTAGGTAGGGTTGTTGAGGTCTTGGAAGAGGGAGAAGGTGGCGGGTTGCAGAACAATCGAGGAGTTATGGGTGGGGTAGGAGCTGGGATGTAGGTAGGCCCAAGTTTCTTATATTTTATCTGGAACATTTGTAGTATTTTTTGCCTGTTGGCTCAGGCTCTATAAGAAGAGGGATATCCCATTGGCCCAGTTTGGAGAGTTTATTTTACTTGTCGCAGTCTGCGATCAGATAGGCCTTGTTTGGTGTGGCCTATTCCGAGTCAATATATTACTACTTCATCATGCCTAAAATATTTGAAACTTGATTGCCGTGCACACTTTAGTTGTCCAATCAGTTTTCCATTCAAATAAAATGAGGGGTTTTGCTTGTCCTCCACGGTGATAGTATGATTTCCCTGTAGGAGATGTCCTATAGCTAGTTTCCTATTTTTTCAGCTACTTCTTTGACGTCGGGTCAGCCATTTAGTTCATTTCTAGATCCTCTTCTCCTGACAGCCAAGACTCAGTAAGGGCTTGTTCATACCTGTTGTTCTGTTGTAGCTTAGAGATTTAATATACTATTCTACTTATTTCAGTACAATTCTTGTATTGTATAAAGTGTACTTGTGAATTCCTTAATGCCAAGAGTATTCTTAGCAGTTGGGCTACTAATATGCCGCGGTAAAGGGACAGGGTCTCTGATTGCTTTTCCTTTAGCAGCAGCTGCTATAGCCAACTTCTCCTTCATTCTTTGACCCATCAATAAACCATACCACATGAATTTGGACTGGCATGTGATATTTTGGATGGTATAATGCTTCATATCTATTACTAATCTATACAGGATTGAGTAGGAAGAGCTTTTCTTTTTTTAATGATAAGACTCAATAGAGCTAGACCTATTACCACCTAGTGCTATTCGAAGGCCATTCAATGCGAAGGTACTCAGCTCGTGAGAAGTGTGGGCTTGGCAGAAGAGTATACACTACCATAATATAGGTGTATAACATCGGTATAATTTTGCATTAATTTTCTGTTAGCACCCCGTTTTGTGTTGCTTAAGAATTCTCCAAAAATTACCTTTTGCATTTTGTTAGTAGATTCTTTAAATTGGGGATCTGAGTGAGTCTTTGATCAATATGGATTCGTAAATTTCAGTGTGTTTTATTGTAAAGACGGTGGGATATTGGGAAACAATAAAAAATGCTTAGGAGGACAACTTGCACGCTACACTAACCAGCAGGCACTGATGATGGAGCTTGGTTTCTGAAAGTGCACTTATTATATTTCTTGTAGAGGACAAGGCTTTTTATGGATCCTGGTTAATTCGTTCCTCTACCGTTGAGCATGCTGGGAGAGAACACATTGCGTTTTATGTGTTAAGAATTGAAAACAATTTTAAATGGTCTAGAGGTGAATAGTTTATATTTCAATCTATTTACTCACTGTCTTGCCATCTCACATGAAGCATAGCATAAAAATACTTCATTATATTTTTATTCCTGTACCTATAATTTCGGGATGTATGTACAAAGATTTTTGTTCTACTCGTCCTCTTACCTTCAATTTGAGATTCTCATTGCGAAGGGCAATGGAAACTTATTTTTGTTGCCCCCTGCTGTAATAAGTTGTTCGAAAAGTCTCCTTCGGTAATCTTTTAAAATACCAACGATCAAATTTTTAAATTTCTTCTTGGATAAATAGAGGGCCAAAATTGGCATTTATCTACCCGTGCCATGTTTCATTTTTGCTATCATTTATATATTTGGTGTTTAAATTAAACATTCCACAAATGCCAGGGAGTTGTTGCAAAACATTTTTTTTTCCTCCTTTGTTTGGTGTATATATATATATATATATATATATATATATATATATATATATATATATATATTCATTTTGTAGTAAATTACGTACTTAAATAATTTATACCTTTTTGAAAGTTGGAGTACATTTAAGTTATTCGCAAAAATAATTCCTGGCATATCGAATTATAGACGTTATTTATAGCTTCGATCTCCCACTTAACCACAACACATAAAAGTGAACTCTAATTGCCTGCCAATAATCATTATCTCCCGGGACAAGCATTTTTAACCATTTGTGATCGGTCTATTGGTCAATAGATTGGCTAGAATTTAAGATAACTTGGATGGAGAAACACAGACATTGGCAAAATCTTCACAAGTTTTTCTGAATTCTATATAGAACCTTTTTGCTGGCTCGATGTACCAACAACCACTAAATAAGCCTCTTCGTGTATTGTACCGCATTCATGAATAAAAAACAACCCTCAAAAAAAGGAGGAGTTAGGGAACGCGGCCTAAAAAAAAAATGGAGTTAATCAATTACCATGCTGGATTCGGCTGGAACGCTACGTTGACAGAATTAGTAAGCAAAGAGTAATACTTACTAATTAGACATGACTCCTGATGATCCGATAAAACACAGATAAATTAACTTTGTGATCAAATAACATTTATCCAGCTAAACAACCTTCCTCATTTCAGCACCAGGAAGAGCTCCATGATTTACCCCGGCGTGATGAACATTTTTTTGTTCTAACATCGTTAGAAAACCTTTTTTAGAAAATATTTTGTAATGTATTCCCGCTATTATTTTCTTTCTTTTTTTCTAATTTTTATGCATTTTCGAAAAACCTCTACTCGAAGAATAGAAAGTAATTAATAATTATTGACGCAGTTACTTACGGTAGGCGTAGGATAATGTAGGTTATTCGTGAACAATTTCGATTGCATTGCCAATGCAAGAATGCAGGCTATCACTAAAGTTGTTTGTTTCAATTAATGAATAATGAATAGAAAGAGAAGTAAGTGAATCAATTCTGTTTAGTTAGAAGAGGATTGGTTAAGTGTTCTGTCGGCTCCAAATGGAATTCAATATCCACCACAAAATTACTAACTAATAGAGTTGCAAATGAAATTGCTTGGTCGCCATATAGTTTTGCAATGCCAAGGGCGTTTAAGTTTAGCGTATAATTTGATTAGGTTTACTTTTCTACAATCTTTCTCTTTTTCATTTTATATATATATATTTTTTCCAATTATTGAAAAACGTATATCTGCTTTATGATATTGATACTTTCCGTTTTATTGACCTTTCCTTGTGATTTTTTAAAAAATAAAAAAAAAATTACTTCCATTATTTCTTCAACCGTCAATTCTTCCCATTAATAAGTAATTAATCAACACGAGTGGTTAGAGCTAATTTGCAAGATGTACACTGCTAACCGAAAATCTCTTATAGTATATGAGATTTTTATTTAGTCTTTTTATTTGGTATTTTTGATGTAAAGCAAGAGTTCTGACGATGATTAGGACGCTTCCTGTATTTAGAACTATAAAGAACTCACGATATTACATCTATTTTATGATTGGACGTACGGTTTTTTTTTTTTTTTAAACTATTGCGCTATTAGCATAGTAAGCTACGTCATATCAACACAAAGGATCATCAACAACAAAGGAAGTAAAAGTTAAATTAAAGAGGAATATTTATATGAATATTTTATTTTTCAGTAACGATAATACATTTAATATTTAAGAACGTTTGAAGGCCCTGTTTAGAACAGTGTGGAACAATTAATTGTAATTTGGCAGTGTGATTGCAGTGGTATAATGAATCCGCGGAATACGTTTTTACCTCACCGCTAAAATAAATCTCGTGGATAGGATTACTCTCACCAGTTCACTTTTTAGTATTACTCATATATGTTAATGCGGTACTTGTTTAGGTGTATGCATATGTCGCCACAGAGCCTAAGCACGTGCCTAATGTAATGGTATGATATCTGCTATGGATGAAGGGGGTGTAGTGTGGGACATTCCATAGCGTAGGCACAATGCTTCCTGTAGTGGTGGTGGTCTATGAACTCGCCTTTATCACCCAGCCGTCCTTTGATAACTGACGGCCACCAATGCTGGCGAAACAGACCGAAACATCCTCCTTCATGTCCTAGCTGAAATATAGAACATCCTTTTAGTGTTTGGCAGTTTGAAAGATGAGTCTTTTAAATAATTAAATACACACCATTGGGCGCTACAAACCTGAAAGGACGTTCGACATTACAATTTTGTGCCGGTAAACAGTACGAAATTGAAATGACATTCATTTGTGAAAACCCAGCCTCCGCAAGTGCTCCTCCAGGCAATCAAAGATCTTTTTTCAATGGCGTGCTCTTATTTTTGCATGCAACATCATGTTGGCAGTCTATAGGGTTGATGTATTAAAAACACACACACACACACACACACACGTTATATATTCGTATACAGGTATGTGTATTTTTTTTTAACTCCTAGTTATAGTTTGAAACTAGAAAGCTGGTAGTTGATTTATTATAATATTATATTACTCCTAGAACAAAGGAGCCTGAAACAGGAAGAGCGTTCTGAAATAGTTACGAGGTAAGAAGACTCCTTGCAACCTTCCGTATTCTCATCTCCCATTCTCCTTCCGCAAGAAACAGCCTCTATATCAATTAAAAGAATTTAATTTTATAATCCGGTTAATTGTTTTTTCCCACCTAAAAAGAATTTACGTCGTATTTAGATATGTGGTAATGATTATCTCACAAATAATTTGATCTTACTACATTCCTGCTGGAACTTCGTTTTCTTACTGGGTGAGATAAAATTCCATATGTTACATTTAAAATTTGTATTATTAATTTAATCAATAGAGAGAGTAGAGTAGAGTTAATAACATGATTTTCTTGTTTCAAATATGATAAAATATAAGGCGTTCTGGAATAAAAAGATAGGAATGCTGCATTTATTTATGTTATGCTACTTCTATATACGTTTTAACCTTACTAAGTAGTTCTCTTTTGACGATTTTTTTTTTATTCCTTTGATATTTGGTAACCAATGTAAGTCTGGCAACTAAAGCAACCAGCATGAAGAGGTCAGGTTGACAGAGAGAAGTTATTAAACTCTGTATGTGCGGTTGGTTTGCCACCATGGCTGGCTATTTTAAGCTCTTTGAGAGTGGGCTCATGTTTCCTAAACACTTTCAACGACCATTTCTAGTTTCAGTTTATGAGACTGACCTGTAATTCCTTTCATTTTATTTTAGATGGCATATTTGATTTGCTTTTCTATCTGGAGAGCCATAGGCTTGCCCACTATTGAATTAAAGGGCAAGTGTCTACTTTAATTAATTTCTATATACCATCTTGTGATATCGTGTATTGATCCAATTCTTGATGTAATATTCATTTTAGCATACTAATTTAGATTTCATTAATTAATATTGCTATTGGAGGTTTATTTATGGGTGGTTTAGATTGAAGATTTGAATAGGAATCGTTAAGTCTTAGTTGCTGGACGTTTGAAATCAGTTATATCATAGTTTGCAGGTCACCGATCAGAAAGGTTACACGTGTCTACGACAATAAACTATAATTTCATTTTAGCAAAACATACTTCGAGCCGACTACTAGATAATATAGAACTACAATTTATTGATCTCTTCCTACATTTGGGCTGTGTACAATATATTTACTTGCTTGGGCCATGTAAAGGAAGTATTGTAATTACGAAAAATGTCGGTTTTAAGATTGTAACTGAACTACCCATTCAGACTAGTTTAGGCGTGACGTCTGTCCGTATTAAAAGATGATACGTGTCTCTCATTACTGGAAAACGACTTGGAGGGGGGGGGGTGAAGGCTACAGTGGAGAGAAAAAAATAAAAATAATAAAAAAAGGCTAATTTCTCTGTACCTGAACAAAAGATATGTTCAGCATATCTTTCTTTACCTTAATATAATATTTAAATAATAATGCCTATAAATTATTTCCAATGATAATTTTTGATCGGATAAATTAGAAAGAAGATATTAATGAAATAGTTTATAAGAACAACAAATATAACAATTTTTTAGCTGATTTCCCTAACCAGGAGATGACGAAAATGAGGTCCGTTCAAAACTGTATATATATATATATATATATATATATATATATATATATATATATATATACATACATACATTTGTCTGTTAGCGCTCTGTCTGTCGCAATTTTTGTTTGATCGTTACCAAACTCGGAATTTAATTGTTTTATGTAAAAAGGAAGATCAAGTTCGTTAATGGCTGAAATCGGAGCAGTGGGAGGGGGGTTTAGAGGGGGGATTTTTGAAAATTCAAAATATCTCCGTTATTATGCATCGAATCGAAACATTATAAGAATGAATCTTATTGCAAATTAAATTTACTATAAATATTCTTCTATACATTTATTCTGTATCTTGAATATTAACCGAGATATTTGCATTTGTATTCTGTGCGTGGTCGGCAGGAGTCGGCTATGTTCTTGACTATCCGCAGAGAGCTCTGGCGGCCGTTTCCGTAAACTGTTCGTCCCGCGTGAATAGGTTATAGATCCCTTACTACTACAGATGTTATTGGGCAGATTTCTCGACTGTAAAACTTTACGTGGGAAATCTGCTTAGTTTAGGCATCCCTTGCGTGACGGACTTTTTTACTCAATTTAAAGGCAGCACTAAGAAAACATGTGATACCCACAAGTTTTCAGCAATTTTTGTTTTCATGCGTTAGGTGTTCTTAACATCTTTACAAATAGTAACTGGACCCTTGTTCATCAATGCAGAATGAAACAAACGCTGATCTAGTGATAGGAATTCAATTATTTCCTTTAATATTTATTCTTAAGCGTACTTAATGTGTACAAACGTTAATATAATTCTGAATACTAAAACCAGCTGTTAGTCGGCTTGTTAATACTGTTTCATAATGTTTACTGTTTTCCTATTTTAATATATATATATATATATATATATATATATATATATATATATATATATATATATATATATATATCGCGCTACATAGGGATCCAGTGTCCTTTGTAGTATTAATGATTTTTGCTTGTATCACTGTCTGATGTCTGTGAGCTTTGATGACATTGATTGACATTGATAACCATTATATAGTAACGGCCATTATTATTCCATCCATCGTTCCCCACTTGAATGATTATTTCGTTTAAATAACTCCAACCATTCTACAATTGAATGCTGTTGCCCACAAATAATTGTAGTGTTGAAATAGCTCGTGTTACGTTCTACAGTTAGAGGGTAATTACTACCATTTATTAAAGAAGAAAGAGGATACATTTTTAATTCTTAAGTAGTTTTCTAAATTGTTTAACAATTATTTAATGTTAATGCCGGAATTTCGATAATATGCTACTTGGTGCTCTATTTGCAGTAGGTATTTTGAAATTACTTTTTCACTGCTGTCTCTTGTAATAAAGTGATAAATCTCTCTCACTGCGTTAATAAGAGAGTTTCAGCTCTGAGTGCTTTCAGAACGTATTTTAATGGGCTTATATTCGCAACTTCCGCCATGGGCTTAATATCTGGCCCAGCCTTCTTTGTGAGGAGTTCTTGTCAACAACAATAAGCTGCCTACCTGGTCCTCACAGTTCCCTTTTCATACTGCCTTTTAGCGAATGGCCGACCTAACAAACTATTAAACATTGTTTCTTCTATAGCTAAAACGACTTTCAACCTGATGTTTACCAGAGAAATAGAGGAAAATAAATTGATTGTTTCAAATTGCGACACTTATTGAAGGTCCCATAGATTTCTTCTTTTCATTTGTTCTGTGTCACTCCATTTTTTTTTTACATTCCATTAGTCTTAAAGAGAGTTTACTTATTAAAGTAATATATAAAGGGAGTTTACATATACTCTCGGGCATGTATATGTTTCGTTTGACATTATGTGAAAATTGATGTGATGCCATCAATGAGGATTATATTTTTTATTCTGAAGACCTCTATATTACGGTAATCAATATTTAAACGATTCATATTATGCTAAAGATGACATTTGTTAGCGGTGGTAGTTGGACCAGTACATATACAATCGATAAAATCAGAAATCTGCTTAGTATAAGCAGACACTTATGCCTGACGGGCTTTTTTTTTCTTTTTTTTTTGAGCCATTTTATAATGTTAAGTTAATTCAAAACTACCAGTTAATATTCTCTTAAAGAACTCTTCTTAATATTTGTATATACTCTTCATATTTTCTTGACAAGGGGCGCCAATAGAAACAACCTCCCCAGTGAGGACAGTCGCAACGAACGTAAGAGGGAACGAGCACTTCAGAAATGGAGAGCCCCTGAAGAGGTGGTATATAGATAGACCTGAAACATGTAGGGCAGTATCAATAAAGTTTACGCGAAAAAATGTTTTTTATTGGTGACCCTTGCCAAGAAAATAAGTAGAATATTTTTCTATTGCATTTCACGTTGCGAGTTGTGTTGTATCCAAAATTATTTAGTCTACTTTTGATGAAGTCCAAATACTCCACAGAATGCTATTCTTGTCCCCTGAGTACTACATCTGGTTCATAAATTTATGGAATGGAAATAATGGTAACTGCATGAGTTATTGAGGTCGTTTGGGGTGAAATTGTATAAGGAAGCCATAAATTATGTCATTGGCATAGGCATTGTTCCTACCTGATTCATTCATCCAACTAACAAGTTTACTCCGCATATTATCTTGACCAATGTACTTCCTCTGCTAATCTATTTCTCAGTTCTATCTACATAAGGAAAAAAGAAGTTAATCCACTGCATTTATTAATTAACCACAGTTAATTACATTATCAAAATATTTATTCCATACTCAAATACAAAATAAACGACATAAAAACAAGTGTTTCACGCAAGTTCTGCTCAAAGTAAGACGGTGACGATGGTGACGTCATCCCAAATTCTATTTTTTTATTTTTCCTGCATTAAGAAGCCTATATACGTTATTACGACTCAATATTTAAGCTGAAAATGGGGTGTTTACAAAGAGTTACTTTAACTGAAGATTGACAACGAAAAACTACAAATAACTCGGTTAATATTGGAGTTTCAGAAAAACAAAAGCATAGAACATCAAAATTCAAGTTCAACAAGGGTGGCTGTATAACATTTTTTGATTGGATTGGTAATAATGAATTTATTTTTTTTATTTTCCCCTATTTTCAATTCCCACTCCTAAATGTTCGATGTACATATGTATTTAACGAACATAGCTTTCAGTTTAAAATGAATATGATACATATCGAGCATGTATCAAATATTAATTAAGCCCTCTAAGGGTAGAATGTCCATTGCTAATTTATCAATTTATCTCGTATAGAAAAAGTTCCATCAAAAGAATCCATAGTATTTAAAACGAATTTGATAAAATTATACGTTTCGTGGTATATTGGCTCATTTCTTGTGTCAGATGAGTAAGAATGGGGATTTTAAGGTTGAATAATAATTATGCATTTAATATTAGAGTTTGAGAACAAAAAATAAGATTAGCAATAGCAGGGAATTAAATGTTTAACATGATTTGCTATAAAACATTTTTCGATCAGTCTCAAAATTTTAACGTGTACAAACCACCAATCCTAGTTGGGCTTTAGTTATTAATTAACATGATGATGTTGGTTTATTTTTAGTGTGAGGCTAGTAGAAGGTGGTATTGAAAGCTGAAAACAAAATATATTCAGAAATGTTTCTTAGATATCTAAGTAGCATTATATTAACAGCCTTTGATAAAGATAAAGTATGCAATTAATCTGAATGGTTTTTTTTCGTGACGTATGTAGACAACTGGAAGTTCTTAACTGATATAGCCCACGTCTTTCAGCCCAGCTGAATAGAATGGTTAACAGTAGGTGGAAGTTTTTGTTTAGCTTCTCCTTCTTACAGCTGCCTGGGGATGAAATCAATCTCTGTCAGGACGTTCTCATTCATATGAGAATTTCTTTACTGTGCTTTAGACAATCTATTTATTGTTGTTGCCAAATTAGATTTGTCCTTGATTTTTTTTATTTCTATTATATACATTTTCAAAAGAAACGCTATTTAAATACTGAATAAGCGTAATTCAGAGTTTTTTGAAATTAGTCAACTTATATCCAAATTTTAGAAGAAGCACCATTGGCATTCTAATTGGGAAAAGCCTAAGCCAGAAATATTACAATAATCCATAGATTTAATTTTGGAGTAATGTTTATTCGATAATGACAGAAGCCACATATTTTCCAAACCGTACACTCAGGCCCTAAGCAGTATAAATGTATCTACATATATATTAGTTTTGACCTCTTCATAGCCAGTAGAATTATATATTTTGGATAAATCATAGTAACTGCGCTACCTTAAAGGACCTAAGTCTCTGCCACCACCATTTCAGCAGATTTCCCTTAAGGTAAATCAGCTATTGAGGTCGTACTCATGACGCGATTTTTGAAAAATTTCTTCAAATGTCCATCGATCCTACCCAGGAGATGACGAAAATGAGGTCCGTTCAAAATTTTATTATACTCCGCAAGTCGCCTTCCAGTTCATTAAGCCACCATTTCCTCGGTCTGCGTCATATATATATATATATATATATATGTGTGTGTGTGTGTGTGTGTGTGTGTGTGTGTGTGTGTGTGTGTGACTTTATAATTTGCTTGAAATAATACTATATAACAATTTTATCCTCAGAACAGGGAATACTTTCTCACTTCTCAGATCTTTCTTATAGATACCATAAGATTTGAAATTCTTGTATTTGGCAATATGGGGCTCATTACGGGGAAAAATAAAAAATATGAAAAATTTTCCGTACCTATTAGATACAAGAAATTTGTACAGGTCTTTTTTGTTCATGATGAAAAGATCTATAAATTATTTTTTATGACATTTCTCGATTCAATACGGAGATATGAAATATAACTTTCAAATGAAATAGTACTTTTAATTGAAGTACTGCAACACAGTACAGTAAAACAGTTAATTTAATATTAGTAGAAGGAAGCCATGTGGAGCCTGTAGCAGAATGTTTTTGTTAACATCGAGCAGAAGCCTAGAGCCCTTGTCAATTCTTCTAAAAATCCGGCCAATGTTAAAATCGTTTTAGTAGGGATAAACAATGCATGCCAAGTGTATGAGTCTCTAGTATTGACTACCAGGATTTCCAGTGCCACCAGGATTTCTTCTTATATTTTGCATATTGAATTTCAGGGCAAGATTATACGTATCATATGCAACTATATCCCCTTGGCTGTGTGTACTGTTTATCCCGACGTCATAAGAAGTCGTTTTGGGTTGACGATGATGCTGCCAGTTATTCTCGTCACTCTAATAAGTGTGATCATTACTATCAGTTACTCCAATGTACTGTAATAAACTAAGTAATTTTACTCTATCTAGGGTGTCCACATTAAACTCATACTTCGTGATATAAGCGTTGTAGGTGTCTCTAACTCCACTTCAGTACTTTATTGAGCAGATAATTATTACATCTTTCTTTTTCATTCATGTATTTTGACACCCAAATTCTATTACATGCTTGTGTTGTAGAGACTGAATGAGTGAATTAATTGGGATTAATTAAATACAAAATACTTTAATTACATACAATATGCTTTAATGAAATACAACAAAGAATAATTTGAGACATGCGTATTGAAATAAATCTTCTTATTCAGGGCCCAATATTCTCATATATTCTTCACAGTTAAGTGGTAAGGATCAATTTGACCCTTGCCACTAAATTATGAAGAAAAAAGATTGAAATCATTACTGTATGTGCTACTTGTTTTGCACGGCCTGATGAATACGTGAAAATAAGTCGAAAGTTAACTCTCTTATATAATATTCCCGACAAAATTGGCGAGCCGCTTAACATTGTTGCCCCTTGCTTGACTGTGTTGAGTGTTGCCCCTTACTGACCTGTTAAGCTAAAACATTTTCGTTTTTAATCATGAATTCTTGGAGCATAGGTTTATCCATAAATCAAAATAAATCTATTTATATTAAAGACGAATCTGTTTAATTAAAATAATTAACAAAATGAAGGGCTTGACAAAATGAAAGCAGCTTTTAAAAGCAATATGTAAGACGAGTGCACGTTTATCATTTTATTGATATTAAAAATTTTTGTTCAGACATTTACTTTAAACTTAATACTTTACACCCCCGTTTAAAAGGTTTGTAATACTTCCTCACACATGAAATCCAATAAAGAATTTGACTACAGAAAATAAGGCCTACGTTTTCTGTTTCAATTATTTATAAGTTTTCTATTTTAAATCACTAATACTTACAAAGTAATACTTTATTATTTATAGCTGCATTTAAATCTAAGTAGGTACTCCAATCGTTCATGTTAACAATTAATTTTATTATTCAGATTAAATGATTAATTACTTTTTGAAATAAGTATTCTCCTTTATAAAAAAGTTATTCAGGTCTAGTGGTCTCCAGGTTATTTTAGTTTTTTATACAGTATGGTTCTAGGGATTTTACCGAGTGAATTTGGCCAAGCGAAAATCGATACAGAGTCAGAAGGTTTGAAGATTATTAAGTCCAACGTCTTAACACACACAAGCCTCAGATAAACTACTGCACAAAGAAATTTAATTATTGAGAAACCAAATTAATTACGTAACAAATGAGTTTAAAAATCTCTCTCTCTCTCTCCCCTCTATCTCCCCCCTCTCTCTCTCTCCCTCTCTCTCCCCCCCTCTCTCTCCTCCCCCTCTCTCTCCCTCTCTTTTCTCTCTCTCATTTTCACTCATGCTTCTGAGTAGAAAATACATTTACTGAGTAGAAAATACTCAGTAAATTTATAACCAAAGAAAATCATTCTGTTTACTCAAATCTCATTATTAGTCTTGCATTATATTTTCGATTTTAGGTGAGTATGCTGTTTCCTAATTTATAAATTATATGATTCCCGGTGAGGATATATGAATAAGTATTTTCAATCGCATTAATGCATGCTTAACTATAATAAACAGTTTATTGAGAAACTTAGTCAATACAAAATCAAAATAATAATTTATGTTCTCACATGAATATATATACGATTTATGAAAAGCTCTCGCTCTTGGTGGTTTTCTTTTATATTATAAATGATATGGAGAATAAAATTAAAATTGACTTTTATGGCTAATCATGACAGAATATCCTAAAACTGAAAGTAGGAAGTTCTTTACCTATATTCCCCTTCAGGCTTTTGGGGTGGCTATTGAGTTTGAGCTAAAGTTATGAATTTCGAAATTTTTCTTCAAGTCTCCATCGATCCTAACTTCACATTTAAAAAGTCCGTCACGCAGGGGCAGCGTAAACTAAGCAGATTTCCCACGTGAAGTTTTAGAATAGAGAAATTTCACGAGAGGCAAGCCAGTCAAGGACACGGCCGAACTAGCTTTTGGTGGGAAAGTAACTCTCGTCCGTTAGGCACCCAGATTTAATAAAAATGCAAATATCTCGGTTAATATTCAACATAGAGAAAAATTTATAGAACAATATTTATAGTAAATTTAATGTGCAATAAGATTGATTCTGTAAATTTTTGATACGACGTATAGTAACGGGGATACATCGAATTTTCGAAAATTCTCTCCTCGAAACCCTCCCCCCCTCCCACTGGTCCGATTTCAGCCATTAACGAACTGATCTTTCTTTTTACATAAAACAACTAAATATCGAGTTTCGTAACGATCAAACAAAAATTGCGACCGCTAGAACGGTAACAGACAAATATATATATATATATATATATATATATATATATATATATATATATATAGGATCGATGGACATTTGAAGAAAAATTTCGAAAATTCCGTCATGAGTACAACCTCAATAGCTGATTTCCCGTAAGGGAAATCTGCTAAAATACACACACACACACACACACACGTATATATATATTTGCAAATTTATTTTCATCGTACGGGGATCGATATTTAAAGGTTATAATGAAGCAAGAATTTTTACTCCATACTTATGCAGTATGGAGTTTTGAGAAACCGTGTTGAAAAATCTCTTTAAACAAAACTATTAATGAATCAATCTTCTTACGACAATTATGGTTCTACACATTTTTCTCCAACTGGACTTTTGACTGAGCTACGCATATTGTTTTTGTTTTTACTTTTCAATTTATCCCCTCTGCTATTCGTATTATTTCCATACTCAATATTATTTATGAGCTAGTATCGAGCTTAGATTTCATGCTTCATTGTATATTATCAGATTTCCCTTGAGGGAAATCAGCTATTGAGGTTGTACTCATGACGCGATTTTCGACATTTTTCTTCAAATGTCCATCGATCCTAACCAAGAGATGACGAAAATGAGGTCCGTTCAAAACTGTGTATATATATATATATATATATATATATATATATATATATATATTTGTCTGTTACCGCTCTAGCGGTCGCAATTATTGTTCGAAAATTCGACATATCTCCGTTAGTGTACGTCTGATCAAAAGCATGTATAGAGCAATCCTATTGCAAATTAGATTTACTATAAATATTGTTATATACATTTCTTCCCTATTTTGAATATTAACCGAGATATTTGAATTTTTCAGTTTTCAGCCATCAGCAAACCGCCACTTTTACTCATGTTACATTAACAATACTCTGCTACATAATAAATCACATTATTCGAAGTTTAAATACCAAAAATTGTATTCAAGAGACCTTTATTATACCAGATACATGCAAATATGTCCTGGTGACACCCCCCCCCCCCCGTCTTAAGGTTTTGGGCTACTAAAATTTGGTTGATAGAGATAAAAATTATTCTGACTTATTATTAATTACAGTACTAGATATAGTAAATAGTTCTCAATAAAATTAATATTTTATATTCTGATATATTTCAGTAATTGTTTTTCTTTCCGTTGTGAGGCGGGCAGACACGTTTGTTTACGTTTCTTACCTAACGCTTCCTGTCGGCAGGTTATTGAAATTGGGTGAAACATTTCTTATTACCGTTTGTATTTATTCTCGGTGGTGTTGTGTTACCAGTATGTAGATTTATCTATTACTAAACTACACGAGGGAAATCTGCTTAGTTTACGCAGCCCCTGCGTGACGGACTTTTTTTCTTAGTACCTGAGGAAAAGTGGATTGAGTATGGGAAATCATCATGATGCAATTCCGGCACGTAAGAAATATACTTAATTTAAGCATTGTACAGAATCATATTCAGTTTTGTATGTTTCTCCAAATTATTGGTTGATCTTCCAATCTGGGAATCTCTTGTTCCGTAAATGGAGCGATTGTGAAGCAGGTGGACGGGTTTGGCCTTGACAAGCAATATTTCTTTCATTCCTGCCTTCTTTTGTTAGGTTTCATTCCTTCGTGCACCTTTATCTTGCTGACTTTTGTTGCCAACTAATGTATTATGTCCTTATAAAAAGGTATATTATTTACCTACAAGATGTAGTAATACATCATTTAGTAAATTTGATGGTCCATGTTTATTTTGAAAAGATAAATTTGTAATACTTTACTGAACGTTATAAAATTAGAGTATAAATTATTTCTCTTGAAGGAAATTTCCTACTAAAAAAAAGAAAAAAAACTTCCCAATTAAAAACAAAGTCTTAATATTCTTTCATATAAATATTGGTACTATAAACACTAATGTAGTTTAAGTTCATGAATAGATTTAAAAAAGTTATGTTAAAGAGTTCTAGTTAAAATATTGGTTTTAAATCAACGAAATAGAAAATATATTTATGTTGTTATCTTAGGATAAAAACGTTCAATAAACCGGTTTATTAGCAGATTTCCCTAAAGGGAAAGCAGCTATTGAGGTCGTAATCATGATGGAATTTTCGAAATTTTTGTTCAAATGTCCATCGATCCTACCTAGTAGATGACATATAGTAGATAGTATAGTATATAGTAGATGATATATATATATATATATATATATATATATATATATATATATATGTATGTCTGTTGCCGCTCTAGCGTTCGCAATTTTTGTTTGATCGTTACCAAACTCAATATTTAGTCGTTTTGTGTAAAAAGAAAGATCACGTTAACGGCTGAAATCGGACCAGGGGAGGGGGAGAATTTTAAAAATTCGTAATATCTCTGTTACTCGAGTTAATCGAAAAAGTGTATAGAATAAATCTTATTGCAAATTACATATACTATAATTATTGTTATATAAATTTATTCTCTATCTTCAATATTATACTGATTCATTATAAATTACAGTACTAGATATAGTAAATAGTTCAATAAAATGAATATGTTATATTCTTTTTATGTTTCAGTTATTGTTTTTCTTTCCGGTGAGCCGTTAGCAGACCTGTTTGTTTACATTTCAGACGCTTTCTGTCTGGAGGTTTTGTATTATCGTTTGTATTTATTCACTTGATATAGACTTTGCTATTGTGTTACCATTATACAGATTTATCTATTGTTAAACTGCACGAGGGAAATCTGCTTCGTTTACTGAGCCCCTGCGTGTTTGATTTTTTAAATTTTTTTATTGATTGAAATAATCAAGGCAAAGACCTTGAAATGAAATGGTTACTAAGTGAAAGTTGTTTAAAGCTAAGAAGGTCAAAATCGCTGATGGTGATTCGTCTGCACGTTCTCTTTTATCCCTCCATTAAAATGGCTACGGAAAACACCTCAGTTTGATGAAATTACCTCTTGTTTAATGTAAATGGCCGCTAAGGCATGCTATATTGATTGTAGCTATACATTTCTTAACCGGTATCATACTTAAGATTTTCTGTTAACAGTACTGCGCTCCTGTTGAGAAAGATTGTTTCAAGAAGTCAAACTTTGTGCTTGTTTCTGTTGTTTTGAAATTCCGGAATGTGATTAATTCACCCCGAACGATGGAGGACTCTTGAGAAGAACGATGGAAATAGTGCATTCCGGAACGGTTAAAGCTATTTAAGAGTAAAGGAGCCACTTTGGAATTTATTGACTTATATTTCCTCTATAAATCTTGACTCTGGACATTTAAAGAGTTGACTTGTTAAGTTCTATAATTTTTTAGTAAGTTTTAATTTTAAAACTAAAATTAATTCTAAGAAATCACAGAATTTGTATCATAGTTTCACATGTGATGTACTTTGTACTCTGTAGGAAGACTCTGGATTTGTGCTGGCTGGTGGAGGTCCATCGTCAACGGAAGGATCAAAAAGGTCAAACACCTCCACTCTTAGTACTTCTTTATTACAGGCAAAGTACTTTCGGGACGAACCGTCCCATCATCAGTGCTCTAGAGTTGGTCCCTATTGAGCTGACATCTCCGGCGGAGAGTCTCGCCGGAGATGTCGGCTCAACATTCGGTCCAGTATTCGCCAAGGTGACCTTTAGAGTTTCTCCGCAGTTTGACCAACGTAATATATGTCAGTGAAACGTGGAATCCTACCTTCTCCCCCTAATTATCCTTCTCTTGGAGAGAGCCCTGGCGTAGATAATTAGGGGAACGAAATAGCAGCACGGATACTGTATGAGAAGTAGGGTCGAACTATTGGAGATATATGGGGAGCCTAGTGTCGCTTTGCAGACTACCTATGAAAATTTAGAATGGCTTTCCATGGATTGTGGAGGATGCGATGAATGACCTGAAGGAGGATTTGTGGAGCTCCGGATTCGGAGGCACACACGGAATGCTTTAAGATCGGGGCAGAGGCACCGCTCCACAATATGGCTTAGCAACATGGCTTTGTGTTTTGAAACCCAGTATCAAAGAACAGTTCCTGAAATTAAACTGTAAATTTGGCAAACATTCATTTCGATGCCATAGATATTGAGATTTTCCCATTAATTTCGGTAGGTCGGTTTTATACCAGATCTCGCGTCCTGATTAGCCAATATAACTTGCCTCTCATTTATTCAAATACATTTTATTCAAACCTGTTTTGTTATAGTATGCTTTTAGATTGTTAATTTAAATAAGTTTGAAACAAAATCGTTTCAACAATTTGCTTTACCATTTTTCTAAAAGAATTAATTTGTATACAATTTTATTTAAGTTCTTTCTTCCTTTTAGAGTTCTCCAATTTACGTGGTGGCACATTGGAATTTAAAAGTTTCTAGCCATTTGGTTGTTTCTGATTAGAGCTCGCCTTTTTATTAGCGTCTACCCTTGGGGCGGAACAATAGGAAACTACTTGGGAATTGTCCTCACTACTTCAAAACCTGGAACTTAGTGAGTTCGATTAGAGCCGTTGTTTATCGACCTAGATTCAGCCATTAGTAGAAGAAGTAGTAAGAGGCGTAGGAGTATTGACAATCCAATCAGTTGAAGGATATACCAAGTTGTTCTGCCCCATTGCTTCTAAATCAAGAAAACCTCTAACGAAGTACTCTGAGGTAATTTAGATTCCGTCCAGCTCAGCCTACTTAGATTGTTTCACTAGTAGGTTTGTTAATTTTTATAATTTATTTACTTCCGGAATATAAAATTAAAACTCGAGATTTGCATGTTTGGTTTATGAATGCTTTCACTTCCAGTTATCTTTCAGGAGATTTTACTTTAAGGAGTAAGCCATTGCCATAGGTCTTGGGAAATGACCAAGAAACGGAAACAAGGCAGTTTTTTACTTGTCCCTAGTTGCAAAAACACTATTTGCTCCTTTTCTTATATAATTATATCTCTATAATTAAGTGGACTTCAGCAATGGGTGTAATACAGATTCTTTGTAGGTATCGGCCAACTGAAGTTATGTCATTTGAATAACAGTTTTCTTTACTTTCCGGAAAATTTATTCATTTTTTCCAAATTTTTTAGGACAAATAATAATTTTAGTATTGAATAGCTTAGTTGAAATACAATATTCAAGTTAAGCAATAATTAAAAATTATCACGTATACCGAATAAAAAGTAGAGCTCTAGAAGTAGAGGAAAAAATAGAAAGTTCTTTTTTTTAACAGTAAATACCACAGTTTTTAAATGTTCACCACAGTTTAGATGTGGTTTTACGTAATTGGTGTATTTTAACTAAGTTATGGAATTCTAATTCTTTATACATTATGTCTTCAGTGCAACCATTGTTTTTTTTCTGAACCCCGTCCTTTTATATTATTCTAGTGTTACATATTGCTATTATTGCAAAGTAGAAATATTTATATTGCTATTCGTATTAGCATTGTATATTGTATAGATTGATAATTGACCAAATATGAATTTATGTTCCCTATTGTTTGATATTGTACAGATTGGCTAATTATTTTGTATGCAAAAATGTCCGTTAAGCTTGTCGTTCAATTTTCTTTTAAATTTAAACGTTAACCTCCACTTTATCATATAATTTTTATATCATTAAGGATATATACTCCAGTAATATATGCAACAACAAAACCTAAACTAAATTCTAAACATGGTCTTTAAACCAGTGTACAATGTATTCACGATAAGTTCCCCAATGAGTTCCCATTTTTGCATATGCAAATTCATCTGCTCTTCAAGACAAAGAAATACTGACTCCTTGAGCTTTATGATTTCAATGTAAATTCATATAAAATGTAGAAGACAAACTGTCACTATCTAATTAAGACTAGGGAAAAAAGAGAATTTGCATACACAATTTTGTATACTGGCTGGAATTTTTGGAATTCCCACCAATATTTTATCGGAGACAATAAGGGATATTTATAGGTTAATAAATCTTTTCTTGAGGAATATGTTCTATTCTTTCCTTGTTAGGCTGTATTCTTCAGATTTCATTTGGCCTGGGTTCGGGTCCATTGTATTTCGGTCACGTGCCCCGCACTTTCTGTAATATTGAAATTTTATATTAGATTGATCGTTTCTCCATATCGTTTTAAGGCAGAATAAATCCTATTGGTGTCTGGTTCTCAGCTGCTATTTTTCAGGAGAAGCTTAAATATGCTTATAAATGTTTTTAGAAATTAGATAAAACCTAAGGTTCTCATAAACTGGGGTAGAAAGTATTTCCTTATATTGTTGGCCTAACCTTGTGTAGCTTTGAATTCAATTTAATTATTAAATGTTAATTATCGAAAAAATATCTGATATATATATATATATATATATATATATATACTAGCTCAGATACCTGGTTTCGCTCGGGAATTCATTTGAGGCTGAATGGTGATGGTATTTTTTTGGCAAGGCTTTACTGTGCACAATATTATGACACTTACCCGTCCCAGTGTTTGGGGTTAATACCCGTCGTTTCTGTAGATTTGTTAATAATAATAGTAATTTTTAAGACTTCACTGTCCTCCATGTTGTCATATTTCCCGTTTCCTGTACATTATGCATAGATTTGAATTATTAAGGACAAAATATTAACATACATTTGAATTAATTTTTCCAGGTGAGGTACCTGGTAGTTCATACTGAAAAGAATTTTTGAGCAAATTTCTCAAAATAACAAAATAAACAACTCTTATTATGTGGATATTTGTCGAAACCCCAATAGGAAACGAAATATCACTATTTTTAATTTCAGGCCTCCCTTATAACTCCCACTTCTGCCCGTCCCTAGAAATGTTAGTATGGATATTTATATTGATTTTTTTTCTCGAAATTTCTGGATACATTTTTTTTTCAAATGGATTGAATTGATACTAACAATTTTTGGCTTTGGTGTCGGGATTTTCGTCTGTTATCTTTTCACGTTTAAGTACTGAACCGAATTTTATGAAACTTGGTATTACTTCTAATCCAACTTAGACGTTAGACTATACTAATATTCTCAGAGACAAACAAGAGTGGGGGTTAATAGGACGGCCTGAAATGAAAAATCACGATATTTAGTTTCCTATTGGTTTTTCAACCAAACGCAAACGTGCGAATAACAGAAAGTTGTTTTGAATGAATAACAGTTGTTTCTTTTGTTATTCAGAGTAATTTTTATTATATAAACTTTCGTCGTATAACGATGTATAAACTAGATACTCCCTAAAAACTACAGCGAGCGTCAACAATTTTATTGGCAACTAATGTCCGAACTAAACAAAACTCTGTATGTTATATTAGCATTAGCTCTATCGTGATTATAAGCTATATTTCTAGGACGAAGAACAATGTGGGTTATAAGGCAGGAATGAATTGATAATTTGCGATATTTCGTTCACTATTGGTTTTCTAGCAAACGTTCACATGCCAGAAGTTGATTATTTCGTTATTTAGAGTAACCTTTGTCTTAATGAATTAAAAGCGATATACACGCTAAAAACTATAGCGGGAGTCAACAATTTTGTTGGACACTAATGACTGAACTGTACTACAAAGAACTCAGATTTGAATTAGCATTGGCTCTTCCATGATTATAAGGTATGTTAACATTTCTTGGAAGAATAGGAGCGGGTGGGGGGGGGGGGTAGTGCCTGGAATGAAAAATTACAATATTTCGTTTTCTATTGTTTTTTGGCAAACGGGCACATTCTAGTAAGCAAGTATTATAGAGTAACACTTTTTTACATATTATATTTTGTAATAAACATTTTTGTCGTATAGCAAAGTATTGTATAAACGAGATATACGCCAAAAACTAAAGAATTTTATTGGCACTAACGGCTCTTGGCGGGAAAACTTTATATAATGCGAATTAACGATGAACACCATTAATGGTTATTATTTACGTTGCCCACGTTCTACTAAATAATGATAAAGAATCGAGTGGGAAGTGGCTTTCTTTTGATTAGTTCTGCAAGACCCAAGAATAGCATAGTGGTTGACAGGTAAAAGCTATGGATGCAACACAAATGAACACAGATTTAGGGTAATTTATCTCTTATACAGTTTTATCGCGTAACTAAAGTAATAGTGATATACTCTTTAAACTAGAACAATAACTTAATTATTATTTAGACATAAAGTTATTATTAACCAAGATGTTAAATATCGATGGAATCGAAGGTAAAATGTAACAGATTATCTTATAAGCACTTTTTCCATTGTATAAAAGGCGTGTTCTGGCTCTATTTACCTCCTAACCCTAACTCTTGAGATTTTAACTTAAACTTATTATTAAACATCGACATCTAAAATGTAGGAGTAATTAAGATAAAATTTAAAAGAATTATTTTGCTAATAGGTAAGTTTTCGAAAGACATTTATACAAATAAAACGTTACTTATAAAAACAGTATGGCTGTCTCGGAGTTATCATTTCCTCCATTTCCAAGTATACAATTATGATATACTGTAGGACAGAATGACGAGATTATAGAGGTTATTTGAATTCTAAGTGTATACTGAGAACTTACGTTGCAATTATACGACTTGCAACGAAAATATTATATGGTAAAAAGCACACGAGGATTTATTTTCATAGAATGCACTTTTTTCTGTGTAGGTCATACATACAACTGTAGAATACACTCCAAGCTGAAAACTCATCTTAAAGTACGAAAGTGTTGCCCTCAATTGATTCCTTTGAAATTTCCGTGGCTCATACTCTACTTCTTCGAATGGAGCCCCTGGAAATATTTTACTACATTCATGGTGAAATAGAATATTTTTATATCAACTTCTATTCATTCCATCACTATTCATTTCCTGTGACATGTTCTGAATTCATTTTTTTTTCACATCTATTCCCCCTTTATGAGAACTAAAAAGCTGTATGTGCTTACACTACATGTGTTTTATCACTGGTATAAAAGTATCCTTCGTTCAATTAGTGTTGGTTTAAGTAATGATTTGAAATTCTAGAAAGTTACAAAACTGATTAAGCATACTTTATATTTATTCCGGAATTCAACTTATAAATTATTACTTGTCAAACCCATCTCTAATATTATTATTTTATACATAATCTTTATATTAATAAATGATATATAATAAATACCCTTCTTAGAGAATGTTGAAATAATCTGAAAGGAGTACCGTATTAAAAAATATAAGGGAGGCTTGAACATAGAATTGCTAACTGTGCACTTGAAGATTTGACCTTAGTCACTTCCTGTAATTAAATGGAAATCGGGCATTTGTTTGCCTATGTGAATTCTGGTGTCGGATTTAATGCAATTGGTAAAACTAACATTTTATATCTCCGTGGGTTCTATTTCTGCGAGAGCAATACTAATTTATTTATTGCCAAAATCACTTATTTCTACCCTTTTCGAAAAAGGCTGGTCATCCTGTATATAACCCGTCCCAATTAGCTGTTATAGCATAAAGAGGACGTTGAAAAATAACACTTTCTAACTTTAGTGGGAGTCTACTTGGAGAATAAAATGTCCAATCCTTCAAAAGTTATTATTTAAGCGCTAAGCAATTATTATTGTTACTTAGTATGTACTATTCTTCACTTCCAACGGCACTACTGTTAAATTCATGGAAATCAAAATGTAAGAATGATCATCTTCCTTTTTAGTCAGACCTATCTTCTCCTTGGATTTACTTTCCCTCCATATTGTTCCTTTTGAAGTTATTTGTTCCTGAGGATTAAAATACACCTTAAAAAAACACATACTGGTAAAATGTAAGGACTTGGCTAAGACACGCCCAAAAACTCCATCAACCATTGACAGACATAAATAGGTTACATATTAAGAAAATGAATTTTACAAAAGATCCTAGCATTTTTATTTATATTTTCTACATTCTAGTAGCTTTATTTTCAATATATTTATTTGTTTATTTTTTAGTTACGTAATTTATAATTACGTAACTAAAAATTTATTGGGGCTCAGGTTAGCTATGTGAGTTAATGCGTTGACATTAATGTCACATGGTAAACATGGTAGAGTGGCGAGTTTGGTGCCCGCCTGGGCAAAGGAATTTATTTTGTGAAGGAACTCATTAATTAAAACCCTTAGTCCCACCCTGGCTAGAAAAGGGTGGTAAACTGTAGATAACCTGTCTTAATTAGCCTTAGTTGGAATTAGTGAATGTTAATAAATAATTTTATTTCATAATAATTTCCCTTCGTTATTCCCCATTATAACTGAACGTGACCATGATGAACTTTTGTCACGCGTATATTTTCCAATGTAAAATCTTATATATTTATAAGTGTCTAAAACACCAGGACGACTTACAGAGGGTTACTAAATCTGATGTTATAATATGATTAAAGTAATTAACAGTATTACCGAAACTAATAATAACTCTCGGACTACATGTTCATTTCTTAGACTTTGAAAATAATCGTTTATTATTATTATTATTTATTAACGTCCAATTTTTGCAACTCAGGCTAATTGGGACGGGTTATCTACAGGTTACCACCCTTTTCTAGCCAGGGTGGGATTTTAGGATGTTATTTAATGAATTTCGTCACTAAATAATCAGTTTATCACATTGCTCAATTAATGAGTTCTTAATGAAACGTATTTAATGCGGATCAATTATTTGACTATGAATGAATAAACTCGTAGGGACCTAAATAAAATAAAACGGAAATTACTTTATATTAAATGAACCAAATCAAGTTGAGATATAGTAAAATATGCCAGATTAAATTTGAAAGTCTGTTTGTTTATTTATTTCATAGGAATTCCCAACAGCTGCGATAGAGTGACGTATCTTTTACATTTCAACAGGTCCACACTGTACAATAAAATAGTACGTATGAATGTCTGTTCAGGTTACATGATTATTTAGATTTTTAGATAAATGTTCTAATTTCTACGTATTTTGCTGTAAGGTGACCTTGAAATCATTTTCTCTTTGATGCAAGGGCAACCTTACCTACACGTTTATTTTGAAATCCAAAAATTGCCGGACGAGAAGATCTTTAAAAGCTATTTTATTCTGCTTCGATACTAATGCCAATTCTTAAAAAATAGATGCCAAACTAATTCATGAAATGAAAAAAATAAAAAGGGTTTTGTGCGGAACTGCAGACCCATTATTATAGCCTATAGGATTATAGCCTACCAGGATGTACTCAAATATAACTACTAAGTTACAGTAGTCCCAACTCTAGATAAACCTCGTGATAGTTACTAAGAGATAGAACTGTCTTGGAACAGAGAGGATACTAGTTTAACACTGACGAACCCAAAACTTTCTAAGTACATTCTGAGGTTGTCTTTCCAGTGGAAACGTTTCACTCCTAAAGTTTTGTTTTGGTTTTAGTCTAACGAAGTATATTAAAGAAATCCCAACCCATTTAGGGATGTAGGTTTTATAAATTAACACTACTAACACACACTTACATGGAAAGTACCCTGCCCTGGCCCAGCACTGTAACTGTCGACAATAAAACATAAAATTCAATGTTACCTATGGAGTCAAAGAGACTTGCCTTACGCGCATACTGAATTATATTACTATACTGTGAGTTAAGGCGTTGGTCTTAATCTCTTATGGTAAATATAGAGTGGCGAGTTCGATTCCCGCCTTTTTAAACTGTTTAAATAAAATCCTTAGTTCCACCCTGGCTAGAAAAGGGTGGAAACCTGTAGATAACCCTAGCAGTAAACGACGTAAATTAATAACAAATATATTCCTATACTACCGTAACCAGTTCTCAGACGTTGACGCAGAAAGGGCTCCGGAAAGTTTGCGGATTTCCAACTTGCTGATAACACACATTTGTGATCTCATCTCACCTCATTTTTCTCTATTTCTATATAAGAAACCGACGAGTAAAAGGGGCGTGGGGTGGGGGTTACTGAAGGCTGAAAACTAGAAAGTACCAATAATTCCAATAATTTTCTTATTAATACTTGAGTTAAGAAAATGTACATAACAACAATTGTAGGACATCAATAGCTTAACGAGATTAGTGATATGACATTTTGGGATATGACTCAGAAAAACGGAGATATTTTGAATTTTTAATTCTACATGGTATATAATATAATTTCATAACTCTGATTTTCTCCTGAGCGATTACTTTAACAGAATTACATAAACATTTTTTCGAATCTAGTAATATACAGAGTGTGCCTATTTCTACACAAGAAAACACCTCTAATTTTCATTTTAGCAGATTTCCCTTAATGGAAATCATCTATTGAGATTGTACTCATGACGGAATATCGAAATTATTCTTCAATTGTCCATCGATCCTACCTAGTAGATGACGAAAATGAGGTCCGTTCAAAACTGTATATATATATATATATATATATATATATATGTCTGTTACAATGTTTGTTTAATCGTTACCAAACTCGATATTTAGTCGTTTTATGTAAAAAGAAAGATCAAGTTCGTTAACGGCTGAAATCGGACCATTGGGAGGGGGGTTTAGAGGGGAGGATTTTCGAAAATTCGAAATATCTCCGTTACTATACGTCGGATTGAAAAATTGTACAGAATCAATCTTATTGCAAATTAAATTTACTATAAATATTGTTATATACATTTATTTTCTCTATCTTGAATATTAACCAAGATATTTGAATTGTTATTAAATCTGGGCGGGTAACGGACTAGAGTGACTTTCCCGCCAAAAGCTAGTTCGGCCGTTTTCTTGACTGCTAGACTCGTGAAATTTCTCTATTGTAAAACTTCACGTGGGAAATCTGCTTAGTTTACGCAGCCCCTGCGTGACGGACTTTTTCTCCTGGAGTAATATATATTGCTCGAGATATTGACAATAATCATAAATTATAGGTTGAAGGAGAAATAACCGAAGGTCAATAGATGAAAAACACGTGAATTGTCACCACGGATTTATTTTCCTCTACTATTTTACGTCCTCTAGGAGGCCTCTTCAGAAGTGGCACTTTATTATAAAAAGTCCGTCACGCAGGGGCTGTGTAAACTAAGCAGATTTCCCATGTGAAGTTTTACAATAGAGAAATCTGCATACTGGTAATACAAGCCCACCATGAGTAAATACAAACGGTAATAAGAAATCTTTCAGTTAATTTTAATAAATTCCCAACTGAAACGGCTTCTGATTTGTAAAAATAATTTATATTTTAATAACTCAAATTTTAGTAGTACAAGAACTAAAGAAGGGGGGTGGGCGGCGGATGAACAGACATAATTTATTTATTTATTTAATAAATAAACATAATTTATTTGCTTAAATCACACAAAGTAAGAAGGTAAGGTAAGGTTAGAAACGACAGCTAAGGTTAGAAGAACTTCCACCTGAGCCGAGAAGTTACGAAAACGGCCGAACTAATCCGAACAATACCCGACCACAGCCTTCATAAAAATGCAAATATCTCGGTTAATATTCAAGATAGAGAATAAATGCATATAACAATATTTATAGTAAATTTAATTTGCAATAAGATTGGTTCTATACATTTTTTCGATCCGATGCATAATAACGCAGATATTTCGAATTTTTTAAAATCCCCCCTCTAAACCCCCTTCCCACTGGTCCGATTTCAGCCGTTAACGAACTTGATCTTCCTTTTTACATAAAACGATTAAATACCGAGTTTGGTGACGATTAAACAAAAATTGCGACCGCTAGAGTGTAAACAGACAAATATATATATATATATATATATATACTAGCTCAGATACCCGGCTCCGCCCGGGAATTCATTTGAGGCTGAATGGTGATGGTATTTTTTAGCAGGCTTTACTTTGCACAATATTTTGACATTTACCCGTCCCGGTGTTTAGGATTGATACCCGTCGTTGCCGTGGATATGCTAATAATAGAATTATTTGTTCGATAAGGCTTCACTGTCTTCAATATTTTTATATTTCCCGTCTCTTATACATTTAATATGGTGAATTTTTATTTCAGGCGTCCCTTATAACCCCCCTCCCGTTCGAACCTAAAAATGGTAATATAACTTATAATCATGGAAGAATTAATGCTAATTGACATACCGAGTTTTGTTAAGTTAGGTTCAGCCGTTAGTGCCCAATAAAATTGTTGGCTCCCACTAAAGTTTTAACGTATAACTCATTTATACTTAGGTATACGACAAAAGTGTATATAACAAAAGTTACTCCAAATAACAAAATAAACAACTTTTGTTATGTTCATATTTGCGGAAAAACCAATAGGAAACGAAATATCCCTATTTTTTATTTCAGGCTTTCCTTATAACCCCCACTCCTGCCCGTCCATAGAAATTTTGGTATGGCTTATTATAATGAAGGCCTCACTGCTAATACACATACCGAGTTTTATTTAGTTCGGTTGAGTCTTTTTTGGCAAATAATATTGTTGACTCCCGCTTTAATTTTTAGCGTATAACGCATTTAAACTTTGGTATACGACAAAAGTATATATAACAAAAGTTACTCTAAATTACAAAATAAACAACTTTTGTTATGTACATATTTGCTGAAAAAGCAATAGGAAACGAAATATCGCTATTTTTAATTTCAGGCTTTCCTTATAACCCCCACTCCTGTTCGTCTCAGAGAAAATTAATATAGCCTAAAGTCTAAGTTGGGTTAGTAGTAATATACATAACAAGTTTCATAAAATTCGGTTCAGCCGTTTATGCGTGAAAAGGTAACAAAGAAACAAACAAACAAACAAACATACACGAAAGAAACAAAATGCAGTTATGGTGTCATGTGAAACGAAAAGTTATCGTGAAATTTCGCGAAAAAAATCAATGTACAGACAGAGGTTACAATTTTATATATATATAGATATATATATAGTTTTGAACGGACCTCATTTTCGTCATATCCTGGGTAGGATCGATGGACATTTGAAGAAATTTTTCGAAAATCGCGTCATGAGTACGACCTCAATAGCTGATTTCCCTTAAGGGAAATCTGCTAAAAGATTCGACCTTACCATCTGGGCGATCAAGTCAAGACTAACAATGATGGAGGTACCACTCTGCTGATAATATTGATTCGTTAAAATGTTATACAGTGTAAAAATTTATTAACTACAAAGTTTCAACTTTTGAAAAATCGATTCCATGAGAAGCACATTTACATCTATATTTAATCGGCAGGCTTTTTTAAAAAATATTTGATAAATATACCATGTATTTCTTATCTCAGATTTCTTGCTCACAACATATTGTTTGTTTTTAATAATGTGGGTATTTTCTTTTCTCTTCTTTCCTTCTGGTTACGTTTTGTCATTATCTAAAGTATCTATCTCGTCAAAATTAAATGAATTTTTAAATGTCAAAGATTGGTCGGCCAAAGATGGTCTATTTTCTAAATTATCGTCATTTCTGCAATGCTGTTTCAATCTTTTCTTTAATATCTTTGACCCCTATATAAAAGTTTTCACAGGTAGAGTAGTTTATTTGAAAAACATTGCATTTTGTTTCCTTGGCTTTTAGTTTATCTTTTATACGTCTGAAACTTTTACTGATTTTATCCCCATATGCCCAGGCTTTTGTATTCATTGTTAGAGTGCAATATTTAGATCTGTATCTTGTTTTGTTTAGAAAAAAAAAAATCAACTACTCTGAAAATTAATTTTTTGGTGGTTAAGGTTAAAAATTTCCCCCAAACACAACGTTTGATTAAAAACAAAATTGGCATCATAATGTTACCTATCACTCTTGCATTCAAAGCTATCTCAACTTCTTTATTCAACTATTCTTTCAGTTTTCAAGATACCTAAACAGAGGAGGAATGGATCTAGGTTTGGCAACGGAACTAATCAAGAGCTCAAGAAAGTTTAGTAAGCTACTTGAGATCCTGTAATATATCTAGTTACGTTTATCGTCCACTATTGCTGAGTATCTTTCCCCTCGTTGCCCTTATTTTTTATTTATAACTTATATGTTCTTGCAGAGGTATCCGGTTAGCTCTGGACACATTTAGAATTCATAATCATGTTCTATGTTATTCATTCCAAGGCTTCACTGTAAGGAATATTACTACATTTTAGATTCCAGTACATTCAGAGACTTGGTTGCTGCATGGGTACTATAGGCAGTTAGTGTATTTTGGAAATGTTAGTAAGAATAAACGGAAATCGGTTTTTAATAAATCTCTTCTCTTCAATTGATACACCATTTAAATTATAATCATGGAACCTATTGTTCATTACTAAGTGTCATTTAACAATCAACATTTCTTACTCGCCCAAAGCCGTTATCATTTAGTGTCCTCCTTGTTTCTATTCTCAATTCTATGGTTTATGTCTTATTTTTATTAATTGTCTTTATTACTAGTATTTAATGATTTTTTGTTGTATTTAATTTTTTATTTGTTATTTCAGTTTTTGTTATTTTTCTATAATTTTGTTTTTATTTTACATTGTGAAACTTTGAGCCAAATCGCCAAGATGCGGGGATGCTCCTGTATAAATAAATAAATAAAATAAATATTCTCAAAAGTCCCATGTCAGTGAAGCAGGCCGACTGGATACAGTACAATTGAGATCTGCATATACATGCTTGAAAAGTTTTGTGCTTAATGAACTTTTGCATGTTATTGAAACATGTTACTTAATTACATTCTACAGTAAATTGAAAACCGGTCCCTAATAATCTGAAACGGATTTATTGAAACTCGATGGAACTCTTAATTTTCTGTCATGTTACCTAATTAGTTTGAGCTGTCTATTGATACAGGATTCTCTATGGCCTTATGCACGTTTTGACACTAGGTACATTCATGCAGTTTACCAATGCTTAGTAATTAATTACCTTATGTTATTTACCAGTACATGGATATTAATTAGCTTATGCAATTTATTCTTCCTATTAAGCTTCATTATGACTCCTTTAGCGAGTTCAGATTTCAAAGTTATTTTGATTCTTTTTAAAGAAATATTACTGCCCTTCTGTCTTCTGGCGGAATACATGATAACGGATGAAAAACAATGACGAACATAAAAAATAAAAATATAATAGAAACATTTTCTCTCCAAAGGAATATAAAATGGATGAAGATATGAATTCTCATTCATAGGTCATCCGTTACTTTGAGAAGATGGTAAATCGAAGAAAAGGATCGTTTGTTATCTCTTTTTTTCCCTTCTTTTTAGGTGGATGGAATTACCAATTTACTTCAAATAAAAATAGGTATATATGGACTTCCCTTATACTTAAAAAGTGATATACATAAATAATATCTGTTAGTCTCTGAAATATTGTTTGAGAACTATTCATCCATTATAGCTGGGGTATTTTTTTTCAACCAATAAATAAGAAATGAAAGTAATCCACTTTATAAAGTAATAGATTTTTCAACATAGCCTTATTCATACACTAACATTTCTGTTGATGCCTTATGCCCTTCAGTTTAATGGGTTTATTTCAATTTTTCTCCACTGTTCAAGGAAACATATTGACCTTGCATGTTTAGCCGATGATGATGATGATCTCATTCCGTTTTAGGTTCGTTCCAGGGCGAGCAATCAGGGTTTCTTTCTATTGATGATTATTGGGAATTTATTTGTTGAACTAAACAAATCTAAAAGAAACCGCAGTCGTTTAATAAAATAACTGTTGAGTAATATTGTTTTCTTCAAACGGGTTTAAATAGTAAGGGGTTCGTTCCAGGGCGAGCAATCAGGGTTTCTTTCTATTGATGATTATTGGGAATTTATTTGTTGAACTAAACAAATCTAAAAGAAACCGCAGTCGTTTAATAAAATAACTGTTGAGTAATATTGTTTTCTTCAAACGGGGTTAAATAGTAAGGGTTATTACTTTATAAATTTGACCAATTCACGTATATGTACGTTGTCAATTTTGACTTCCCTTTAGAGAAATCAGTTATTTTCTTCTTCTTACAGTTTTCTTTGATTCAAACTATTTAGTTTTGTTGTTCTCACGAAATTTTCTAAAAGTGAATTCAAGTATCCCGCCTAGCTACGTAATGACTAAATGAGGTCAGCAAGCTGCACATAGAAACACGCAAGCATGCACGCGCTTGCTGAGTGTATGCTATCGAATTTGCAAGAGCAAGATTGCAACGTGAACATAAAAATCCACTTAATACATTCAATTTAGATTGCTTCCCAGACAATCTGGGCGATTTAAAGTGAAGAGCAGGGAGAAAATATGATTGCCGACTACTGTTGGAGCTTGCAACCAGATCAACCTGAAGTCGTCCATTCAATACAACAGATCATTTGTTGAATGTCAGTGATGATGATGATTGTCAGTGTTGAATAGAAATTTTACTGAAATATGAAGTAATTCTCTTAGAATTTTTACTCAAAATAGTAAAACTGTAAATTTCAATAAGTAAAGCTGTTAGCAATCATCTAATATTGTTTTCTTAATCAGGACCCTAGAAATACTCAATAACAATAAAAATATTCCAGGGGGAAAAAAAAAGTTTTTGACCAGTGAGATAAGCGGATATTCTATGCGGCGTCATCAATAGTTCTAGGGCCTAGAAATTTTATTTGATCAATGCAATTTAATATTTCCTTACATTAAATCCTAGTGGATAAGGTTAATCCTTAATTCTGAAGAAGTTACTTTCATCTTCACAAATACTATACTACTAATTGTTATTTATTAATTTCCACTTTGTATGCTACGGACTACTTGGGACGAGATATCTGCTCGTTACCTGCCTTGTTGTTTGCCAGGAAATAATGCCCTTTTGCCCAGACCACCAAGACTCTTTAAATGTAACGAAATCAAAACAGTTAAAGTGGTAGATATAGATAATGAACTGTCTGTCATCTTATTTTGACCTCTGTGACTCCTAATAATAGAGAGAGAGTAGGTAAATAACAACTTTTATAGGCAATTACCAATATGATTGGTTCTATAAAAGTTTCCATACAATAATGGAGATATTTCAATTTTTCATCATTAGCACAATTTCATTAGCTGATTTACTTTAAGGGAAATCTGCAAAAACAGACAATGCTTTTCCAACTTAGTTTGGAGTATAATGATTGTACAGTTAATGAATAATATGTCCGTTATCATCCAATTAATTACTAGTTTTGAAATAATCCTACAATAATGAAAATAATTATTGAAAAAGTAATCCATCATAGATTTGGTATTAGAAGAATGGTATCTTTGAACTACGGTAAACTTATTACTGTATTTCATGACAAAGAAAATCCAGATATAAGTAGATTTATTTTTCTTTATAATATACTCTGCATTAGGACAAAATTAAACTTTTGAAAAAATGTTATTTCAACCTAAAGAATGGAGGTTTTTTTTTTCAAGAGTATAAATGGTAATTTATGGGATTTTTCTTTGTTTTAATCTGCCTTACTCTAAAGCTTAGGCTGTCAATTAGATGACAAGTTTGTTCAAGTTTCAAAGACAGGAAGAGCTTCCTGTCCAAACTCAGGATAATAATCCTATTACTCTGAAAATAACCATTTAATCAGAAATTCCTTTGTTATTGAGGGCTCCGGGCAACATATACCTATTTCTGTAAGAAAACCGTCCCCGATAGAAACCTCAAGTATTATCGAATTATTTTATGCCTTTAGCAATAATAATGGATTTTATAAGAGAAAATTCGTCTTTATAGCAGCAATCTACGACTTGTGGAGGACACTTAATTATGAATTGTAAGTGAATATACAATCCAGATTTAATAAGTGTAAAAAATATAAATTGCAAAATTCACATATACATTATCTCCTACCTCTAAAGTACATAGAAGGAGAATGTTGTTTTAAAGAATTGAATGTTGGAAGTTTTTTTTTTGTTTTTGTTTTTTATTTTGTTAATAAAAAATATACTATTATATTTTTTAACATTGATTCACAGGGTTACTGTTCCTTTTGAATTCAATAATTTGATGAAAGCTGACCTTATCATCTCATTTTTATTATAATAAATACTAAGAGTGGTTTAAATAAATTAACGAGTTTTTTAAATCGTACATAAGAGTTGATAAATCGTGACTACGACAAACATTTAGTTCGTGCATTCTAAGTAAAGTATCTAGGAACTGATATTATTCGTTTAGTGTAAACTTAACAAATTTTCCTCTCAAATCTCAGAAAAGTTTTTAAAGCAATATTGGCTGATTTGAATATAAATATGAATACTTGAATACTAATCTAATTTTCTTCTGATAACATTTAATTCATAAGTGAATTAAACTCAGAACGAGTTTCTCGTGGCCTTGGTCAGATGAACGATCGATAGAGTCGACATTGCTATGCTTGGACCATTTCCTTTTGCAGCACCAATTAGACCCCCTTTGTAGGGATAGACCGTATTCCACCACCATCCTGACGTTACCTAGTCCAGGGAGGACTTACCATCTACCTTTAAAACCATTGTCACGACACCTTCCATCTTGTATTATCAACATATTGTCAATATAATACAATTTTAAAATATTTGAAGGTTCTAAATATAATAGTGTTATCAATTTCGATTGAGTGCAAATTATGATGCCTTTTAGTCCGAGACAATTTTTTTTTTGTTTTCTCCTTCTCGCTACTTATATCTCAATTTATGGGGTTTTATATATTTCAGTTTGTTGAATTCATGATTATTCCCGATTTCATTAATGCACGACAGTCCAACAAGAGGCTTCACATTGATATTTGATGGCTTCCACTTTTTAAGTATTTTCCTGTAAGCTCAAACAACTAACCTAACATTTATTGATCCTACTTAGGGTATGACGAAAATCATACAATTATACACTGAGATATTCGCTAGAAACTATAGTGGAAGACAATAATTTTATTCATACTCATACAAGTATTTTTAATAATAGGGATACTATGAACAATGATGTCATGTTTTAGACTTGTATTTAACCCTATAGAACTCGCGCCGTGAGCAAAATACTCACACCCCGAAGAAAAATGTTATATCTATTATTATACGTCTTTTCGCATAGTACTACTCAATCTAGCTACACCTTGTAGCCTTCTCTTACCACCCTCGTTGACTCCCAATCATTAGTATCAGCTAACTGTCGCCAGGACAAAATTAATCAGCCGAAGTAAGTTAAGTGTGAGTGTTTTTCTCACAGTGCGAGTTCTGGCGGAACGTTTTTAGCAGATTTCCCTTAAGGGAAATCAGCTATTGAGGTCGTACTCATGATGCGAGTTTCGAAAAATTTCTTCAAATGTCCATCGATCCTACCCAGGAGATGACGAAAATGAGGTCCGTTCAAAATAATATATATATATATATATATATATATATATATCTATATATATATATATATATATCTATATATATATAAAATTGTAACCTCTGTCTGTACATTGATTTTTTTCGCGAAATTTCACGATAACTTTTCGTTTCACATGTCATAGACACCATAACTGCATTTTGTTTCTTTGGTGTCTGTTTGTTTGTTTGTTTGTTTATTTGTTTGTTTGTTTATTTGTTTGTTTGTTTGTTTGTTACCTTTTCACGCATAAACGGCTGACCCGAATTTTATGAAACTTGGTATGTATATTACTACTAGCCCAACTTAGACTTTAGGCTATATTAATATTCTCTAAGACGAACAGGAGTGGGGGTTATAAGGGAGGCCTGAAATTAAAAATAGCGATATTTCGTTTCCTATTGCTTTTTCAGCAAATATGCCCTTAACAAAAGTTGTTTATTTTGTAATTTAGAGTAACTGTTGTTATATGCACTTTTGCCGTATACGGAAGTATAAATGAGTTATACGCTAAAAACTATAGCGGGAGTCCACAATTTTATTTGGCACAAAAGACTCAACCGAACTATACCAAACTCGCTATGTGAATTAATACTAACGATTTCCTTATAATAAGCCATACTAACATTTCTAGGGACGGGCAGGAGTGGGGGTTATAAGGGAGGCCTGAAATTAAAAATAGCGATATTCCGTTTACTATTGCTTTTTCAGCAAATATGCACATAACAAAAGTTGTTTATTTTGTTATTTAGAATAACTTTTGTTTTATGCACTTTTGCCGTATACGGAAGCATAAATGAGTTATACGCTATAAGCTATAGCGGGAGTCCACAATTTTATTTAGCACAAAACACTCTACCGAGCTAAATAAAACACTGGGTATGTGTATTAGTACTAACGCCTTCCTTATAATAAGCCATATTAACATTTCTAGGGACAAGCAGAAGAGGGGGTTATAAGGGAGGCCTGAAATTAAAAATAGTGATATTTCGTTTCCTATTGGGGTATCGGCAAATATACACATAATAAAAGTTGTTTATTTTGTTATTTAGAGAAATATGCTCAACAATTCTTTTCAATATGAACTATCAGGTACCTCACCTGGAAAAATTAATTCAAATTATAATATTTTGTCCTTAATAACTTAAATCTATGCATAATGCACAGGAAACGGGAAATATGAAAATATCGAGGACAGTGAAGTCTTACATAAAAAATTAATTTTATTATTATCAAATCCACAGAAACGACGGGTATTAACCCTAAACACTGGGAAGGGTAAATGTCTAAATATTGTGCAAAGTAAAGCCTTGCCAAAGAATACCATCACCATCCAGCCGCAAATGAATTCCCGGGCGAAGCCGGGTATCTGAGCTAGTATATATATATATATATATATATATATATATTTGTCTGTTAACGCTCTAGCGGTCGCAATTCTTGTTTGATCTTTACCAAACTCGGAATTTAATCGTTTTATGTAAAAAGGAAGACTAAGTTCGTTAATGGCTGAAATCGGACCAGTGGGAGGGGGGGTTTAGAGGGGGGATTTTTGAAAATTCAAAATATCTCCGTTATTATGCGTCGGATCGAAAAATTGTATAGAATACATCTTATTGCAAATTAAATTTACTATAAATATTGTTCTATTCATTTATTCTGTATCTTGAATATTAACCGAGATATTTGCATTTGTATTCTGCGTGATACTGGTCACCAGTAGGCTATGTTCGAACTTTCCGGCGAGAGCTCTGGCGGCCGTTTCTATAACTTCGCCCCTCGTGAATAGGTTTAGAGGTTAGGTCAACTGTTTTTTGGGGCTAAAAACTACTGGGTTGTTACGCCCTAAATAATGTTTAAGGTTTAGAGGTTTCTTACTACTACAGTTGTTATTAGGCAGATTTCCCTATTGTAAAACTTCACGTGGGAAATCTGCTTAGTTTACGCAGCCCCTGCGTGACGGACTTTTTTTTTGGTTTGTTGTGAGTGTTTTTTCATCAAGCGAATTCTGGTGGAACTTTTTTCTTTTTTAATACATGAGTTCTTCTCATCTAGCGAGTGCTTTGATGATTTACGGAAAACAGTTTTTCTTTTATTTTGTTTCATCGGAAATAAAATTACTCTGTTCCCGAATAAATTGTCGATAACCACTCACCATATTTTGAATATTTTTATTATATATTAGTATTTGTTTTTTATAATAAATAACAAATTTCTTTGTTGAAAATATTTTATTTACCAACTTTTTTTGAGGGGAAATAGGTGGTGTGAGAAACATTCTCACGCGCGAGTTCTCAGATCACTCATTTTGACGCGAGTTCTGGAGAGTTAAATATTCCTATTATTTAATATTTAGAATAACTGAACTTTATATAATTTAAAGGAAATAATTGAGCGGAAATTGTGAGGAGATAACAAAGTCGGTTCCTGGAAGACATACCTTTGATCAGGCCTACTTGGGTGGGAAGAGGTAGTTGATGCTTAATAATTGAAAGTAATGATGATGTTTGTTTTAAGTTACAGCTAGACATTAAATGGCGTATTTAAACACATTAAATTTACGTGATAATGACTTATACAACATTTATTATTTGCTCTTTTAGTGGTGTTAGGTTTCCCCCCAGAAATGATTCGTTAAATATCATAAATTATTTGAATAAAACAATGTTAAAAGGGATTGAAAATGCTGGGGAGGTGTACCCATTTACTTATGCTAATTATTAACCACTAATATGTTACACATAACAGAGCATAAGTATGTACACCTATGACTACAAAGGTTCTCCTTCAATTATACATTAGAGTATTTTTAATAGTAATAACTAAATACTTAAAATAGATAAAATCTTGGTGCTTGGGAAAATAAATTTGTATTCTTGCATAGTTTATAATAAACAATGTGTCTTTATTATGAATTTTATTGCCTATGGTGCTTGAATGATTGACATCAATGATTATTTTTTATATTGTAAACAGTATTTTGAACATTGGAGAGGGATTTATTAAAAATTAATTTTTTTTTTATTCTTTGAGACTAAAAAAATCTTTAATTTCGCTATAGTTACTAGGATAAATAGTAAGCTAGTAACTTGTGACGGAAAGTGTAAAAATATTGTGCTTAGTAAAGCCAAAAGAAATTACTATCATTATTCAGTTTCCCAGAGCAAAGCAGTCATGATCATCACTTCGATTTCATTTTCTTATCTTTAAAAACTAGGTTCATTAATAGCTGAAATTGGACTTATTGTCCTATACATACAATTTTCTTTTTCTCTTATAATATATTATTGGGCTTCTTTCTTTTCACCCTCCAGGAAACCCATTCATCCGATTTCCACTTGAAGAAACTGAGTTGTTAAACATCTCATACTCACCTTAATATCAAATTCCTTTTAGCAGATTTCCCTTAAGGGAAATCAGCTATTGAGGTCGTACTCATGGAGCGATTTTCGAAAAATTTCTTCAAATGTCCATCGATCCTACCCAGGAGATGACGAAAATGAGATCCGTTCAAAATTATATATATATATATATATATATATATATATATATATATATATTTGTCTGTTAACGCTCTAGCGGTCGCAATTTTTGTTTGATCTTTTCCAAACTCGGAATTTAATCGTTTTATGTAAAAAGGAAGATCAAGTTCGTTAACGGCTGAAATCGGACCAGTGGGAGGGGGGGTTTAGAGGGGGATTTTTGAAAATTCAAAATATATTTCCGTTATTATGCGTCGGATCGAAAAATTGTATAGAATAAATCATATTGCAAATTAAATTTACTATAAATATTGTTCTATACATTTATTCTCTATCTTGAATATTAACCGAGATATTTGCATTTGTATTCTGCGTGTGGTCACCAGTAGGCTATGTTCGCACTTTCCGCCGAGAGCTCTGGCGACCGTTTCTATAACTATTCGTCCCTCGTGAATAGGTTTAGAGGTTAGGTTAACTGTTTTTTGGGGCTAGAAACTACTGGGTTATTACGCCCTAAATAATGTTTTAGGTTTAGAGGTTTCTTACTACTACAGTTGTTATTAGGCAGATTTCTCTATTGTAAAACTTCTCGTGGGAAATCTGCTTAGTTTACGCAGCTCCTGCGTGACGGACTTTTTTTAATGATCTTTTTGTTATGGGGTAAATAGAGAATGGCTGGTTAAACTTAAGGAACATTTATTGTATAATGGCTTTTTTCAATTACTAGTAGGTGCACTTTAGTAATAGATGGAATACTTTTTAAATATTATTCTTTTGTTTACTTGTTTTCAAACTAAAATAACAAGTTGACCTCAGACACAGAAAAATAACGTAGGGGCCTTCTTGTGAATTATTTTCTTACATAACTTTTTAAAAACCCTATGGAGAATGTGAGCAATAAATAATTTAAGCCGAAAGCCATACAATAGAATATTGGGCTCTTGGCACCGAGACACATAAACGCAGAGTAGATATTTGTCTAGGTGCCAGGAAGATCCCTTAGAGTTGGACAGCCGTCTTTCAACCACTTTTATTTAATAGATTATTCATTTATTTACTCTAAGCTCGAAGATGTCTCACTCGAATCAATATTCTGTTAGTGTGCTTTCCAGGAATAAACTTCTTGCTTTTCCTCCACAATAACAAGTGTTTAGATACTTCATTGACAAAATACAGAAGTAAACACAAACTGGGCGTTGGATCTATTTCTGTCGTTTGTGCTGTATAAAATGTCTTTCGAACAATATTTTAGCAGATTTCCTTCAAAGGGAAACAACTACTGAGGTCGTACTCATGACGCGGTTTTCGAAACATTTCTTCAAATGCCATCGATCCTACCGAGGAGATAATGAAAATAAGGTCCGTTCAAAATTATATATATACATATATATAAATTTTTGTTTGATCGTTACCAAACTTGATATTTAAACGTTGTAAATTGATTGAAAGATTTCTCATTACCGTTTGTATTTATTCTCTTAACATTCATGGTATTGTTACGAGTGTGTAGAATTATCTATTGTAAACCTCGCATGGGAAATCTGCTTAGTTTACGCAGCCCCTGCGTGACGGACTTTTTAATGTGGTTCTTAACATTAATGCAAATTAAGCCGAACGTGCCGAAGGCATTCCAACGTGTCCCTTATTCCTATTATCCATTGGCTACAAGATTTTCCTTTGCATTACTTGTTTTTAGGGTAGGTTTGTTTTACTAACTGTTAGCTTAAACGACTTTATGCGTTTCTATGTCTGAGTTTAACTAATTTTCTAATGTAGATGTAATGTGGACTGCTGAGTAATCCTCTTAATAAATCTTGTGTCGACTAAACAATCTATATAGTTACTACCACCCAGCGTTTGTATAGGATGCCTATAATCAATTGGCTCATAGCCAACAGACTAGTATAAAAACTGGTGAATCAAGTAACTTTATGTGGTCAAATCAAAAGCTCTGTACATCTGTGAAGGGGAGTCAAGAATATTGTGTGTTTATTGAATAGATAATTCATTTATACTGTAGTTATAGACTATAACTACATATATCCAGCTCAGTTTTAGTAAGAATAATAGTAACGTATTATGAATGAGTCTGTTGAATAACGTTATGTTAAATACATGCTGTACTAGGCATTCGATTAAAATGCTTAAACATTCCTTTTTGTTTATTCTTATTTTAAAAATGACTTCTGGCTGATAAGCTGAGGAGTATCCGTGGGTGCCTGTATTATTCAGATATTCTGGATTTCCCATATGCAAACATACTCTGGTGTAATAAATATTCTTCAAATCCTAAAGTATAAGCTGCCTTCGTTACCTTTAACCTAATATATACTTTAAAAAAATTAAATCAGTTTCCAGGCTAAAGCTGTTGTTTATTGTATAAAAAGATTATAATGAAAACTCCCCAATATTGATGGTGACAGGAGATCCAGTAAAGTAATTGAGGCCTGGTGTTTGACCAGTCTTCTTATTTTATTTTTAACTTCTTTGTATTTAATTTTACTTCCATCCTTTCATAATTCAGCTTATAACAAGATTTATTTTAATGATAGGAATTACTATTAAAACTGCCCAATGTCTACTTTATAACCTGCTCTCTTATCCCTTTTAAACTCTTAGGTATTATCGTTTTTAAAATTAGGGTAAATATTGTTTATTTGGTTCATGAAACGTTTAATAAATTAAAAAAAATCATTTACTGGTCATTCTACGTTGATATTCTGGCCGGTGTCATAGCGCTTTCGATGCAGTGCATCGTCGTCAACAGGCGATAAAATGTTTTTACTGTGGAAGTCTCGTTATTTTCTGTAATTTTCTAATGAATATATCATTTAAATGATGAATACAATATTTTACTTTCAAGCGTTCCTGATTATAATTCAGAATAAATACAATATAATAATACTACTTGTTGCGACAACATACCTCAAAGAGGGCTGTGCACTAAGCTTTCTCAGCCAAATTAATATATGTATCAGTAGGTGTTAATCTCACATGGGTTTCCTTTTGTAGGCTCTTGTCGATACCGTTTCATCTATATTTAGCTGGAACTCGCATTGGTTAAATTTTGTTTTGTTTACTATTTGAAGATTTAACAATTTTTATTGATGAGTGAAAGGTATATTTATCTGAGCAATTAGGTAGTTAGTAGTCGTTTCTACTTGTTGTACTCTTTGGTCCCCTTTATTATTATTTTATTTATTTATTGTTATTATTCTGATTTCTTTGGTCAAATCATTATCAATGTTGTATTTCCTTTTTACTTATTTGCATACTTCATAATTTAAACTGTAGCACGTAGACCAATAATGTAGAGTTAAAAGCTACTAATATTGGTACTCCATCATGTATTCCTAATTTACAGGACAGGTTCCAAGGCCCTGATAATCTTTCAGCTCTAGTGCCCAATTATTAGGGCATCTAAACTCAATTCACTCAATGGAACTTAATCAACAGTGGTACTAGAGAGGATAGGAAGATACTATTCCTGGACGAGCTAATAGAGAGAAAATTAAATGGACAGCTGGGTCACTGCTTTCTATTTACAGAAAACGCCGCATCACATAAGGAATAATTCGTTCACTAGTCGCTAGAGGTGAGAAAATATCAGTCTCAGTTTCTGCCAAAGGTAAAACTCACCTGATGGTTCTACAAAAACAGCTTTAGGAAGGACGGAATCAATAAATAGTTCAACAAATTAAAAGAAAAATTAAGCATGTGAAGAAGAGCACCAACCAATGACAATGCACAGAACGCCTAATAATAATATTTTAAAGGTACAACGTGTAAGATTGCAAGAATACTTAGGGCAGATCTTTAAATGATACGTAGCGTCAAGGATCATCGCCATAACAAAATATAGTACTGAGTGTGTAGTATAACGGTTCAGAATACATCAAACTGGCAGACGGATTAGCACCAGGGTCGCAGAACACGTGTGAGAACGTTTCAAAAATTTTCAGAACATTTTTGGCTTATCCGTGTCTTTTTCAAGATCAGCAGATTAAAATCATTGAAGATTTGAGCTGCCCCATTTTTGATTGAGGGCAGTTCGCTTTGTCAGCTCTATTATACAAATCACTCACTACTTATAGCCAGAATAGAGTGGTAAAAGTTCTTCTGTATTCACAATTTATACTGGCTTTTATAATCCCCCCGGCTTTTCTAATCTTGTATAATCACCTGCGAATTATTTTTATTTACCAATAGAAATGGATAGGATAGGCTGAGGTTGGGAAGGTAAAAAAATTAAAGGGTAAAACAGTGAGTAAAAGATTAAAATTATTTCAGCTGATTTAAGTTAAAACTAATACGAAGAACTTATTCAGTTTTTGGTGGATACCATTTACTATTACGGGGAAGAATCCTAAGAAGTTTTGTGAATGACTACTGGAAGAACTGGCTAATGTGATTTGACTGGAGCTAACGAAGGAATATTAACTTTCTTACTTCAAACCATTTTTCAGAATAATTCCAACTATTTAAATAGTCTCATCAATTGCGTTAATCTATTCCTTCCCAAAAGTGATCAGTTACAGCAGCCTTTATGCTTTTAAAGTTTTTATTTAATGTGAACCTCGTTTCGTCTGGAATATTTTACTTTTCATACTGTGATATTTAAATTATTAACTCACAAATTACTTATTGGAGATACTCGCGGGTTAATTCCGAAAAGGTACCGTTAAACATATTACGTGTCATAGTAACTCAGTGAAAACTTTATCGGTATTACATTTTTAATGTGTTTAGTTTGATAATTTACAACTCACTTAATCCGTTTGAATTTATATACAACTGGATAAATCTCTTTTTGTTTTTCGCATGAAATCCCACTTTTTCATTTAAAGTTGAAATACTGCTTCTCTCTCTTTAAAAAAAAAAACTTTTTTATTTCTATTTTTATTCCGATTGGAATGGCATTTCCAGTTTCATTATGCTCGCAGTTCCATACTGCTTGAATAAATTTCTATATTCTTCCACCTATTTTATAAACCATGCTCCGACAAATTCATTTGCAAGACATCCAAGCCTCCAATAGTTTATATTGCGTAAATATAAACATAAATTTTTCAATTTTATTTATTTTATTCAGTATTGATTCATAATAAACTCACGCACATATACGAATCAGTAATTTTTACATACTGCCAGGGTGTCTTTTTTCATTAACGTATCTTTCAATAAAACTGATGTTGGCACCACATGACTTCCTTGTACTCCTATTAACTTAAATTGTCCGTTACGAAGGTGCTATGTATACTAAGTAGATTTCCCACGCGGTGGCAGGACACATTAATTGTTCTCTTCTCACCATATATTTTCTTTTTTCTAAGTCAAAATTCGATTAATAGTAGTGGTGAGTTTACTGATAGATGAAAATAATAATTTGTGAATATTTCGCTTAATATTTGAGTTAAGAGAATATGTTTAGAACAACAATTGTAGAACATCAATAGTTTAACAAGATTCGCTCTATAACATTTTTCAACACGACTCATAAGAAAGGAGTTATTTTGAATTTTAGGATTCCTCTGTCTCTCTCTCTCTCTAACCCCCTTCCCACCTATTGCGGGTTTTATTTCAGCCATTAACAAATATGACCATTAGAGTTGAAAGAAACGGTTTAATATTGATTAGATGAATTATACATTTACGAGTCAAAATAGGAAAACCTTAATTCATGACGTCAAGACACCATGTTGACTGTGTATGTGCATGTATATCACACAGTAAAAGTTCAATGAAGACAGTATTTGGTGTTCGAATAAAGCAATTCATGTATAACAGCTTTTTGTTAACATGACATGAGTAGGAGTGGGCGTATTCTGAAGACTGAATGTGACTTGCTCCAATTCATTCACACGATTTCAATTGAAGGTAATAAATGTTCTAAATTATCCGCCTCAATAGTTCTCTTTCTCCGTTCCAATATTTCGAATCCAAAAATGTTCAAGAACATAATTTATAGATATTTTCACGATAAAAAAAAATAGGCTTTATATTGTTTTTTTTTTTTTTGTATCTCTAATAGGGGCGAAGAAGTTATCAAATTTTATTTCCGCCCCCTCTTATTAGTTTGATAATGGAGGGAGCACGGGGAGGCGGTACAACAACCCGAAAAGTCTTCCATTGAAATATTTCCTTTACTTCGTAAAATGAAAATAAATTAAACGTATAGACTATATTATTATTTATAACTTAATACATCGAAGTATTGGACCATTTCTAAATGTAATGACAAAAACTGATCGTTTTTTTATTTATTAAACCCCCATTTATGCTATTATTGCTGATCGGGACCTGTTATCTTGCCAGGATGGGGCGTAAGAATATTTTGAATAAATAGAAAATAAAGTGTGTAACATACAGTCTTAATTTTAAGAGATGAATTATGAGAAATGATTTAGGAGTTGTGCGTGAATTAAACATGGAAATGGGTGAGGGGAAGTAGGAGAGCGCGTGAAGGAGAGTGTCATCAAATGGCTCAATTACACCAGCCTATTGCCAGTTAATGCGGCAATACCGTAGTCGAGAAGTAAATGGGGTATTAGTGGAAGGGCTTACTGACTTACTCGAATCCAATTATATAACATGAGTTATTATTTGGGAAAAGGTTGCATGGATAATTAGGTTTCGTTCACGATGCAAGGGGGAATAAACGTAAGCTATTTTGAGAGGATTGCTTTTTTAAAGAGAGTTAATTTGGAGAAGTGAAAAATTGTGGATCCACGTGGTAAAGTAGGTCGAATGAGTGAGTAATTTGATAATAGGATTGAGAAAGGAGTGGAGAAGGTGAGAGGGTTGCCGAGGAAACATAAGGAGTGGTATAATTGAATAGAGGTATTGTTTAGCTGGAAATTTGTGGGAAGTGATTTACCTTTCTTAGGCGCATATCTTACAGGGAGAAGGAGATAGGACAGCAGAAAGGGAGTGGGAGAAAGTCAGTACAAAATATCTACCGCCAAAGAGATATAATTGCCTCACGTGCTACATCTTTCATCACTTTTCTCAACCTCCTCTACCCGTATTTTCGGCTCCATTGCATGTATATTGGAGTCTCTCCCTGCAAATATTAATTACTGATCCGTCCGAAAATGTATCCATCCGAAGCCAAACAACTTTCTGTCATTTGATCTCATTCTCAATACAGATGTTCTCTGTTTCTAACCACTTCTTCACTGCCATCTTTTCGGTTGCTTCTTAATTTCTAGATTTATTTGTATTCAATCGAATCAGGACCTAGAATGTGATACACTGAGCCATAATAAAACATTTTAAAAATCAAACACTTTTATTATTTCTGCCGAAACGATGAATGATAGGGGAACCGATTGACCAGAATCAATAATAAAGCCTTGTCCTCTACTAGTGTTTTAGCAAATTTCCCTTAAGGGAAATCAGCTATTGAGGTTGTACTCATGACGGAATTTGCGAAATGTTTCTTCAAATGTCCATCGATCCTACCTAGTAGATGACGAAAATGAGGTCCTTTCAAAACTGTATATATATATATATATATATATATATATATATATTTGTCTGTTACCGCTCTAGCGGTCGCAATTTTTGTTTGATCGTTACCAAACTCGATATTTAAACGTTTTATGCAAAAAGACAGATCAAGTTCGTTAACGGCTGAAATCGGACCAGTGGGAGGGGTGGGTTTAGAGGGGAGGATTTTCGAAAATTCGAAATATCTCCGTTAACATACGTCGGATCAAAATATTGTATAGAAACAATCTTATTCTAAATTAAATTTACTATAAATATTGTTCTATACATGTATTCTCTACCTTGAATATTAACCGAGATATTTACATTTTTATTAAATTTGGCCCGGTAATGGATGACAGTTTCCCGCCAAAAGCTAGTTCGGCTCTCGTATAGAGATTTCTCTATTGTATAACTTCACATGGGAAATCTGCTTAGTTTACGCAGCCCCTGCGTGACGGACTTTTAAGTTATGCAAAGTGCACTTTTAGAGTCAGTGCTCGCTCCATCGTCAGTAACTGCTGAAAAAGAACCTTAAGACTAAATAACAAACATAGCATGGCCAACAGTGTAAAAACAGTCACATAACATATATAGGATAAAAACCAATAGAAGATATAAAAAATAGTCAACCATTTAAATTAATAAAGATAAGCCTGCCATACGATAAGGTTGACTATTTTTTGTAATTTTATATCTTGTATATGTTTTGTGACTTTTTTTTTACTTTTTACTGTTGACCTTGCTATGTTTGTTCTTTAGCCTCTAGGGTTTTTGCCAGCAGGCACAGACGATGGAACGCTGATTCAGAAAGTGCACTTTGCAGAAATGAAAACACTAGTAGAAGACAAGGCCTTTTTATTGATCCTGACTTTTATTATTCTATCCTGCCAACAATATAGTTATTTAAACAATAATTTAGCCATTATTCCTTATGGTATACTTTTAGGTTTATATATCATTCTCCACTCATGAACATTACGTGTAAAGTAATTAAATACCTTTCAATTAGAATTAGATGAGTCCCGTTCGGGTACACACAGCTTGTTTAGTTTTAGACTCTCTGGTTTATTTGGAAGCGAAAAGCGGGTCACGAAGGTAATTGTAAGTGTTAATAGTCAATACAATGCTTGTATTCAACTACACATTATCAGGGCCGTCATATAATTATTTGGATAGTGAATTGTATTTACGGGAATGCTTTATTAGGGAAATGTGCATTAGTGTTGTGTGCGTGTGTGTGAGTGTGTGTATGCATGAGTGAATGTGTGTGGACACACTTCTATTTGCGTAGATACCCGAGGAGTTTGACGCAGAACTAACAAGTACTCATTATGGAGAATATTTAATAGTACTTTAACCATGAAATATATACTTAGTCTTATTACAGATTTTATCTTTTCAGTATCTCCTCATTTTTCAGAATAACTAACCAAAGGTTGCTAATTTCTAATAAAATTGAAATTATTATTCCATAAAATTAAAAAATCTTGCAAAAAATTTGCTAAAGATTGTCATAATTAATATAATACGTACTTTGCATAAGTAGTGTTTAAATGGTCTAAAACAGGAATATTTAAAATTATTTATTCGGATTAAATTTAGTATTTAGAACGTGCTATTGATATTTATTTTGTTATAGTTATTTTTTATCTCAATACTGATGTAATAATAATGTTTTCAAATCTTGGTTTCAACAAGTATTAATCGTATTTGATAAAAATTTTCCCATTTCATTTATTCGAATCGTTTTTAATAATATCATTATATTCGATTTATCGCTTTTGTAAATTACATTAATTTATCTTGACTGTCATTTTAGCAAACTTTCTTTATATTTTTCCTGTAACTGAGCCATTAAAAATTTCATGTGCAGTGTGCATTTCAATTTCTTTATATACAGGTTCCTTGCTACTGGAGAAATAGAGACTAGAAGGTGAGATGAGATGTGTCATTCCAGAACTTGGGAAACCTGCATATTTAAACAGCATTTGCGTGACGGACTATTATTTATTCAATTCATTTTTACACTTTATTGTGATTTTGTATTCATATTATGTTAATTTTCTTTTTTGTTGTGTAATTTTTTTAGTTATTACTCAACATTGCTGTGGGCTTTTAGGTATGGTAAATAAATTCAATTTTTTCTTTTGAAGCTGGGTATCGCCCAATACAGTAATCCATTCCCTTTAGTCAGCAACATTGTTCTCCGATTATAGATACTCAACTTCTGCAAGTTTTCGTCTAGCTGATCTAGACATCTCTACATAGATGGTTACCTTTTCTTCACCCCCTCCTGGGCAAACATCAGTTTGGTAGCAAGTTGGCTTCAGTTTTAGTGAATGACGGCATTTTTTTTGTGGGCTAACGGCTGGTATGAGGCTACCCTAAGGTACTGGGGGGGGGAATGGAAGGATAACAAAAATGCTTAAGGAGCTTCCCCTGCCTCTTAGGTACATCTGATTCCTGAGATAATTAATTCTCTTATTACTGATTACCTATCTTACACTGTGTTTCCGTTACTATCTCTAAATGTTCTAAAACTAGGTTACGCGCTCTCTCCCGAACCGAATACCAAGCCTCCAGGCCTATCCAGAGACTCAGTAATCTACCAGTGTCCGCTGGAGGTACCACTATCACTTTTTCTCAGCGAAGCCTAAAGTTATTAATGACATTCCCTTACGAATCTTTTTCAGAGCCACTCGCATCAATCTCTTAAATTCAATAGGTATATTTTGATTGCATAATCAGGTTTCCTCATATCCTCATATGAGTGCTGGAATCAACAAAGATTATGTGTAGTTTTACAAAATTGTCGCTTGACGTCTTTTGGATATGGTGTAGTTTTAATTTATAATCCTAGAATCCTGTATGGCATTTATGGCGCTATCCATCCTATCTAGAGAAGACAAAAAGTCCGTCACGCAAGGGCTGCGTTAACTAAGCAGATTTCCCACATGCGTCACGTATTTGCATTTATCTCAAAACTTAAAAGTTCAATGAGAACAATATTTGGTATTTAAGCTTCAAATAAAGTGATTCATAACATAATAGAATATTGAAAATATGTGATGAGTAGGAGTGGGGCTTTACTGGATACCGAAAACTAAAAAAATGCAAATATCTCAGTAAATAATCAAGATAGTGAAAAAATGTACATAACAACATTTATGTAACATTACATTTGAAATAAGATTGTTTCTATACAATTCTTCGATCCGACGCATAATAATGGAGATATTAAGAATTTTAGAAATTCTCCCCCTCTAAACCCCTCCTCCCCCTGGTCCGATTTCAGCCATTGACGTACTTGATCTTTCTTTTTGTATAAAACGATTATATACCAAGTTTGATAACGATAAGACAAAAATTGCGACCGCTAGAGCGGTAACAGACAAATATATATATATATATACAGTTTTGAACGGACCTCATTTTCGTCATCTCCTGGGTTGGATCGATGAACATTTGAAGAAAAATTTCGTCGAAAATCGCGTCATGAGTACAACCTCAATAGCTGATTTCCCTTAAGGGAAATCTGCTAAAATGTGGTCAGTACAAATATATATGTCTCTTAATGCAGTACAAGTAGGCGCAATTTTCGCAGATTTGCCTTAATCAACTAAGGAGGTTGTACTCATGACGTGATTTCCGAAACAAACCTCAAATGTCCATTGTTCCTGCCTGGAGATGACGTAAATCAGGACCGTTCAAAATTATATATTTAACCTCCATTTATAATCATTGAATGTTCACTCAGAAACAGAGATTATATGCTCAGAAGAGAACATAAGGGAAACCTGCTTCGTTTACTCAGCCCCTGCGTGACGAATTTTTATTTGTATGATCGTTATAAAACAATATTTAAGTGAATAATGAAAAAATCTTTTTCTTTTGAACCCGAACAAAAATGTTGTATTCAATGTTGTTAAACATTTAATTTTCTACAATTAATTAAATATAATCTTTTAATAGCTGAAATATTAAGCGAGCTATTTGTATTTTTTATTTCTACCTAGTTTTTATGCCTCCTTTCTATATTGGTCTATTGGTTAGAGCTGTCTGTAGCCTCCCTCATGTACCTTTCCAGATATTCATATCTATTCCTTTGTTAATACGCGCAGGAAAATACAAGTTTGTAGAAATTATAGTTGATATCAAGTAAGAAGGTTAAAAGTCTATGCACAAATATTAATTTATTTAGTGTTATTTTGCAACAGACATCTCATATTATTTAGAAGTCGTGCTACACAAATTAGTTAACTTAATGAAATACGTTATGAAAATGTCATAGAATATTTGATGTCTTGTAGGTTATAGTGAAGTATTTTAGTTCTTGATTAAATGGCTGCAATACTGCATAAAATATGTTAGTGCTAAAAATAAACAGTTCTATGGCTTCAGCAATAGGTTTTGGTCTGCTATCATTATTCTTTAGCTGCCTTAGAAGAGAGATTTATGAGAGACATGAAAATACTACTAGATAAACCCCATTCTAGATATTTAGATGCTACTTATTGATTAATGCATGCACTGATGGCCCCTAAAAATTGCACAGGAGTGGAGTTTAGATCCGCTTCTTATCAACTATGGAAGTTTATGGTTCCTAGGTCCAAATTCCTCTGTAAGATTCGACGTAATAATGAAGTAGCAAATATAAAAGTCAAAATTATTCCTGCTACGACATACTTCTATGCACTACAAGTTACTTCTATGCACTGAACTATATTTGTGCTTTAACGTCTCTCGGAGAAGGAAAAACCTACAAATTGGAAAACCTGTTAAGGAAGGCTAACATTAATGTATGGTAGAGCAAGACAGATTGTCACGAAGTACCCTCCTGGTCTATGAGAAAACCCGAGGAAAAATATCTTCACGTAGATGCTGTATAAATTATGCAAATTTCCCACGTGCTGGAATGAAACTCTGATAATTTTACTTCAACACCTTTGATTCTCTATTTTTCAGGTATTAATAGCCCCATATGAAACCAAAAGAATACAAATTACTCGGTTAATGCTCAAGTTAGAGCAAACATTTATAGAATAATAATTAAATTTCCAACAAGATAGTTTTTCAATCGAACTCGTAATCAGGGATGTATTTGTAATTTTTAATTCCACCCCCTAAAACTCCTCTGACCGGCTTATTTCAGCCATTACCTACTATTATCAATACTTTCGCATGGAACAGTAAAATATTTAGTATGGAATTGCTCATCTAAAAAACATGCAGTTGAGAACGTAAAATCTTAAATGATTACTTCACACTGACCATATTTATGTTGATCTTACATAATAAATGCCTGATGAAAACAATATTGGGTATTTAAGCTTGGAATAAAATGCTTCATGATATATTTAATTCTTGTTAAACGAGATGAGTTTAAGTGGAGATTTACTGTTTGCTGAAAAATAAAAAATTCAAACATCTTGGTTAAAAGAGAAAGTAGAGAAAACATGAGAAAACAATCACAGAGATATTTTGAAAATTGTTAATGCCTCCCCCTTCCTTGTACACACATACGAGTACATATTGTGTATGTGTAGGTATATATGTATGTATATATATATATATATATATATATATATATATATATATATATATATATATCATATATATATATATATATATATATATATAATATATATATATATATATATATATATATATATATATATATATATATATAATATATGGTATTCTTTAACGGCTCCAAATATTATGAAATTTTCTTCAGCTTTTGAGAATATACTCATGACGAGATTTTTAAAATATGTCTGCAAATGTAGGCATATATATATATATATATATATATATATATATATATGCCTACATTTGCAGGCATATTTTAAAAATCTCGTCATGAGTATATTCTCAAAAGCTGAAGAAAATTTCATAATATTTGGAGCCGTTAAAGAATACCATGACTCTCTTTTGTAGAAACTGCTTAAAGTAGAGAGAATAAAGAGCAGTTTCTCTGTTTTTAGCTATTTTCCGAGCCCTAATAGGAAACGTGCCTTGTGCGTTAGACGCACTGAAATGAAGGTTTAACTAAGGATCCATGTTTAATTAAAGGATTTTCTCTTGAAACAGAATCGCTTTTAGTGGTGATATTTACGTTCCTGGGCAAATGTTTACAGCCTGCTGTCCGTCACCCAACAAAGTTTTGATTCTTACTATGCTCCATGTGTCGAGTAGAAGAATGTGTTAATGAACCACCGCCTAGGTTATATAATGAAAATGATTATTTTAAAAATGCCTAAAGCGACGGAAATTTTAAATAATGATTATTATTATATCGCCAAACTTTGAAAATTTGATTTTAAAATCTTTTGAATAATTACTCAAGGCAAATAACAATATCCTTCTTCCAGTTATGCAACTTTTTAGAATACTAGATCTACAATGTTCACCAGCATACTCTCAGCTAAATCTTATTATATACTTTTAGAAACCTTATGGAGAACAAAATGAACAGCATGGCACCCTATGAATGATTCATCAGAATCCGATTTAACATAAGTGTATCCATTCACACACTAACACATTTATTACGCACACATGAATTAATTATTTGGAAAATGAAGGGCCCATTCATGGGGATCATCAAATAACTGATATTAAGGCTTCTTTCAATTTTTAAAATACTTGAATTTTATTTATCAAAAAAAATAAGGGAGTTTAGTGTGTGTGTCAAATGTAGATATGGGATGGTTAATAATAAAATCAAATCATTGGTTTTGACCAAAAGAACACTTTTTTCAGAAAATGCCATGAAATGGTTCATTACAATTTTGAATTTGATAACCCAAGTCAAGAGCCATTATAAAATATTGGTATCAGGTGTTGGAAAAGTGTAGGTTCAAATAGTCTGGAGATATCTCCAGCTGAACAAAAGGCTTCAATTTGATCAACTTCAATCTGAGGATGCCTAGGAATCTGTTGGTTCGTAACAAACTAAGTTGCATCTGCAACTTTCTTACGATTTGTGTTGCTGGTAAATGCCTACGTACTAATGGGGAGGATTATTTATTTATTTTATTTATTTAATTTAAATGAGTTCCACAACGCAGGCGATTTACTCATTATTAAAGTGTCATTAAAAAGTGAAATGCAAAAAAAAAAATAAAAAGAAACAACAACAACAAACGGAAAAAGAGTGAACTTTGGCAAATGATTTTTGAAGCATATAAAGGTGATATGAAGCAAACGATATTGTACGATATGGAAACATCAGGGTAATGAACATTATATATATAAAGGAAAATGTAACTATAGAAAGGGGGGGGGATTAAATAAATAAAAAAAATAATAAAAAGGGATAACCAAAAAAAAATAAAATAAATGAATAGAAAATAAATAATATTAAAGTTTATTCACCCTGCTAATATAGGAAATAAGTGAAGAGTGGTGTGTAGAAAGTGTAGATTATAGTGTGTAATATATGTTGGTGTCTTTTAGATGTTTAATGACTGAGTCTTTGTAATCACTGTTATCGGTCAAAAGTTCCTGTAAGTCATGTGGAATGTCTAAATTGTCTCTTCGTCGAAAGTCAGTCAATATGTGTTGTACAGTTATTAGCGACTAGTAAAGTAGTTTAATATATTTGTGTCTTAGTGAAATATTTATGTTATTCAGTGGCTATATTTTTTGAAGTTGCAATCGGCTTATGTGACGTTGATTAATGTAAATGTTCTTTGAGTGCTGATTGCACAAGTTATTTTAGTGATGGGAACCAATATTTTAAGTAATTTCCTTGTGAGTCTACAACGCAGGAACCATGGAAATCTAGTTTTCCTATAGCTGCTTTGAGGTAATCGCTATGGTGAAGCACCAATTTGTCGACGTCTTTATAGAGGATCTGTTTACTATAGGGAGGATGAAGCGTATCTAAACAGCACAGGTATGCATCTGATCGAAAAATGTGTTCTTGTTTGTCGAACTATGGTTATATTTTAACTTAGTGTAACTCTTTTTTAACACTTCGACTTTCCTATTATTGACGAGTTTGAAATTTTCTTCCTTAGTGTTATGCCAGTTGTTCACCTTAGTTGATGCTAGAGGTATTCATTTTCATAATAGATGGTTATTGCTGGGTGTGAATGAAAAACAGTACAGAGATAAATTTAAGAACGATAGGGAGTGATTTTTATAATGACGCTAATGAGGACGACCATAAGAAAGCTGACTATGAAGAGTTGCAGCGTCCCCAAAGTAAAGGCAGCCAATATAGAGATCTTGAATACCTGGAAATGAAAGTTGACAAGTTATTTTGCCCGATGAACCTAAAAACAGCGACAGTAACAGTTCGTAGATTGCTAGTCTCGTAAAAATAAAAAATATACCTTTTGTTCAAAATCACCCTTAGTGACAGATTCTTAGAACTTCTATTGCTGGAGAATCCAATATTTTGGCCATAGTTGATTGATTTCCGTACTTCATACCAGTTCTATTTCTGCAGTAATCAAATCTGTTTGCCCATACTACCTACCATAAATATGGAAAGTGAGCGACCTATGAATATTAAAAATATGCTTTCCAAAAATGCCCTTTTATCTGAAGTTCATTTAATATCCGATCATGCATTTCATCGAGTCTTTCAGGTTGGATCATTAATGTTGGCAGGTGTCTAGATAGTAAGTTTGGTCATCTACCGTTTAGTGATAACAGTAACGAGTTTTAGGCGAAATGGGACGTCATTTCTCGTTTGCTGGACTATATTTCCAAGTCAACTTGGTTTATCTTTGAAACGTCAATTTTATAGCTCACATCAGTTCCACAATTCAGTCCTCTCAGTGAGTGCTTTTAATGTTTTCCGTACTACACGTTCTTCATTATAATCTTAAATATGTGTTTTACGTTGGTTTTTTAAATCAATTATGTCCACCCTTTCTTGATTTGAGAGCGTGGCTACTTTCCCACCACGAATGGGACAGTATTTGTTTTTTAAAAATATCCTAGCGTTTTGTATCTTGTAAAAAAGTAAAACGATTATAAATGTAAATTTAGGTCGTTAGATGCATGCATTCATGGGAGTGAATTTGAAATGTTAATAACATACACTTTAACATACATCCACATAATGATGTAAATAATAAATGTAGGAAGAGCTAGTTTATATAGGTGAATCTTTCTTTTGGCGCATATTGGCCTTCTTAATTATTTATTTAAATATGCACCGCTACTTTAGCTTCTGGAAAATTTATGAAGGATCCTTTGAATCATTAAGCAGATAAATAATTATGCATATAATTATCCCTGTTAATTTTAATATCAACAAATTTTCATTTCATTTACAAATTACCTGAAATTGTCAATGTTTATGATTACATATAAATATAAAATAGAGCACAATATGAGAGCAAAATATGTTATGGGGTTTGACAAGAGCTTAAGGTGGTTTAAGTTCAAATTGGGTACAGTGTTATCCTAGAAGTTATCGAAGCGCAATAACTTCGTTGAGGATTTGAAAAATAAAATGGCTTGGTGAATACATTTCCGTTTAGACCGTGGGAATTATATTATCAACGCATAGAGTAGTTATTAGGTTCTGACTGAAATGAGCTCTTACTACGACAATTCGCCATACATTGTTTACCAAAGCATTCAAGATGGAGGTATTAATGTTGAATTATATTCCAAAAATGGTAGTTACTGTTTTTAGCATACCAACAAAGAAACATAGCTCGAATTTCTATGTTACAGATTATTATGAACTGATTATGTGACAGCTTGATAAGTAGTTTTATCATATGTAGGCATTATGTTCTCTCTAGTGCGGAAAACATTACTTCTGTCATTATTATCCTGGAGGAAATAATGTCAATCTACGATGGTCTGAAGTACGATAATATCATTTTCCGTTAAAAATGATCTATAACCTTATAAAGGATACCATAAAGGAGTAGGTTTCCAGCGAGGTCCAACAATCCACTTCCCACAAGATATTAAACCCTACACCTTCATCCTATTTTCTACTTCTAGTACCGGCATCTGGCTTCATCTAAAGCTCATGAGGCTCATATCTCACAAGGATAAGAACCTCATTCTAACGCATCACACTCCAAATTGATAAAACAAAACGAATTTTCTGATTAATTTCGTGAATGCACCCATTTGTTTTATTAACATTGTAAAAATAAAATCAACAAACTAATTCCCGTTTCATCTTATCAGTTTATTCCGTTTCTGGTAAAAACGTTTTTAAAATTTAATTATAGAGTATAGCCCTTGTATTGGTATCACATTACAAAAACGGTACTCATGCTATGCCAAAATACTTTGAAAATTCCAAGGAGGGCGAAACTTTACTCTGTATAAAATCATTGTATTTCATAATAATATGTCTTATAATTTTATAATGTTTAATTATTATGATATTCTTTTATTTTGATAAGCTATTAATATTTTGTTATAAAAATACTTATTAAGCTGTTACAAATTCCATCCTATGCTTGAATATATCTATGTTTTTTGCATTGATACCATATGCATGACTAAGACGAGCCATTGATAACTCCTTGCTATTGGAATTCGTGCAATGCTTCCTTGTTGGTTCGATAAAAAAAATAACTGCAATTTTTGGAATATATTTCGACATAAATGCTTCCATCTTGAATGCGGTTGTACTAACAATAGATGGCCGATTTGCCCGAAGCATAGTTTCTATATCCATCATCACGTTTGGGCAAAAAACTTCCATATAATAATTACAAAAATAGAACGGGTTTGAAGTACGGAATTAAATCAAAATATCGAACATTCTTGTATTGAATGTCCGACTAATCTGTTAGTGAAGGTGATTTTAAACAAAAGGTATATATATACTTTTATTTTTACCATGACTCACTAAAATATTTCTTTAAATCTGTATTATTCTATTACAGTGGTGACTGAAATTCCTTAGGGGAAGTAGCCCTTTATTGTTTCATATTTTTATTTAATGATACAAAGAACGTCAACTTACATCTCATACACTAATAATTCGACTTAAGTAGTTTTGTGTGATTACTTCTTTAGAATTTGTGGTAAAATATAGAATTGTAATACCGTCACTTAAAATCGTCCGGCTTACTTTACATATTTAATGCTTGAATGAAAGAAAATTCCGTTAATCCTCTAAGTTTCTATCACACAGCTTCAAAGCCGCGAGACATAACTACAAAAAAGATCTATAAAAAAAATACTAAAAATGTCTATCATTTAAAACAAAATTAATATATTCACTATAATCTAGTAGACAAACGCTCTAAAAATATAGTAACACTAGTTATTAACATAAAAACAAAATAAAATGGACCAGAGTCTCAGGTTGAAAGAGCTAATCCGATGCTATGTAGGAGAGGTTGACAGCTGGAGCCACATTGGGAAAGCAATCTACGAACTGTTACAGTCGGTGTTTTTAGGTTCATCGGGCAAACTATCTTGTCTACTTCCATTTCCTGTCATTCTAAGATCTCTATATTGTCTGCCTTTACTTTGGAGACGTTGGATCATTTCATAGTAAGCATTCTTATGGTTGTCCTCAATAGCGTCAATATAAAAATCACTGCCTTGGCCTCTTAACTTTGCATTGATTGTCCTTCACACCCAGAAATAAGCATCTATATGAACATGGATACCTCCAGCACCAATTGAGGTGAACAATTGGCACAACACCAGGATAAATATTTTCACTTTTTTTCAGTTTTATTTATAGTCCCAGTTCTACGTGCATGCAATGTTATTTTATAACCTCTGAGAGAATTGTTATAATAATAATAAAAGTAGTACTGTACCCGGACATTCGTCATGTTGCTGAGGAAGTCACGAGTAGTTAAGATGCATTGCTTTCGTAAATTCTGCTCGAGGTAGGCACTTGTTCCTAGCCCCTTTCTCTGTTGTTTTCAGTCTTCTGTCTCCGTTGTAAAATATATAGCTCATGTTAGGTCTACCGACATCGCCGGATTGTTCGCGTTTGTTTTCGTTTTGCGAGGGTAAGTAAATAGTATTGACCTAGTAGTTTAACCATTGAATTGTCCTTTCAGTCGTTTTCTTTGAGTAGAATATTTATGCTATTTTGTGCACGTGTCCCCCCCCCTCCCACATTATTCAATATTAGGGCAACTGCACAGTATTGTCAGTGCTCCATTACTGAATTTTCATGGAGAACGACCAATGCCAACTTTGGAAAGCAGTGCATCTACAGACTATTTTACGAGTACTATCCTATTTTTTAATTGATGATCTTAAACTCTGCGGGGACCCCTTTTTATCGAATCAAAATGTTTTTTCTTTCAACAGTTGGCCTGACCTAAGCCAATCTATCAGGACAAAGAAAAACATTTCAGGATGTACTTTTAGAAACAATTCACTGCCATAAGATGCCTAATAAAGAGAATACAAAAAAAAGAGTAGCTAAATATTGGGATTAATAGGACAACCCGCAAGAATACTGCTGCCTCTCTCAGAAGAATTCTAAAAAGGGGCAAATTATGAAAATCACGACGATTAATACAACATGAGAGATTTCAATGAGGACTCCAGCTACGATCTTTTGGAAGATTGTATTACTCAAGAGGAGGAAGAGGAAACTGTAACAATGGAAGCTGTGGTAAAAGGAGTTTAACAGAAAGCTGAAGAGGAATTAATTACGTGAAGTATGCTGGCAAAACCCAAATAAGATGCAGTTGGGAGCAAGTTGTCAAATATCAACGGCAAAACCACATTGGAGACTTCTCCTTGCGACTGCGTTTGCTCTTTCGGAAAGAGTGATATATATATATATATATATATATATATATATATATATATATATATATATATATATATATATATAATATTCCTTGCCCCAGAGTAGGAAGAAGAGGGAATGTGGCCTTCTACTTTGAATTCTTTAATTATAATTCAGAGTAATGTGTGCTTCATTATATTTTATTATACTATGTGGGGTTCTACAGTTAGCAAACCTCAAGATATAGAATAAATATGTTATTGATTTATGTATAAATGTACATCTTTATCTTTTATTCTGACTAAGAAAGACTGTTTTCAATAGTTTGATATGTTGTATCTTTAAAATAAATTCGTAGATGCAACTGATTTTTGTTTAGATCTTGCATACCGTTAACAAGTTTTCTGACATCGAGGTACACCAGTTGATAACTCTAAAAGTTTTAATCCAGATTTACGCCGAGTTTTAAATAAGGATTAAACAGGTTTCAATCCACTTAAACATTTTAGTCTGGGTATATGCACTACCTGACATTTTCAAAGAACTTTTATACTATCAAATTAAAACCAACTATTTATACTAGTAAAACTAGCTATTCAACAGAAATCTTAAAATAGGATATCTCATTACCACATTTCAGGAAAATAAATAATACAGCTCTATAAAGAAATACTACATGTCTATTTATATTTCTACTATAAAAATCTACCTGTGTACTTTACCACCTTACTGTATTATTTTGTCAGATACTGTCACCCACAGACTGGGTAACAAGACTGCCAAACTCAGTGGAGAAGGGCGTGGGTTTATAAATTAAACTTCAATAGGCAGAAAATTAAAATAATAAGGGCGCCACGTTGTTTGTTTTCTCAGGTAACAACGAAAACCAATATTCTACAAACAAATCAGTTTATTTACAATAATAACTCAACTATAATTATCTCTTGAACAATAAAAAGAAAATACTAAATACATAAATGATTAAACAATACTTCCCATGGGGACTTTTAAATACAAACTAATAGGCCTTTTCTTTTGAATAGTGTATACACAATAACTGCACTTAGGTACCTCTTGTACGATGAAATAACTGCTATTCTTCTAGCTGTATAACATCCCGATCCGCCAAAGCGTTTATCCGGAGCCAAAAATCCTCACTCGAGCTCGAGTTGGACGCTGCTGTCTGCTGCTCGCTTGTCCCCGGCGATCGCTTCTTGTCTTAGGCTCTCGCGCAGCCTGCCCCGCGCATCAATCTCCCGCCTGTCTTCTTTCTCCATCGCCCGTCTTCGGCGACGGTAAAAATGGGCCGTAACAATACATTAGCTTGTTACCTGTTAGTTAGATACAAAATATATAGATATTTAAGGTATACATCACAAACAACACAGAAAGTAGAAGTATATATTAATTTTCAATTCTCTAAGAAACACCAATTTTTTATTTATTCTTATCTGTAAAATTGACGTTTTTTTTTTATTTTTTTTTTTTTTAAATAAAGTGTTCTCCTTTCGGAATATTTTCGCATTTGTGAATTTTCGATGAGTCAGTGATAAATGCTTTAAACTTGGAACATTTTATCTTTTTTATTATTATTTTTTTTTAATAGTTCAAATTATTTTGTTTTCATTTTACATTGTCAAACTTTGAGCCAAATCGCCAAGATACGGGTGCTCCTGTATAAATAAATAAAAAAAATATGATTAAAAATAAACTGAATGATGGCATAGTAGATTCCAGTAGCCTGAATAAAAATATTTGTATTTCATATCCATTCGTATATTGGTAAAATCTTATTGTATTCATGTTGCAATTGATATGGAGCTAGAGGACAATACTGAGATATTTAAATTATTATATAATTGTATTCATTATGTACATATACACGCGTGCTCTCACACACAAAAAAACAAGACTGTATGAGTTTAGTCACTATGATAATTTTTGTGTGACCTTCTGCGAGTGGTGCGTGCATAATTCATGTCTGGCTCTTACGTTGTTACGCAATAATGTGTTTTCTCTCAGACCTGCCAACATGCGTTAATTTAATAGCTTTTTTCATGCAGGAGTCTTGAAATAATTATTCATGCTTGCTTACCTATTCATGATTCTGAAAACCTTGGCTTACTTCTTAGCCATGATTGAAACAATTCCCATGCTCGTGTCTGTACATTCTGTTCTATTTCCTTAACCATAGGTGCTGTACCTATGTTATCATTTATTATGAAGATCGATCAGACATCTTGTCGTCAAAAAATGCCTATCAGGTTGCCACTTACGCCGTTAACGCTCTCTTTCGGTAACTCTTTTGGTGGTTTTTTGGTCTGACAAGGATTAAGGTTTTATTAACTCATTTCTAAATTCTTTATAATCAGCTTATTTTCAAAACCAACTGTCTTTAAATGACCAGCCCGAACTCCTATACTCATTTCTCTACAGGAACTAATTAGAAATTGTTATGACAACACATACTTATTATGAAAGCCTTTAACCTCTGTCTTCCTTTGCCTAGGTGAATTTCTTTTTACTTCCTTATGTGAACTAAATAATGTATATTAGAGTGTCCTAGGCTATATGGGCCAAATACAAATTTCGAATTCAGGTACGCTTACTCTCGATATTTTTCCATTTGACTCATACTACTAAATAAAAATATTATTGTGATAGGATAACGATAACCCGTGTTGACTTAATGTTGAACTTTAAACTTATGAGTTATTATGAAAGTCAGCAGAATTGTAGAACTTAATGTTAAATTTGTAAATAAAATATGGTTTTACTTGTTTATTTATTAAATATTTATCATTAAAAATACATTATTTATTAAATTTTCTTTTCAAAGTCTCCTTATTACAGCCTATATATATATATATATATATATATATATATATATATATATATATATATATATATATATATATTACATTGCAGCCAGGGTTTGAAGTAAGATGTGGTGATGAACAGGCTGACATCAAATAGAGCTTCCTTATTTTCTTTTGAACTTCTGAGTTGGGAGCTAAGTAAAGACATTTTTAATTAATAATTTGCTCTCGCCATCCATCGTACTTGGTGCATGGAACTTCGAGGTCGAATCTTCTCTAGGGTCATCTCTAACAATATTTTTAGTCAACACAGTTCTGTCAAATTCTAAAACATTCAGACATGATAGCTTTTCTGTGTAATTCAATATCATTCCAGGATCGACATTTGTCCAGTTCTCTCAAAAGTTTTTGAATAGTTCAATGTCAAGGCAGTAGGTTAATTTTTGCCTCAATTGCAGTTTTTAATTCCAATTCGTATAGTGATGGGTACTAGTTTAGTTTCTGCTTTAGAAGTACGCCGACACCATTAATGCGACCTGTATTTGAAACTATGCTATCATAACAGAAAATCTGCGCTTTATCTTTAGGATTTCAGCGACAATACCGTTCGAGACAGTTTCTGCATGTTCTTTTCCTGAAGAGTTGTTCAATTTTGGTACAGCGATAATTTGTTATATTTATTATTCGTTTGGCGTTATAATATGCAAGCATTGACTTGCTCCGTTGAAACTCAGCACGGGTTACCGTGGTTCTAAGTGCACACAATTATGTTTACAATTGTTTAGGCATTATTTTTTTTTAAAAAAATAGAGGGTATTCGTTAAAAAAAAATGACTTTTTTTTCACACACCTTGATGTACACTCATGAGCTTTGTGTTATCTTTCATGTTTCCTACATGTTCCAGCCTTCGCTGTCTTCCGCTATTGCTCAAAGATCGTTAGGTTCCTTAATTTCGTTAAACATCCATAGGTTTTCAGTATTCCTCTGGGGTCCGTTTCATGAGCAGATTCCTAAAATTCACTGCATCCACTCGGGACTTGCATTATTAAAACCATTTTTAATTGCTGCCTACAGTTCATCGAAAGTATTCAAGTAACTGGATTGACCAATTATTATTATAAGATAAAAATAATTATCTTTTTTGCTGCGATCGACGCTCTATTACTCCAAACATTATCCTCTATTCCTCGCTCTTAGTTTTGTGCCACGGAATATCCCTCTCCCCACCAGTTACTACTGACACTAGGTTATTTTCGGAGTTTCTACTAATTTAGAATTTACATCTTGAAATATTTATACAAATTTGGTTTAATAATTCTCTGGGATACGATATTAAATAGCCGACGAAACTCCCATTGTTCATCCTGTTTTACTGAAATGACAAATTTTAAAATCATTAGCATAACTAGCGTTGATGAACACCCTTTAAAAAATGAAAATTGCAAATCACTCTGATGTTCCCAATCAAAGCATAATAAGGTCAGAATATTAAAATGTTTATTAACGCTCTGTCGCATGAATAAAAAGTTGTTACTGTGGAAGTGTGGCCATTTTTCCTCTACCTGAATTATCTGCTGGTTTCTAGCCATGGTGGGATAAAAGATTATATTTAATGATTTCGCCACTAAATAAATTCCTATAGCCTAAGTAGGAACCGCACCCACCGACTGCTAAAGTATATTCTCATGGCTAAGCTGAGCTACTTAGTTATTCTAATCTACATGTTGAATAAATATAAAAAATGATGGTTCAAGAGTATAAATAATTTTAAAATCTATTTCAGCTGCCACTTGTAAGCGAGTTTCCTTCCTATTTTTTTTGTTTCACGTTGAGCGCCTTGACTAGGTTTCCCTCAAGGGAAATCAGCTACTGAGGTCGTACTCATGGCGGGATTTTCGAGGCTTTCTTCAAATGTCCATCGACCCTACCTAGGAGATGACGAAAATGAGGTCCGTTCAAAATTATATATATATATATATATATATATATATATATATATATATATTTTGTCTGTTACCGCTCTTGGGGTACACAATTATTGTTAGATCGTTACCAAACTTGATATTTACTCGTTTTATGCAAATAGAAAGATCAAGTTCGTTAATGGCTGAAATCAAACGAGTGGGAGGGAGGGTCAAGAGAGGAGATTTTCGAAAACTCGAAATATCTCCGTTGCTACACGTTGTATCGAAAACGTGTATAGAACCAATCTTATTGAAAATTAAATTTACTATAAATATTGTTATATACATTTATTCTCAATCTTGAATATTAACCGAGTTATATACATTTTCATTAAGTGTGCGAAGATAACGGACAAGACGAGATCGGTATTTGTCACTGCTAGACAGTTGGTTAGATTCCGCCGAAAATTGATTCGGCCATCTCCGTAACTCTTCGGCTCTCGTGAAATTGTTTTAGAGACTCGTGTAAGCTTTTACTATGTGAGATATATGCAAATGCGTTCTGTCGACCCTCCCCCTCCCCTTCATTACTTCTTGAACCTCTAAAATTTGAGTTATTAAAATATTAATTATTCTGATTTATTATAAGTTACTGTATTAGATATAGTAAATAGTTTGGAATAAAGTTAATATGCTATATTCAGACATATATCAGTAATTGTTTTTTCGTTCTGGTGAAGAATATATCTATCTATCTATTCAGCTCTGAGTAGTTGGCATACCAGTTTGTTTACAATTCAGAAGCAGTTTCCATTGGGAGCTTATTAAAATCAACTGAACGATTTATCATTGTATTTACTCACGGTGGTGTTACCAGTATCCGGATTTCTTTATTGTAGAACATCATGTAGGAAATCTGCTTAGTTTATGCAGCCCCTGCGGGACGGACTTTTTAATCTGGTACTTATTTTTGTTAAGTTATTGGATAATTATGTTGCAAATTATGCAAAACATCGATCCTACCCAGGAGATGACGAAAATGAGGTCCGTTCAAAATGTTATATATCTGTGAATATATATAATATACTAGCGGACCCGACAGTTGTTGTCCTACATGATATTCCAAGCGATTAGGATATTAAATTTAATAATATTATGTTTAAAACAAAAGCTTCTTGTAATAACACAAAAAACAACTTTTGATCGCGATTTTTTTATTCAGGCCTCCCTTATAACCCCCACTCCCGTTCGAACCTAAAAAATTTAATATAGCTTATTATCATGGAAAAGTAATGCTAATTTACATATAGAGTTTTGTTCTATCGTTAGTGCCCAATAAAATTGTTAGCTCCCACTTTAATTTTTTATTGTGTAAACGAGATATACTTTGTTATACGACAAAAGTGAATATAACAAAAGTTACTCTAAATAACAACATAAACAACTTTTAACCTGTGCATATTTTCCGAAAACCAATAGGAAACGAAATATGGCTATTTTTAATTTTAGGCCTCCCTTACAACCCCCACTCCTGCTCCATCTGCCGGGCTTATTTGTGACGCTAAACCACCCAGGGCGTCACCCAAAAGCGTACAAAAAAATTCATTCGAATCGGTCCAGCCATTTACGAGGAGTTCAGGGACATACACACGTACAGTAGATATATATATATATATATATATATATATATATATATAAAATTTGTCTTTATATATAATTAATATGAAGCGAATTTAGAGTTTAAATTATTCGTGTTCTGTTGCTTAACCTGTGAATAGAGTACGAGTATACTCCCTCTGCACTCACCCGCTTTACTTAATTCTCAATCCTCATCAACACGTTAGGCTATTCAAGATATTTGATATATTTACTATTGCCATTCTAATGCTCTAATATTTTAAGTATATTTATGCGTATCCTTAAAACATTGGAATTTAAATACTGGGAGGAATTTGAAACAATGTTAGCCCGTTACAATATCTATAGGTTGTTAACATAGAAATTGTCATTTGTATCAATTTATTTATTATTCACGGTGGTTTTATGTGTAAAATTATGTAGATTTATCTTAATAATGTTCACGTGGGAAGTCTTTTTAGAAATAGTAAATATTTTTAATAATTTATTTTAATTGAAGGTAGAGATCTATTACCTCCTACATTGGTTTCTAAACTGCTCAAAAATGAATAGGGATATTGGTAGGTTGGTAGGTTTTGTGGTATTTATGGGGCCTAGCATTTTTTTTTAAAATTATAAATATTATTAATATTTAATAGAAATTATTGTCTTTTTCCCCCCGTAAAAAAGTTATTTAATTAAGGTCGATCTAATTAAAATTAATAGGATAAGAAAAAAATAACCAATATCCCTATTCATTTTTGAGCAATATATATATCTAGGGTTCCGTCCTTTAAATTTAAAAAAAAATATTGCTTCACATCATAGTCTCCTAATCTCATTATTGTTTTAAACTCAAACTAGCTGCTAGTTATAGCATTTACTTAAATGTATTCACTTTATTGTGTTATCATATGAATAGATTGATAAAATACTAAATTTACGTATAAAGTGATACAAGGTTTTATAATACAATACGTATATAATAATACAAGACCCTTTAAATACATTTCAGTGAGTATGACTATGTTGCATGTTTTGATTAAATAATGATTGATATATAAGTAAAAAATGTATTCTAGAAAAAAAAACAGATTAAGTCATGAAAGAACCAAAAAATTGCATGCTTAGAAACTAATGTATATTTTGTCACAGCAGTGTATGGAGTACTCAATGTTTAATTAATATTAGTATTGTATTACAGTTTCCGTCTTATTCTATGCGTATCCAATTACTATGCCATGTTCTGCCTACTCTAAGGAGCGATGTAGATTTATGAAGCTTTGGTCCGTGATCCACTGATCTCTTAATTAATTATCGGCCTTGAATAATGACGATACCTGCTCCTGAAGGCCAAAGCAGCTAGTTCATTAATAATGGTCTAGTCTAGTTCATCCAGATATAAACTCTGAATTTAATTTAAGAACCTTTCATACCTTTGTGACTCTCGTTTCAAAGGAATAGAGGAGAGGACTCATGAAGATACCTTTTTAATGGTCCCTTTGTTAACAATCACACTTCTGTATCATTATTACTTATTGTACTGTGTTCTTCTAATGGATACGGAAACTAGAAGACTCTCTTACAAAAAACGTACATGAGATTAGAGTCACAAGGCCATGTAAGGGTTTCACCTAGTCATTAGATTGAGACTAATCAACTAGAAAATCACAAAGAAAAGTGGGGCAAAATTGTTAGTTAGTTTCCAGTTTAGCCTCACTGACATATAAATTTGCGGCAAGCATTTATTTTTATTGGAGATCAATTGCCTGTAGTCAGATTTGGAAAAATGTCTAAACTACTATTTCGTAGGCATTAAATTTGAAAAGTTCATTCATGCATTATTGATAACCAGCATTTGAATTTTGAAGTTACATAATGGTCAAATAATATTTACCAAAGTTCGCTGTCTGTATTGCATATTATTATTTGATGGCCTTGACAGGTCATACATTATAACATTTTGTCAAAATAGTTTGATTATTCAATTTGGTTAATTTCATAAGATTTCATAGGTAAGCTCTGTGTAACTAAGATTGCAATTTCTCCTATGTTTTTAGATATTTGAATTTAGAAATGGGAAATATTTTTGTTTTTTGTTCTTTGGAGGTTTCATTACTCTATTATCTCTGTCCGCGAATTCTGCCACTAATAGTAGTCTTATGGAAACTAAATTATTTATTTGAAAACTGAAGAATTGCCCTGCCCACTGGTTTACAATGAAAAAGAAAGCTTGAAAATATAAATGAATATAAATAGAGAGAAAGGGGCTCTTCAGGAGAATAAGACGTAGTTGGAGTGTTATACGATTTTTTTATGGCTGCTGCCCCGGTGAATTGTCTTTGCCATTTTATATTTTACGCGAGATTCCTTGCTACGCCCAAAGACACTAAGGCCAAATGAAAGTTCCCCTGTTTTGCCCTGAAGACAATGCTGTGATTTTTTCCTTGTCCCGTAGCTCATTGATATTTTTAAGCACTTCTCGGTAGTCCTTCACCGGCTTAAATTTAATCGCTCTCCATTTCTCATTCGCAACCAGCTATTCAGAGTATTTGTGTAATAATGTCCCCTACTGGTATGTCTTACTAGTAATGTCATCTCGCCATATAATCTACATTTCATAGTAAAACCCCAATGAGTAGAACTGGGAGTTTAATGAAGGCTGAAATTTAAAAAATGAAAATATCACAGTTAATATTCGGGATCGAGCAAAAATGCATATACCAAAATTTATAGATGATAACATTTCCTTTAAGATAGACTCTATACAATCTTTTGATTCAACGTATAATAACAGAGACATTTCGAATTTTCAAACTGCTTCTCTATAAACCCCCTCTAAACTAATATATATATATATATATATATATATATATATATATATATATATATATATATCGAGTTTGGTACCAATCTTGCGACCTACTTTCAACGCTTTGGTAGGATCGATGAACATTTGAAGAAATCTTTAAAAAATCGCCTCAAGAGTATAACCTCAATTGCTGATTATCTTTGAGGGAATTGTGCTAAACCGTTGGCCCTAGTCGGTCAAAAAAGATATGAATATTCAAATATACTCTATGATGTATTTTTAGGAAAATTAGCTCCTTCTTTATTAAGTATGTCTGAAATATTTTATGTGATTTTACAATATTTGATAAATTATGCCGTACTGACATGTGTCGACACAACAAAAGAAGAAATTGTATTCCACGTGTAGCTATTAGCACTATTTTTAAAATGAGACATTTTATGCGAAAGATAAAAATAATTCAAATGAAATGGTTGAAGGCCTATTGTTGTTTAAGAGCGGTCTATTGTTAAGGTTCGTATAGTTTCAGACATTTTTTGTTTTCATGTTTTTTGTCCATCTGTTGAAATGAAAGATTGACCAAATGCTCTTCTTGGTTGAGTATTTTTACCATTGTACGTACGTCCAATCCGGGCCTTGAGCCGAGGATGCACTGCAGGAAGGTTGGTAGGATGGTGGAATGTAGATACCCGCCTGGCGACTATCCAGCTATTTACAAACGTGAGTAACAGAACGACGGTAGCCGCAGTGGCCCACCATCTAGCCTCCTGAAACCATCCTGGGAAACCGCCAGGCGTCTATCCACCCATATCAATCGTGTTTGATATTCCATCCTAGTAGCCTAGCGAAAATGGGATAAATCGACTGACCAGACCTACTGTGACTCGGATAATACATCAGTTGAGATCTTAAGTCCACCTACAAACAAGTCCCCTCAACCCATACTGATCCCAATCCCCAGGGACTCTCTTGAACACATCTACAGATAGATGTCGTGTTTGCTTAAATCCAACTTAGCTCACAGTGATCACAAGACGTTCTTCTGCTTATATAGCTTCTGAAATTCGTTGAAGTTCTTTGCAATTTGCCCTCAGTTAATTTCAAAAGTAAGTCGAATACCTGAACTGACATCCATAAATACGAATAGAATGTATGTTGCCGCCTCAAATTGTAAGGATGTATCCTCGGGTTTCTTATTACACTATCTGCCCCTATAATTCCCAAAGACGATCTTAGCAAAATTCCCGAAGATGAACTTAGCAAAAAATTTTTGTCAGCTTTTGAGAGAGGCATGATTCTTACTCGGCAGTCAATTGGATAGTGGCTTCATTTCACTGCGTCCAGGATGCATCTACCCTCCAGGATATCAGACTCACCAGCGGTTTTACATACGTCCGAAAGATTCGCCACTAACCCATTACGAAATAAAATGGATAAAATGGGGGGGGAGTGTTTGAAATTTTCAAGCTTCTGGTAATTTTAAGCTATTATAATTATTACAAATGAAAACCTCTTAGCCTGAAATTAAATTCATTATTTAACATGATAAGTGTATAATTTGTCGCTGGCTAATCTAAACTTGCTCTGTTCTTTTTTTTCTTTCATTATTCGGGCTGTACCTCGAGGCATAAAAATGAGAAGGCGTTAGCCTTCTTATACCGGATTCTATATTTTATTAAATTTTCTGTCCTTATTTATTTTAGTCTGAATGTTCCTCCAATTTTCTTCTTTCCCGGAAATATTCGCATAGGGCTCCTAAGTAGCAACCTTCTTCAGCCTGGTTATTTTTCGTCTGACCCTGTACGGCTGCACACGCATATATATGTGGGTGTGTGAATGTGTAAAACAGTTTCTTCTTTATTAATTTTTTGTTTATAGATTTCATTTATACGGTCCCCCCATTTTTCCTTTATGCATATTTCATGTATAGAGGGGTACACACACACACACACACATATTTCCTGTATGTGCCATTCAAACTATATAACGTACACTTAGTGATAGTGTTTTCTTTATAAAACTAATGAAAATTATACAAATTATATAATTAAAATTAAATTTGAACAAAATTACCTTAATAAGCTATAGAAAAAGAAAAGGATATCCCGGGAATCACCAATTATTAGCCATCGACAGGTTCTTGAATATTCGAGTTAATGAGCTTTTGAGTCGTTATTTTACTGTCCTTGTTAATGCATACTGCTGCCATATGGCTATGTTATATGTAATCTAGTCATTTTACAATTGCAAGTGTTTAAGCTTGATTATTTGTACATTTTGTAACTCCGACAATATGTTTTTATAGAATACAACAAATGCAGAGTTTATACGGTTTAAAAACACACACAAACAGATATATATATATATATATATATATATATATATATATATATATATATATAATATTAGAATGTCCCAAATTTTACCGAGTAAAAAAGTTCTGAACTTCTAAGGTCTTCTTCTTGCCCTCTTATATTGTACCTATTATTTGCATGAATACCTGACAAAACTTTCATGTCAATTGATTATCGTTAATGTGCCTTCAATGTGTTGAGGCAGGATATTAAAACACGCAGGTAAACTGTAAATTATATAGAGGATATTATTTTGGTCTTTCGGAAAATGTATAGAGATTATTTATTTATTGTCTATATCAATTCTTACATATCTCTCTTATAAAATTATTTATGCATTCGAGAAAAGATTTGAGCGTTTATTCACCGACAGAACGGTATTCAATTGGATCAAAATAATGACACACATACAAAAATGTATTGAGGTTCATTCAAAGAAAATAAATGTTACAAATAAAAACCTTAATTTATATGCGACTTGATCATAGCAATTACTGTCATTCTTTTCTGTCACTCATCTTTTTTTCAACCACTAAAAGGCAACCTTTTCGCCCGGTTCTCTCTGCCGCATAAGAAAAGTTTTGTCATCTTCCAATTTCATCATATTTAGAGCATTTGCATGAGCAATATCAAAAAGATTATCTAAATTATTTTTAACTTTCCCCTTCTCGCTGTCTGACTATAGTTTGTTTTTCCGGGGATTATTGTGCATGCTCCTTAATTGGGAATACATATCAATAAGTTTCTTTGTTGAATTATAGGTTGTAGTTGGATTTATGTTATTCCTACCCCCCCCCAAAAAATATAATCGTTTTCCTAATACCTAAATTCGAACTTTCATTAAGAGTTAGTTTTAAATCACACAAGTTGTAAAATAATACAGGTAATTCCTAGCTATTTGATGGAATATTTGAACCAAATATTTAATGATTTTCTATCTGTATGATATCACTTAAACTTGACACGACAACAATACCTTCATTTGTCATTGTCATGACTTGTTGAAAACAGAAACTACTACTAATGAAAAGCTGTGCATAGAGAGTAAGTGATGTCCTGCGCTACATGTCTGAACGTGTCTATTCGGCCAAGTCGATATGGGTTAGCCTGTGTGTGTATGAGTACGCCAAACGGATCGATGTTTAGCCATGTTGTGTTATCTGTGATATTAAGAAGACCAGATTGTTTTGGTTAGGACACATAAAGTGGATGGAGTCCAACAAGCCTCGTGCGGGAGGGAGTTTGTGTTTTGTGCGTGTGCGTGTGTGTAAGAGAGAATGAGAGAGAGAGAGAGAGAGAGAGAGAGAGAGATTTTTATATACCCCTGCATACTGGCTAAAATGAAATAATTATGAATATGAAAACTATTCTGTTGTCTTTCATTTAGATGTGTATTTATCCGTCTTTTCTGACTGGGTTTATGGAACTTCATTCGGAATAACTCCTTGGAGATTTAATTTACTAGACTAGTACTTCAGAAAATATATAGCCGGAGTATTTTTCTGGCACTGCCCCAGAAATTCTCCTCCCCCTATGTATACGTAGTTCCAATTTACGAGGACATGGCTATGAAAATCTCAGGTTATGATAGCTTTAAATATGGCGATGTTTTGCACTTTATTCATTGCTTCTTGATACTTTACTTACAATCAAGTAGCTTCAGTGTTAATTATTCGTATGCCTTCTGTTGTGTAACACTTATTGGCATTTCCCTATCTGTTTTTTTATTTATTGTAAGAATGAAAATACTTCAATTTACTAATGATCCTAATATCTCGCATAAGGTACAATTGATTACAAACTTTGTATTTGAGTGGTGAAAAGGCGTACAACGTTGTTTCTTTGAATAGTGTCATTACTGGACCACTTTGCAGTGTTTATTCAGCCTAACCTGATGGAGCACGTTTTGAATTAGGACATAATTGATTTCCTTATTATTTTTCTAGCACTGTTTTTTGTGGTCTTTCTTTAGGGGCTACGTTGGTGCTACACTTCTTCAAAAAAAATATTAAAAAAAATAATTGCCTTTATTATGATATAACTTTCTAACTCGGTAATGGCACAGTACAGCATAATAAAAAATCATCTTTAATAACAATGAATAAATTGAGCTGCATAATCCCGAACGTCCTGTTTTCACTTTCTCTAATTTTTCAAGGAGAGAGAAAATATTATTGCTATCAGATGCTGAGGCATGCCTATGTATCTATCAAAAATACTGTTATGTTTATTACAAAATTAATAAACGTTGTTTATTACAGTTCTTTTGGATTGTAAAATTAAACACACAAGCTTTATCACTGCACAATTTATGTGACAATGCACAACACACTTGGTAAATAATTCTTAACTATTACTCGGAGTATGATAACTCTACTGTTCTTCTTATTTGCACAGTACAATAACTCACGATCACTGAAGTTCACAAAAACAGGCCACTGCACTGATCTTCACAAAGAACACGGCACTGCACTTTCTTTACATAAACACGGCCCTGCACTGTTCTTTAAATAAACACAGCACTACACTGTTCTTTACACAAACACTGTACCGAAACTAAAAGCACTGTTCACTAAAGCTGTACTGAACGCACTGTTATTCACTTGAACAGAACAAACTCACTCTAGAGTGAGCTGGATCGCTTTTAGCAAATTTCCCTTAAGGAAAATCAGCTATTGAGGTCGTACTCATGACGCGATTTTCGAACTTTTTCTTCAAATGTCTATCGATCCTACCCAGGAGATGACGAAAATGAGGTCCGTTCAAATATGTATATATATATATATATATATATATATATATATATATGTCTGTTAGCGCTCTAGCGATCGTTATCAAACTTGATATATAATCGTTTTATACAAAAAGAAACATCAAGTTCGTTAACGGCTGAAATCGGACCAGCCAATAAATAAAAATAATAGCCAATTTCGCTTGAGAGGATTTTGCTAAAACATATATAGTACGTTTTTGAACTCATTGGAACTGTCCTTAGTCTTAGTACTTAATTAAGACTTTCTGTAAGCTTATTTATTTTAAAAGACCTCTATTAATGTCTTTCATAATTTAGTAGGCGAAGGAGGAGGTGTTTACAGGAGGTGTAATTTATCAGTTTCAGTAACACACATTTACGCTGCATCCGAAAAAAAAAGTTTCTTTCTTTCTTGACCCTCCGGTCACGACAACTTCGGAAACTGTTCCTACTCTTTGCTGTTATAAGGTAGATAGTCAATTTAGATCTTTCAAGTAAATTGAACTCTGATTCATCTATTGAATTAGGAGGAGTTTGCCGGAGACTTATGCTCTCCCATTTACCTATCTTTAGTAATCTTTTCTACTTCGTGTCCGAAATCCATTTGGGCGTTTAATCAAGTAAATATGGCCGGGTAAGAAATTCAATATCTCCCTTAATCGTTTTCTACCTCTACTCTTTTCCCTAACCCGATTGGTTGTAATAATGGGGAATGACTCATTCTTTTAGGAATTGGGCTTACCTTTTAAATAGTATTTAGTCAAAGATGCAGATTTATTTAAGTAAAACTTATTTGTCAGCAAAATCCAAAAGCTATTGGTGAAAGGCTTTCATTTTGTATTTAAACAGTTCATTCTATAAAAAAGGTAGTCCCTAGATGCTACCTAAACTAAGCAGATTTCCCCCGTTAAGAATCTGATACCACCTCTTCTCCTCTTTTCCTATTATAAGTAGTCTATGTAGCAGCACTTTAAATTTAATGTAGAAATGAAATGTTACTTGGATTTAGAGCTAGAAGAGAAAATCGTGTTGATAGGAGTGGGGGTTTACAGAGAGCAGAAAGATAAAAAATGTCGGTTAATCTTTGAGATGGTGTAAAAATGTGTTGAACAACAATTATAGAAAATAAAATTTTTTATACAATTTGGTATATAACGTTTTTCTATCCGACACATAATAACGGACATTTTTAATTTTTTTTTTATTTTACCCTTTTTCCAGTAGATATGCTAAGTCTAAATAGTGAAAACTAAACAAAAGAAAACACCTTGGTTAATATTAGAGTTAGCGGAAAAATATAGAATAACATTTATGTACTATTAAAGTTTGAAAATGATTGATTGTTTTCCTTCTCTGACTCATAATAACACAGGCAGTTTCGATTGCCTCCCCTCTAAAACCTTTCCCCCTGGTCCGATTTTAGCTATTAATGAGCTTCATCATTAGTTTCACTCATTCATTAAATATTGAGTTTGGTACCCATAAAAAAAAGAAGAAAAGTCTCCACCGCTAAAGCGATTACAGAAATACATGCGCCCGCGCACACACGCAAATAATTAATAATTTTTATGTATAATTTTCATTGGTCCTCATTTTCTTTTTGGGTAGTATCGATGGATATTCGAAGAATTTTTCTGAAAATCGCGTCATGAATACAGCCTCAATGCCTGATGTCCCTTAAGAGAAATTCGCTAAAAATAACGTTTGTTGAAAAATTCTGTAAATTGCATGTTTTTATGAAAAAAAAAACTTTCAAATATCCACAGCTCCTATGTAATAGATGATGACAAAGAGATCCATTTAAATATATATATATATATATATATATATATATATATATATATATATATATATATATGGATTTTACCTATAGTTGAGTGTTGCCTATGTGTCGATGTATAACTTTGGATTTCGTTAATTTTCCTAGTTCTGCCATTCCAATTACTATTTTCCGTATGCAATGATCATAATTTTGGATAGGGCTTTAGAAACAGCTCAAGAAGTAGGGTAAATACTAAGTTTTAAAATATGTAGTATAGGAGTCCCTCTAGACGAGAGATTTGTAGCTTGAAAGAGATAATTACAGAGAGTAGAAATCCAAAATCGTTGCATTGATAGATACGTCTATTCCTAGCATACGTTCTTTGTTTTACTTACCTCTCTAGGATGGCGAAAATGCAAATATACAGACCACTCCTCAGTGAATGTGGGCTCTCGCCACTTACCAAGAAAATATGTTGAACGGTATAACTAGTAGAGCACGGAGGTGGCGGGGCCAGGCTGGTTGGCCCAGTGTGGAGGATCCGGCATCTTGAAAACATTTATAATTTTGACAGAGACCCAGGTCTTGTAAGTACTCTAGTGCATAATAATTAGTAATTAAAATACAATTTATATTCATTTTTTTTTATATCTCTATTTTTCTAAATGAATTTAAACGCAATTTCAGCAGAATATATTCCGAAAACCATGAAATACCGATAATAGCTGATTTTTCTCAAGGGAAATCAGCTAAAATGAATGCACTTTGGATGAATAATAAGTGATAAATAAATTTATCGTAAATATATGTTAAAAAATGATTAAAAGTCGCATAATTATAGGGTCTGGCTATAGCGAAATAGTGTGATTAACGCCTTTGTTGGTCAACAGCTGGTGGAAACATGGATGAAGTTGGGCGTCAAGTCCAAGCTATAATCCCCGTAGGAACGAATCCAGCATCGATACTATTGCATTGTCAGTTATTTTCAGTTTAATGAATCCATACAATCAACAAGTCCTATTCAGTCGTCTCCCCTCAATAATACATACTCTTCTACGCCCTACATTTAAGAAGTAAATCATTTTCATCATTCTTTTCTACACTATTGTCACATATTGAACTTCCTAGTTTCATAGTTTTACCTTGGGTAAAGTCAGAACATGAAATTTCTGAATAGAAAGAGAAAAAACATTTTTATTCGCTTTTAGTTACATCATGTTATCACACTTAACTTAGTAGTAAATTAAAATAACCATATTTAAAAACAAAATTATGGTGTTTTAGAATATTTTTCTTTTTTTTGGCACCGGTGGTTTCGGGCATGCTAATATATGGGGTGGTAGTTGCTGTATTGCCACGGCTCTTCGGTCCTGTCTATATAGAGAACGGCAGAAAGATATTATGGGATTAGAACCGACAGCTCAGGAGCTAAATTGAGACCACCTCCCCCCCCCCAAAAAAAATAGATCTTAAACCGTAATAAATGTACTAGGTATATCTTATTTGATCTGCAAACAAAAATATGACAAATAAGAGGCTTAGAATTCATTAACATAATTAAAATAGAACAATGGAATAAAATTAAAACCTTTGGCCTATACTTAATTACAGCTTTCTAAAATTTTCATCGACCAAGGGTATCCTATATTATTAAGTAAAGCCTACTACCTAATAGACACTAAAAAATTTAAATTGTAACATGAAAAAGAAACCAAGGAAGAAAAAGGAATAGTTATTTTCATCACTAGTACGCAAAGTGTATCTTTTCTGTACGAGGTCGAGTTTCACGTATGAGGCGAAGCCGAGTTCGGGAATAAGACCAAGTACAGAAAAGATACTTTGCGTACGTATGTTGAAAATGACTTTTCATTATACTGTACCTATTCTTAAAAGGAAATAAGGTAAATATTTTTATTCTTATAAAAAAAATCAGAAGATAAAGATATGAATTCTAAAATATGAAACATATGTTTATTAAACTTATATATATATATATATATATATATATATATATATTAAATATATTATATATATTACTATACTTATGACCGGATTTCTTCGGAATTAATTCACTAACAGCTATGTTTGCTTCATTTATAATATCTTCCGGAATATTTGAACACGCACTATTATTAAACATTGTTTTGATTTAATAAATACAGGTTAAGTAAGTATGCAATATACAATGAATGATAGTATAATGAGGAATATTCCAATAACAGCTGTTACTTTTCTGTACTAGTAAAGTAAAGTATCACTTTGCGCACTCAAACGATACACTGAAAACACATGTTATTTTAACAGTATAATGAAAACCAATTTTTCGTGACTTCGGAAAAAAAGTGTATTTCTAAATAGCAATACCTTATTTGGCCGATACCTACGAAAATGGCGTACTGTATATATATATATATATATATATATATATATATATATATATATATACATATTTGTCTGATACCGTTTTAGCTATCGCAAATTTGGTTCAATCGTTACCAAACTCGATATTTAATCGTTTTATGTAAAAAGAAAGATACAGTTTGTTAATGGCTGATATCCGACAAGTGGAGAGGGGAGGGGGGTTAGAGGGGAGTAATTTCTAAAATTCTTAATATCTCATTTATTATGCGTCAGATCGAAAAATTGTATGGAACCAATCTAATTGGAAATTAATGTTCTATAAATTTTGTTACGTAAGTATTTTCACTATCTTGATTATTAACTGTGATATTGGCATTTTATAGTTTTCTGAATTTATACCATTATTAATATAAAAAGCCTTTACAATTATTTTTAAAAATAAATATCTGTCACGTGGATGACTTAACTGTGTCTTGAGCAACCCAATGTATTTGGACAGCCAAAATTTTATTACTGAATAAAGTTTTTTCTTCTTCTACTATGTGTTAAAATGTTGTTTGGTATTAGAATATTAAAGATATTGTAATTGTTTTATTTTGATATAGAAACGACATATTTAAAGCCTCTACTTCAGGTATCAGTTATTTATAACATTGGCTAATACCGTCGTTCCTCGTGGGTCTAAGAAGAATATAATTAAACGTAAATTACATTTGGGATATGTGATGGAAGGATTATTTAGTGATTATGTTAATGCAGCCTTTATATTTTGACCTTTTCATTCTATCCTCATTATTATTTGTGAGAGGCTCAGGCCCATCTAACTTTAGCCAATCACCTTCGATCTGTGACATTAGTCAATAGATAGTAATAACAATTTCATTCCGACAATGATGGGTAAGCTGTGTCCTACTTAAAAATGATGATAAGACCTATTCGGTTTTGGCCGGTCGAAAGAGGCGAAATTACTCTTTCAGGAAATGATATACAATCATTGTGGGCTAAATATCTTTATCTTATTCCAAGAAATACGTTTTTATAGAACACTCAGATGCAATGACGAACATAAAGTAATATTCATATATTTGATGAAATTCGTTTGCGCTCATTGGTACTTTACATTTTATTATTTATTGTATTTTGTAGTTAGAAACTCAGATAGCCATGTGAATTAAGCCGTTGGTTTTAATGAACTTGAAAAACTAGTAATACGTTCGATTCTCACGTGGCAATAGGAATTTATTTAGTGATCAACTTGCTAAATAAAAACCTGAGTCCCATCCTAGATTGAGAAGGGATAATCCGCCCCAATTAGCCATAGTAGTAATAAAGAGGGTGTTAGTAAATAACATAAAATTTTGCAGTTTTCATTTACTTTTCCTTAATTTCATTTTCAACTAGCATGAATCGGGCGTCATTAGACCTTCATTGGTTACGATATTTCCTCTGCGCAAGGTTTTTTCTACCATGGTAAACATAGAGTGGCGAGTTCGATTCCCGCCTGGGTAGTATGAATTTATTTAGTGACGAACTCATTAAATAAAATCCTTATTCCCACCCTGGCTAAAAAATGGTGATAACCCGTCCTAATTAGCCATAGTAGCAAAAAAGTGGATTCAATAAATCATAATAAATTAATTTAATTTTGATATTAATCATAAATATGTAATTGATTTTTACAATAATACAATTATAATAGAAATACTTTTGAACGTAGAAGGGTTTTTTTTATTCATTATTATTTATATTTTTTTTTGTCCATTGAAGTTGGAATATCAATGCTAATTAAGCTACATAATTTTATTGGCTTTGATACGGTCGTAAATGCAGTTTTAAATAAAAAAATAAAAATATTCCTTACATATAATTACGTTTGGCGTAAGAAACATTAAATCCACGTAAACACAAAGAGGATTAAGACACTCCAGCTAACTTGAAACATATTGTTACGAAAATTAAATACATGAAAAATTAAACAGAGATAGTCACGTATTTGGGAAGTGGGAGGTGGATCAAAGAAGCCGACAGAGAATCGAGTTCGTCCGAGTCCTGTTCTGGAAGGGTCTGGGCTTCCCCTTTGATGTTTTGCCACCAATCTATATAAGACACCCTGGCCGACCCTAGTTTAGTTTAGTTTATTCTCAGCTGTCTTCAAGAGTTCATCAGTGCTGCATTGCGACTTAGTGCAGTGCGGTAAAGTGTTTTTCTGTGAAGAACAGTGTTGTGCCGTGACTCTGTAAGTAACAGATTAGTGCCGTGTTTAAGACAGTGCATGCCATAACTTCGCGAAGTAAAAGACAGTGCAGTGCCGTCTCTTTGTGAATTTCCGTGACCGTGAGTGAATTATTGGATTGTGACTCTTTGAAGAACAGTGACGCTATCAGTGCATATGTGAGTAGTAATTAAGAATAATTAACCAAGTGTATAGTGCATTGTTAAATAAATTGTGCAGTGATAAAAACTGTAAAAATGCGTGTATTTAATTTTGCAATCCAAAAGATCTCTAATAAATAACGCTTATTACTTATTTTGTAACAAAACGTAGCAATATTAAAATAATGTTTGACGGTAAAATTCTTTTTGGTATATCGAACTTTAATTTTTTTGGACTGTAAGTAAAAACAAAAAAAAACATAAACTTAATGTCCATATTCAATAAAATAATAAAATATAAGTGTTTCGCCACTTTGTGTTTTGACCGGCGATTTGCATTAACTGACTTTGTATTTTTATTCATTCAATTATGGAATTATATTTATTTTTAAATTCGAAATATTATTTGAGCTGAAGTAATTTGCTAAGGGGAAACCCTGGTAAATGAATAAAGTCTCTCTCTCTCTCTATATATATATATATATATATATATATATATATATATATATAAAGTCAAAGAAGTCTTATCTCAAATTGACCCAAAAATAGTCAAAATCTCAAAACGTAGATTGTCAACCGAAATATACACCTTTTTCCTTGACCCTAAGCCCGCAAGACATCAATGTAATGCTTCACACCGCAGATGTTGCCGGGTTCAGTGTCGTGGCCACTGAAAAAATAAATGGGCAAAAGGGTCACGGATTTGTCGTAAAATCATAATTCCTTCTAAAAATGTGCATTAGAGCCACACAACTAGAGATACTGCCGAGGAATCAGACGTGACAGGAATATCTACCACTTACTTTTAACATGAATCTTGGGTAGAATTGCTTTCTGGATGTGCCGTTAAGGGACAACGATTTTCCCATAGATTACACTTCAGATCTGAGGAAGGATATTGTTGATTAAAAACATGTAATTCCTCGTCCTATCAGTTTTTTTCTTCTATTAATAGCACTGTTAAAAATGTAGTTTTCTGCTCGCGAGAATACAAAACAGGTATTCTAATTACATATAAATTTTTATCGTAAAAATAAGAACCAAATGTTATAATATTTGTTGATTTATTCACTTTCAATTTTATTATCTCATAGGAATGGGCTCGGCTTATACAGGGTGTCCAAAATAAACCAGATTAAATGCGATTCACTGCCAATGGATGATTTAATAAAAAAAAGTGCGAGGAAACCGTTCTAGGTCTCAATCACTAGCTTCCCCATAGAACATTATTTTTCAACTGCGAATCGTCGTGGATGGTAATAAAAAAAATATTTATTCACAGCAAATATGATGAATATTTGTTGACTATGTCTACTATCATATATGTGAAAGTTTAATTCATAATTACACGCATAACACAATTATACAGGATAGAAATAATGAATTAAACATGTACAATTATGTCTTTAAACGTATTTCTACTAAGATTTACTAAATTATATAATCTATAATAACGGCATCCTATCCGTAAATCCTACTCCAGTTTAAGAAGAAGTAGAATTAATTCGGTGTTAGCCAGCAATGTGGTTAATTAACTCGGCAAGGGATTGATAGACTTTCATCTTTTGAACCTTGATTAGTCGTCCTTCAGTCCCTACATTGATTTCTGCAGTGGTTTCTGTTACTGATGGTGACAGCCGATCTGCTTACAGCCTTACTACAGTATTTTTAGATGCTAACCTTTATAAAGGTAGAAGTAACCTGTTAAAATTTACTTTCATTAATCCGTACGTTATAAATTTCGCATTCTTGAATACGTCTAAACGCATAATAACGGATATATTAAGGATTTTCAAAATTCTCCCTTTCTAAACCCCCCCCTGCTCCGTGTGATTAAATTAAATAAAAAGATTTTAATAATTATTTAAGGTTTTTAAGTTTTGTTGACCTTCCGCCATTGATTGGTAAACGAAAATATTGATTGAGTGTTGCGAAAATAAAATACATTAAAAATTAAACAGAGATAGTCACGTAATTGGGGAGTACGGACGAGATCAAAGGGATGCCGCCATATGGTCGAGGCCGTCCTAGTCCCTACAAGTCCAGACCTCGAAGAGTCCAGCCAATTCTGCTTTGACGTTGCCGCTTCTTTATAAATAGCGTACAGCTCGGCCGACAGTTTTAATTTTGTTCTCAGCTGTCTTCAAGTGCTCATCTGTGCGTTCAGTACTACAGTGCGACTCAGTTGCAGTGCGGTAAAGTGTTTTTATGTGAAGAACTGTGTTGTGCGGTGACTCTGTACGTAACAGTATAGTGCCGTATTTAAGACAGTGCAGTGCCGTGCCTTGTTTTTGGGAACTTCAGTGATCGTGAGTGAATTATTGGACTGTGCAATCTGAAGAACAGTGAAGCTATCAGTGCATACTGTGAGTAGTAATTAAGAATAATTAACCAAGTGTGTAGTGCATTGTAAAATAAATTGTGCAGTGATAAAAACTGTGAAGCTTGTGTGTGTTTAATTTTGTAATCCAAAAGAACTGTAATAAACCACGTTCATTACTGACATTGGTAATAAAACGTAATAATATGTTACACTTCACAGCTCCTAGACCTTAGCACTATAAAATGGAACGTGCAATTTAAAGGTATGTGCTTTTTCTCTAAATAAGTAAATCAATTATAACTTTAATGAAGGATTTAAGACAAACAAGACCTCAATCTTCCATCAAATTCTTCATGCTTAATAATCTTCCTCAACATTAATTAATTAGCCTTCAATCTTTCCCGTGGGCATGTCGGCAGAGTGGAATTTAAGGAGGTGGAATGTCTTACTTTCAGAACAACCTAATAAGGCCACTTGTTCGGGAACGAAGTCCATACTAAAATGGAAATCAAGAATCTCCAATATATTTTGTTCTATTATCATCCCCTCCCCCCTACCCTTTAAACTCTTCATATATATATATATATATATATATATATATATATATATATATATAATTATTAGTTATTGAGTGTTTTTGATATTGGCGATTATTTATGTAATATCAAATTTTATCAAGAATGAAGAAACATATTACATTTTAATATGCTATCTTTGATCATTTCATCAAAAGATGTTGGTTCTTAAAAGAACTTGGTGATTTTAATGAAATGAACATTGTAGATGAAAAAGAAGCTAAATTATTGAGGTGTGGGTTGAGTTATGTCAGTTTACGACGTGTGTATTGTTATTTTATAGCTAATATATTATGATATATATTGTTGCGAAAACTGCGTTTATGAAAAATTAGACAGAGTTAATCACATATTTAAGAAGTATGAAGTAGGTGAAAGGAACCGACAGGATGAAAGGGACCGATGAATGTTCTCGGTGAGTTCAGTTTGGGATCTAGCCCAGTTTGGGCCAAGCGGCTCAGCTCGTCCGACAGTTTGTTCTCAGGTCTCTTCTAGTAAATAATAGTGCGTTTAGTGCGGCTTTAGTGAACAGTGCATTTTAGTTTTAGTGCAGAACAGTTTTATGTGAAGATCAGTGTAGTGCCGTGTTTTTTGTGAAGATCAGTGCTGTGCTGTATTTTGTGATCTCGTGATCGTGAGTTATAGTACTGTGCAATAAGAAGTGAAGTTATCAGTGCATACTGTGAGCAGTAGCTTAGAATAGTTGTAGGTTTTTTTTTTTTTTGTTTTTTTTTCTCATAGTAACCCTGTGAGGAGTTATTTATTCGAATACATGTTCCATTGCCACATGGCATATTATATGTATTATTATGTTTAAATACATCATTATTTTACAATAAATATTTGTTTATCAACTGTCTATTCAAGTATTCAAGAAATAAAATTAAAAAAAAAAATGAAAAATTATTAAAAACATAATAATTGTAGGTTGTGAAATAAATCGTGCACTAAAACTCTAAAGCTTGAGTATTTAACTTTTCAATCCAAAAGAACTCTAATAGTCAACGTTTATTATTTTTGTAATAAACGTGACTATATATATATATATATATATATATATATATATATATATATATATATATATATTCAAACAATAATATTGAACGGCCCTGCCTATGAAATAATAAATAGGAATACTCAGCCCAGATATTAACAAGGTTCATTAAAGCAGGTTGTTCTTTTTAGAGATGAATTTATCAATATTTAAAAGGTTCTTTTTCTAGAGCTTATGGTAGAAGGTTGAATGTTTTGCACACGATTCTTGACAAAATAAACGAGCGTAGCTCAATATCCGGAAACCTTTTAGAAGCCATAAAAGTTCCTATTCCTTTTCTGAATAGCATAAACCTCTAGTAATCGAGCTAGGTTTAATGAAAATGGCACCAGCGTTATTTCACTATTTAGTATTCTCTATATTAAGTCTAATTTGTTGTTATATATTATGGAAAAATATGATTTATTTATTTATTCAACTTTAGTCTTCCTTTCTCTATAATTAAGCAAACCAGTGACTATAACATTGTGTTGAATAAGATATTAAAGTGTGATACTAATTTTGTACATTACGTCTAAACGGACAAACATTAAATTTATGTACAACCATTTTGAAAAGTGTGAATTAATGTAAAAAGAATGACACATGTATCATTAATTTATTCATAAGTTTTTATTTCTACTGAAAAAGCGCTCGATACGCAAGGCATATTGTTCAAGAATTCTCAAAATATTTTTTTGTTTACTATTTAGCCATAATTTGAAGGTAGAACATGGAGATTCTACCTGTGAAAATTTTATATTTATATTTGTTTAAGAGATTTGTGTTCAGCGACACCCGTGAAAGGATTGAAAAGAGAAAAACATAATCACTTCCTAGTATTTGTCTTCCTTGCATTTAAGAATCGTTCTTCTGTGAGAGGACAATTCTTTCGTTGAGAGAAAATGGCATCTTTTGGAATAATCAAAGAAGACCTTGAAGGTACTTAATACATTTTACTGAATGATCGTCTTATAAATCTAAAGTGACAGCTTCTGTTATGACTCAGGGGAAGTAGGGTATCTCGTTAGTATTGAAAAAAAGTCCGTCTCGCAGGGGCTGCGTAAACTAAGCAGATTTCCCATGTGAAGTTTTACAATAGAGAAATCTGCATACTGGTAACACAACACCACCGTGATTAAATACAAACGGTAATGAGAAATCTTTCAGTTAATTAAAATAAATTCCCAACTGAAACGGCTTCTGAATTGTAAGAATAATTTATATTTAAATAACTCAAATTTTTGTACTCTAAGAACTAAAGAAAGGGGGGGGGGCGGATGAACAGAACGTATTTGCATTAATCTCATAAAGTAATGAAGGTAAGGTAAGGTTAGAAACGACAGGTAAGGTGAGAAGAAGCTTCCACCTGAGCCGAGCGGTTACGAAAATGGCCGACCTAATCAGAACTATACGAGACCACATGTCTCACAGACTTCATGAAAATGCATTCCTCATTTCCATGCATAAATCGCTGATATATGGGTTGTTAAAGGGGGGGGGGTATTGAAGGCTAATATCAAGAATGTAAAAATAACTCGCTTAATACTTGAACTACGAAAAAATGTATAAGATATCAATTGTAGACAAGATTGGTTCTTTAACATTTTTCGAAGCGTAAACTAAACAGATTTCCCACGTGAAGTTTTACAATAGACAAAATTCACGAGAGCCGAGCAGATAATAAAACGGCTGAACTAGCTTTTGGGGGGGAAAGTCACAGAATCGTCCGTTAGCCGCCCAGATTTAATAAAAATGCAAATATCTCGGTTAATATTTAAGATAGAGACTAAATGTATGTAACATTATTTATAGTAAATTTAATTTGTAATAAGATTGATTCTGTCCAATTTATCGATCCGATGTATAGTAACGGAGATATTTCGAATTTTCGAAAATCCTCCCCCCTAAACCCCCCTCCCACTGGTCCGATTTCAGCCGTTAACGAACTTGATCTTCCTTTTTACATAAAACGATTATATATCGAGTTTGGTAACGATAAGACAAAAATTGCGACCGCTAGAGCGGTAACAGACAAATATATATATATATATATATATATATATATATATATATATATATATATATATATATGTACAGTTTTGAACGGACCTCATTTTCGTCATTTCCTGGGTAGGATTCATGGACATTTGAAGAAAAATTTCGAAAATCGCGTCATGAGTACAACCTCAATAGCTGATTTCCCTTAAGGGAAATCTGCTAAAATGCAAATATCTCAGCTAATATTAAATATAGAGAATAAAGTTATGTATCAATATTTATAGTATATTTTATTATCAATAAGATTGGTTCTCTATTTTTCCATCTGACGCGTGATAACGGAGATATTACAAATTTTCGAAATTCACCCTTCTAAATCCCTCACCTAGTGTTCGGATTTCAGCCAATAAACGAGCTTGATCTTTATTTGTACATAATATGTTCAAATACCGAGTTTTGTAACGATCATACACAAATTGCGAACGTTAACAGACATATACATTTACACACACGCATATGTATATATAGTTTTGAACGGACCTCATTTTCATTATCTCCTTGGTAGGATCGATGGACATTTGAAGAAATTTTTCGAATATCGTGTCATCAGTACTACCTCAGTAGCTCATTTCCCTTATGGGAAGTATACTAATAGGTAGTAAGTACCTTTAGTATCTTATCTAATAGTTTTCTTCTTCATCGCTATTATGAATTTTCATGCGAACTAAAGAGAGACACTTTGGGTTAAGTATCCAAAACTAGTATTCAATTATTACTGACTCACCCAGGTCTGAAGGGTATAAAGATCGGAAAAATCTATTGCAGCTTAATCATCCGTTTTATTATTTAGTTTATAAACTCCAATGTTAATAAGGAAAGAGAAGTTCTTTTCATATATATTTTTAATTACTTCTTTTCAAACTACTCATTACTTTCGCTTCACACTATCCCTGATGAATACATTTTTTTTTTAATTTCTATACACCAGAGCTTAATTTCCAATAAAAAAGGGATAGTGTGTTTTTGTCAGCACTAAAAAAATTTAAAATGCTGGGAAACATGAAAGTTTCTCCTGAACTCTTCTTTCCTTTATTTAGAACTATTCAACGGGTGTGGTTGAAAGATGTTAATTGATAGAAAGAATGTTTTTAATAATAGCAACAGAGCTTAAAAATGTTCAAGTTGGTCCTTATTTTATTAAGTAGAGTGAGTCCATGTTAGATGCTCAGGCACTCAATGACGTTGGAGTAGCATGACGAAGTGATCAGGTTATTACAGGTTGCTATATCTACTTTTGTAACGTCAAACGGTATGGGAATTTTCCTAACATTCCTATTACCTTTCTCCCATTCACTCTGGCTTATAAACGTCTCTAAAATTGGGTACCATAAACCTGTTAACCCCAGCGTCTTTATCAACAAAAGTGACAATACTTATACCTCATCATTTGATGTTCTTCGACTAAGAGACCAAAGAGGAAGTAATCGTCCTAACATACCTGGTCCTGAAAAGTATTGTTATGGATAATAGTAGGATAGCTAGGCAATGTTACAATAGGCTCTATTTATTAGACCAGTCCCCATCAAACCCTATTCGCTATAACTGGGTCAGCCAAATCAAGGAGCTATTTGTTAAACTGTATTTCTTCAATTGTAGGCTAAACCAAGATCCGCATGACCTTAGCTCTGGTATACCATCAATTATTGCTGCATATAGAGACAAACTATTGAAGGATGATGCCAATAGGAAAGCCGCGACTAATTATAGCAGTTTATACAAGAACATTAACATAACAGAAGAGACCACTCAAGAATATCTTACCATAAATTTACCAGTTCCAATTTACAAAGCTATATTTCAGTTAAGGACATCAAGTAATTACATATTAAAACATAATATATTCCATTGGCTCTAAAAGTAAGTGCTTCATATGTAATTTGGACGATTTCGAAAATGTTCATAATTTATTTTTATATTGTATTGTTTATATCCCAATGAGACCAAATATCATTATTTTATCATTTTTTCAAATGACTCAGCTGCAATAACAAGCAAATTAACAATTTTATATGTGTATTTGACGAAGATATTGAAATGTCGTTCATTTGTTCCTAATGAATAATTGTTCATTATACTTTATTTTTGATGGTTCTTGTAAGAGTATATGTTTTTACTTTTCTTATCATTGCTATATAAAATCTCTTTTTGATTTTGGAAATGATAGAATTTTATTAGAAATGATTTTGAATGTAGAAGGGTTTCTCTTTAATTTAGTATTGTATTTTTTTTTGTTATTTGTTTTCTTATATAGTTGTAATACTTTTCTTGGTATTATTTCATATTATGGAAGGGTTTTTATTTATTTGTACGTATGTGTTTTTATTTATTAATTTTTGTTCAAATTAACCATATAATTAACAAATATTATATAAGCTGAACTCTTTTGCTAAAGGGAGATCCTGTAAAACTAATAAAGTATCTATCTATTTATCCATTAAGTAGAGAGAATGCATGTTAGATGCTCAGGCACTCCAAAGCGTTGGAGTAGCATGACGAAGTGGTCAGGCTATTACAAGTCACTGCGTCTACGTTTGTGAGGTCAAACGGTATGAGAATTTTCCTAATACTAGAAATTGCCTTTCTATACTTCACTCTGGATCATAGACATCTCTACGATTGTCTAATGATATCTAAACCTGCTAAACTCAACCTCATTCGACGTTCTTCGACAAAATGACCAATGAGGAAGTAACCGTTCTTATATTAATTTGTTTCGAATTTCTATAAAATATTGAGATATTTTCTGACTTATTAGATTTAACCTACGACAAAATAGATATGTCTGAGTGTATGTTAGTTTAAATTAATTTGTTAATACCATTGAACTGCGATCCAAAGGTAATTGAATGAGAAAGCCCCCTAGATAATTGGATAACAGGAAAGGCATCAGCCGTAGAAATGGTTTACGAACAAATTACTCTAAATTAGGAATAAAGGAAGACTTGCCAAACCTCAACTATTAGGCACATAGAGATTCATATGAGTCTATTCAAAGAGAAGTTAATAAAACTCCTAGAAACCCCAAGAGATAATTCTCATCGTATTGACCATAAACTATAACAATTGTTATAATAAACGTTAACAAATTATAAGGTTGGCAAGTTGCGCGAGTTCTTCCCTGATTACAGGAAGCAGGGATCCGACTATGTAGGGACAAATAACTATTCAATGCATTGAAAAGATGAGATAGATTTCCATTTTATCTTTTAAATGAATGAACACATAAGATAGAATACTAACTAAAGGCAGGAGTGAGTATTTAGGTTATGGAAAGGACACTTTGATCACCTGCTGAATAAAAGACTCCCGCAAATGGATTATAAGCCAATACATAAAATGGTGCTGAGGAGTGGTCTTCTTGAAATCAATAAATTATGCATCAATTCAAGACAATTAAGACATTCAATCAAATCAAGACAATACCCCTTGGAATGGAGGGCTTCCTGATGAGCTTTTCAATGTTGAAATACATTCCATCCATTGAAAGTAGTTCAATGGAGTTGAGCTATCAACGACTTAAATACAAGGATCGAATTTTTATCATTTTAACAAGCTTTACTACGAGTTATTCATTATGTAATTTCCCATACCGATTTGATTCACGATGGAATCCCACTACTCAAAGTTATCCTAGACCAACAACCAACGTCAAAGGCTAAATATGCACTGTTAACGGGAGCAACCTTTATTTAAATTTGATATACTACGAGTATTATCTGGATCTGGTCATTGAGATTAATTTGGCGGCACAACCTTTATGTTTTCTTATTAGCTTTCCACTCATGACGCGATTTTCGAAAAATGCCCTCAAATCTCCATTGATTCTACCTTGGAGATGAGGTCCGTTCATAATTATTTATACAGACACACACACACGTGTCTGTTCCACGTTGTTGGTTGCAGGTTTTGTCACATCTTTACCAAACTTGATATATGTGTTGATGAAAAACTAAAGATCAAAGTATGTTAATGGCTGAAATAGAAGGGGGGGGGTGCGAGTTAGAGGGAGAGGAATTGATTAAACTATTTTATATCAAGAATTATTCTTCTACACTTTTTTCGCATCTCAAATATAAAGGAAATTTTTCGTACTTTCTTGTTTTCAGCCTTCAGTAAACCCCAGTTTACTCAACGGATTTATTTAGAAATATAAAATATATGGCGAGATGAGATCAATAGCGTCATACACTCATGGGAAATATGTTTAGTTTACGCAGCCCCTGCGTGACGGGTTTTCCTCTTGACGAAACAAGTTGTGAAAGATCTAACAGAAATGAAGTTCATTTTTACCACGTACCTTCATGCATTAATATTATACTCCAGTTTTAACTAGTGGGATTTTTTTTTGTTGTCAATAAATATTGATAAAATGAAGACCTCATTTTAAACAATGTTCAATATTGATGTAATGCTGATGGTAACTTCATTTAGCACAATGCGAGATTTTTCGAAAGGAAATAAATCTGGGAGTTGGCAGCGAAAGAGGTAATATAGCTGTTGGAGAATAAACTTTTAATTACTCTGCCATTGTTCCTGCTCAATACACGAGCAACGAACACATTGTCAGGTTACATAATAGATATGAGTTTATTAGTTCCTATTAACTGCCCGAATATTAAACGTACGGTATATTGTAGAATTTGAAGAGATTGGAGTATTTTTATGGATGCATTGACTATATAGGTTAATTCCTCATTCTCATTCATTTACACATAAAGTATTAATAATTTTTATATTTTCTACCCGTAAACTCTATTTTATTCAGTGAATTCAATTGATATATTGTTACTTACTAATTTCCGAAATGTAATTACCTATAAAGACAGTATCATAAGTGTAAATATCAAAATTCTTTTCAAACGAATCCTTATAAACATATTTATTTATATAAATAAATACTTAACTTTATCACACGCATTATGGATAATGGATAGGTATTGATTAATCATTTGATTATGAAGAATAAATAAAATGATCATATTGTAATTTTTTAACACTAGTAACCAAAAATATCTTGTCCTATGAATAATATGCAATATAAGCGCTCGCGCGTGTGTAAGTGTGCTTGCGTGTGCGTGTATAAATATTGGTACGCAGCTACATTTTGTAATATATAACGATACCTATTTTGTTCTCTGAAAATAACGTAGGATCACTAAACTTATTTAAATAAATATTGAAATTTTAGTTACTTTTGCCGATTAATAATCTTTACAACGTTACGGCATTTACTTTGAGGGCCATTCCGATTAAAATTGAGCTGATCAATATAATATCTATCTTCTAAGAGAAAAAAGTCAGTTTATGAAAGAGTGTTTGAACATTTATTATAAGAATAGAAGGAAAACAAAGTAAAAAAAGCTTCTAAATTGAGTAGAAAGTTTGTTGTGCTGGAGGAAACTGACAAAGCTTTTCATCCACTTTCACTTTAACCTTCAAAACTCATTTATAATTAAAACTAGGTATTAAATGAAGTGTTATCACTTTCACAGGACCTGTACTAAATAAAACCCTTGACACCATAAATTGTTTTGAATACTTCTGCCAAACAACCTTGGAACTTTTCCAAATTTTACAACTTTCTACACGTAATAAATGCCTTTGATATTGCCCTTTTAAAATTTCCATATATTATTATAATGAAAATTAGCATTTAAGTTATTCATCATAGATGACATTACATTTTACCATTATTTTTTGTTATATTATTCTGTAGTGTATCCCTAAACGTATTTCTGAGTAACCATTTAAGAAGATGAAAAATCCACGTCACAGAATGGAAAATCAAGCTATGACCTGTCAGCTTCTTCTTCATTAATCTTTCCTTCCTTTTTCTGTCACTGGTATTCAAAGAGTGATTTATGGGACCTAATACTTCGCCATCTTTACTCAAATATCATTATTTTTATCAGGAAGGTAAAATTTTTCCTATAAGATAGTTTCAATTTTGCTGCCGAACTGTCAATTTTGTCTATTGTTGTATTGTAGGTCATTTTCATTTTATAAACCATTCTGTTGGCGGCTTGTTATAATTAAATCATAATTTTTTAACACTCATAATTTTAAACCAACAGGTAACCAATTCTCTTTCGCGGTGTGTGTGTGTGTGTGTGTGTGTGTGTGTGTGTGTTTGAGAGAGGGAGAGAGAGAGAGAGAGAGAGAGAGAGAGAGAGAGAGAGAGAGAGAGAGAGAGAGAGAGCTATTAGAGAACTGCAAGCCCGATTTAGGAGAGTAGAAAATTTTGATAAAAAGTCTACGAGAGTTGAAAAGCTGTCAGGTGCTCTGCCTATGGAGATAGTGAAAGTACAACAGCCCTGGACATGATAGTTCCCGAAACTGTCAGATCCTGCTCTCTCTCCACTCCCCGATTTTAAAACGTCTCTCTCTGCATATTCACTGCTGCTTCCATTAATGTCTAAAAGCGGACCTTTTAGAATATTCACCAGCTGGAAAAGCCCGTCACAAAGTACTGCGTAAACAAAGTTCATTTCTCATGTAGTGGAATGTCACAGATGATGACTTACGTACTCTACTTTCCTTAAGTAAAAACCGGATGTTCACAAGATTTGAAGCCGCGGTGGAATATATAATCCACTACTGAAGCTAAATGTGCCAAATAACTCAGTTTATATTCAAGTGAAACATTTATATCAAATATTTGATTTAATTATTTTATCGCCAAGATAATTTATTAATATTTACCGATGTGTTTCGTATATTTGCGATTTTACCCCTTCTCTAAATATTACTCCCAGCTCGTATATTTAATATTTAAGTAAGAAAATTTAATTAGTTCTGAAGTGTAAATATAATCTTATGCCTCAAGTGTAATAGTATTACTTCCCTTTAAGGAATATAAATAAATACATTTATTATACAAGGTTGTATTTACTTCAGATCTTATGAGGTAACCCAAACGAAGCAAATGAATGTCTCCCAGCCCTATTAGAAAGATTTATTTCTAAGTAAGTTGATAATTGGAAGTTTCAAAGTTTCAAGCGTACTCAGGTGTGCCATTTCATATAAGGCGTTGGATGTTTATGCCCTCGAAAAACTGAAAATTATGGATTATATTCTTGAACAATAGGCATTTATTTAATAGTGTTGAACTCTCTAGTGTCAACTCACAAGTCGTTTGAACCTCCCAGTTCTGAAAGGAGTAAAAACTATAGTTTAAACTGCCTTAGTTAGCCATACTAGAATAAAGCAGAGGTCCATAACATATAAGTTTATATGTTTCTTGAATGATTAACACTAAATTCACAGTTTCAACATTGCTTAGACTTTTTATAGAAAATGTAGCTCATTTCTTTTATTCGTCTTTAATTTTACATTACAGTTAATCAAATAAGCTATTATTTATTTATTTTAAGAGCTTCGCAACTTAGGCGATTTGGTGAATTTAAATTTAAAAAGAAGAAAAAAAGAAAACTTTAACTACTAATACAAGAATACAAAAACGAAACGAAACGCAACAAAATATTAAATAAAAATACGCAAGCAGAATAATACTAAACAACATAGAACACAATGGAAAACAACAAATACAATTAAAAGAAATAAATAGATGTTAAAAGAGTATTCAAAAATATTAAATTACATAGTAATAAATGTTAAAATAATTTTCGACGTTTAAATAATTAAATTAATAGATAAATAAAAACAAATTTCTATAATACAAATTGTAAAAAAAAAAATCTAACACACGCATGTATGCACACACACACACACACACACAAACACGCGCGGGCGCACACAGACGCACGTATATATGAAATTATAAAATTATTCAATTTTGTTAAAAATTGAATTTTAAACTTATAGTGTATTAAAGATAATTTTTTTAGCAGATTTCCCTTAAGGGAAATCAGCTATTGAGGTCGTACTCATGACGCGATTTTCGAAAAATTTCTTCAAATGTCCATCGATCCTACCCAGGAGATGACGAAAATGAGGTCCGTTCAAAACTATATATATATATATATTTGTCTGTTAACACTCTAACGGTCGCAATTTTTGTTTATTCGTCACCAAACTCGGTATTTAATCGTTTTATGTAAAAAGGAAGATCAAGTTCATTAACGGCTGAAATCGGACCAGTGGTAGGGGGGGTTTAGAGGGGGATTTTCAAAAATTCGATATATCTCCGTTATTATAGATCTGATCGAAAAATTGTATAGAACCAATCTTTTTGCAAATTAAATTTACTATAAATACTGTTATATACATTTATTCCCTATCTTGAATATTAACCGGGATATTTGCATTTTTCTGTTTTCAGCTTCTGAGATGAGATCGGCTAACTTCGGGTCTAGTCGTGAGTTTCCGTCAAGAGCTAGTTCGGGCCGTTCCCGTAACTGTTTGACTCTCTATTCTGAAATTTCTCTATTGTAAAACTTCACGTGGGAAATCTGCTTAGTTTACGCAGCCCCTGCGTGACGGACTTTTATTAATTGCAGAGACAATTGGTCAAAAATATTTTATAATTTTTTTTAGTACAGTTATAACTTTTGCTTCATTCCATGTGTGAGGGTGAGGGTACATACCGCCTATGTAAAATTTATTCAGAAGATCAAGAAGAGCTAGCAATCTTTCTTCCGGTAGATTTGGTGTCATGCTGTACGTAATCATGTCAGGTCCTGTTGACATATGTATTATGTAAAGTAGACAAAGTCAGTTTTAGTTAATTTAGTGTAAGGGGGTCGTTTAGTAGGGTTTGGTTCGTTAGTATTATCGGAAATGTCTTGGTCTCTGTAAGAGGTTTGTGCCTTGAAAAAAGTGTGTATTGAAGTTTTGAGAACTGTAAGTTGAACTAAAATGATTCCCTAAAATGTTGGTGATTCTTTTTTAGTCAGTTACTTACGATATATTTTGTGTTTTCTTTGGCTTATTTTCGCCCAGACGTCTTGTGCTGATGAGTGTCGATTAATACTTGATAAAAGTCTATCCAACATTTCTTTTTACTACTCCTAATGATTGTCTGGGCTTTCAATTTCAGATGATTGTAGTTTTGTTAGTTTGTATCTGAGTGATTTCTGCGAAATAAATAAAGAGCTTCCTTTGTAAATCATAGCTATCCTACATTCCTCCAAGGAACTGGTGATTTTAGCAGATTTCCCTTAGGGGAAATCAGCTATTGAGGTCGTACTCATGATGCGAGTTTCGAAAATTTTCTTCAAATGTCCATCGATCCTACCCAGGAGATGACGAAAATGAGGTCCGTTCAAAATTATATATATATATATATATATCTATATATATAAAGATATATATATATATTTGTCTGTTAACGCTCTAGCGGTCGCAATTTTTGTTTGATCTTTACCAAACTCGGAATTTAATCGTTTTATGTAAAAAGGAAGATCCACTTCGTTAATGGCTGAAATAGGACCAGTGGGAGGGGGGGGGTTTAGAGGGGGGGATTTTTGAAAATTCAAAATATCTCCGTTATTATGCGTCGGATCGAAAAATTGTATAGAATAAATCTTATTGCAAATTAAATTTACTATAAATATTGTTCTATACATTTATTCTGTATCTTGAATACTAACCGAGATATTTGCATTTGTATTCTGCGTGTGGTCACCTAGGCTATGTTCGGACTTTCCGCCGACAGCTCTGGTGGCCGTTTCCATAACTATTCGTCCCTCGTGAATAGGTTTAGAGGTTAGGTTAACTGTGTTTTGGGGCTAGAAACTACTGGGTTATTACGCCCTAAATAATGTTTTAGGTTTAGAGGTTTCTTACTACTACAGTTGTTATTAGGCAGATTTCTCTATTGTAAAACTTCACGTGGGAAATCTGCTTAGTTTACGCAGCCCCTGCGTGACGGACTTTTTTGTATATGTTTGGGTTATTTATTTATTTTTTTTATTTGGAATACTCGTCTTAGCTGCTTCTAATATCAATGAGGCTACTCTTCCATACTTTGGAGATTAGAAGAACTCAGTTTTTAATGTACTCTTAATAAATATTCCAATTAGCCTTTTATGTGTTGTATCTAGGTGTGCTATGAAATAGTGTATCAGGTCTGTTTTTATGTAATTGTACTGTAGGAATTTTGATCAGCAATCCATGAAAGTCGTGATACTACAGAAGACGATGAAAGAGAAATGTTAATTTTAGTCAGTGTTTCAGTCCGTGGGCATTAATGTGTGGGAGAGTTGGTATCAAGTGCAATTAAGTCACAGTTTTCAAAAAGTGACTGTTATTTTTATAATTTACTATTACTTCCTGGAGAGGTCCACATAGTAGACAAAGCATTTACGACTCCAGCTAATATCGAAGGAGTTGATAATTGTGTCACTAAGTTGTTATTTCATTTATGTCAAGGTATTCCTTTGGTGGAACATAAATGGAGCATACTGCAACTTGGAAGTGGATGTGACCTGAGACTGTTTGGAGTGTTGTTCTCAGCTGTATGCTAACATTTGTTTTTCATTTTTTCTCATATTGATGGAATTTCCATGTAGGTAGTCATCCCAGCAGATTTCCGGTTTTTAATAACTACCGGATTACACCCTCTAGTGACTTTTGGGATAAACCTATTTTTTCCATTCATCTGGCAATGCCAGGGCAGTATTATATTGAAAACGTTTTTCCAAAGATCCATCTATCGGAATAGCCATATTTTTTCCGCCTGTGTTTGTAAACCTGGAAACAGAGCTCATGTAAAACAGCGGTACGTACACCGCAATACAGCCGTACTAACTAGGTCACCACACTTTAAATTGTTTTCATATTTTATTCTTGTAAGGTGTCCATCACTTAACAACAGAGCACTAAATAAATAAATAAAAACATAGAAATTTATATTATTATAAATTATATCGATATATTATTACGATTAGTTTGTAAGTGGGCATTAATAAAACCTCTGACAATATTGGAAATGATGAAGTACAATTAGAAGTGAATAAATAATTCGTGGGGGGGGGAGGATTTAGAAAAGTGGGAGCCTTTGTTCTCAAATATGTTTTATTTTTTCAAAAATCAGATCATCAAAAATAAAATAGATGTTGTCAATGAAATTTGTATATGGTTTGCAAATATCAAAATCATACTATAACCTTAATATTATATTTATTATATTCTATGGAGGAAAAATCCACTTCAAAGAAAAACTCCACTTTCATTAATTTTAATTAAATAAAGAGTTGACTTTTTTTATTTTCATTTCTTTAACTTAATCACTAACAACTGTAAAATTTCAGAAACCCTGTAGAGAACCAACCTTGGAATGTGAAATTCCCTTATCAAAATTTCCCTTATGTCAAATATTCCTCTGACTTATTGTGTCACTTATGACTTTATAAATTACAATAAAATGTCAAAACTACTTTACGTTAACAAAGTAGAGTATCTATCTTGTGGAAGGCTTCTTGAAATCCACTCTATACATTTAGCCTGAGTGGGAGTGAAGCTAGCGATGCAATTCACTGGAAGAATGGATGCTTAAATAAATCCCCTAATCTAGTGGCCGACAGCGAAGGGTCTCTTTAAACTACATTCATCCTTCTCTCGCCCTATTGAAACTGAGCAATTCCTCTCAGCATCATCACTTCTGAATGAACTCTGATTAATTACAAGGAATATATAAAATATGAAAAATATTCAAATACATTCCAAAGGTGCCTCGAATTGTTTGCTTTTCAACATGTAAAAATGTGTTCTTGTTTTTATTTATTTTTTTTATTTTTTTTTTTCATTTTCGTCGTTACACATCTGCCTAATTTAATGCGTTTTAAAAAAGCTTCGTGTAATCGTGTCGGTTTTCCACTTTTTCTAAATTAAGAAGTTTGACAAAAACTCTACGTTTCTTCATTCTTATATTAACTCATTGACAAATTAAAAGTCAATGAGGAGTTAAATATTGGATGGGAGGAAACAATTTTGAAATACAAATTTTTGGCTAGTTGATATTTGAATCATATTGCAGATTAAGAATCGGCAACCAATCTTTAATTCGAAATCTCCATTAATTTTCAAATTTTACATTTAGTCACGTCGGTTACGGATTAGTTTACATTAATTTTAGTTGCGTCGATAAGAAAAAAATTGATCTACAATCTCCTTATTAAAATAAATTATGCAGATTAATAGTTATCTACAATAATACAATAAATAAAATTGGGCTAATTCAGCATAACAATAAATTTAACTATTAGGTTTTATAAATATATATATATATATATATATATATATATATATATATATATACACACACACACACACACACACACACACACACACACACACCCACACACACAGATATATATATATATATATATATATATATATATATATATATATATATATTCATATTCATATTCATCAGCCATTCCGAATACACTTAAAATGTTAGACACAATCCACTACATGGGACTGAGGATAGCAACTGGAGCCTTCAAATTAAGCCCTGTAGATTGCCTTGTGTCGAATCAGGAGAACCTCCATTGGTGTACAGAAAACGAATCATTTGCTCAAAATTTCTTTTAAAATGCAAAGCATTTGACGCTCCATGCGTCAAAGTATTTTTAAATAACATACATTTCAACAAATTCATAGAAAAACACAGTGAGCGAAAACCTCTAGTCATACGCACTTCAGAAACACTGTTGATTCCAACATATTACAAACTCAAATATACTATAACAGAAACCACCCTCCCATTAATTTAACTTAATAAAATTTAATAAAAGAAATCCTTTATCTGCCAAATTCTACAGGATAGCTTATAAATCCAATGTAGCAAATAACCGAAACTCACTTTACACTTTTACTGACGGATCCAAGACTGACATTGGAACAGCAGTTCTAGAAATTATTAATACTGACATTTACACCACAAAACTCATCAACAATGCAAACATTTATACAGCTGAGTTACTAGCAATAAATATTGCCTTTTCAAATTTTCAAAATGCTCAAAATTCCCAGATTTACTTATTCACAAATTCTTTAAGTTATTTATTCTCCTTGGAGAATACTTACAGTACTCATCCGATCATACCCCAAATTTTTTGAAAACATTATACATACTCAAAACATCATTGCACTTGTATGGCTACCAGGACACCAAAATATTCGACAAAGTACTGAAGTCGATGAACATGCAAAATTAGTTACTCAAAACCTTGACGTAAGCACAAATGAGCTAACAATAAACGATTTGGTACATTCTGCAATGACTAACATACTACACGATTGGGAACAAAAATGGCTACTAAAAGACAATGAACTAAAACAAATTAAATCAACAGTATTCACCCGGACTAATAAAATTGCAATATATTCGCGGAGGGAGGAAGTGATTTTAACAAAGCTCCACATAGGCAACTCCTACCTTACTCATAGCTATTTAATGGAAAAAAGGGAGCAGCCCAAATGTCATGTATGCAATTTGACTCTTCAAATAAATCACATACTGGCAGACTGAAAGGGATGACATTCACAGATACCCCACGACCTACATGACTTACTGATGATAGTCCATACGTACCCACTATACTACAGCATCTACAAAACATTAACATATACACAAACATTTAACTAATATAATTCATATACAAGTAATATTTACGTTTAAAAATGTTCGCTAGAGGGTTGAGTCTGTTTGTTGTGTGTGCGTGTGTGTGCGGGTGCGGGTCGGGTGCGCGTGTGCGTGTGCGTGTGTTTATGTATTATAAATTATTATTAATCATAGTTTAATTTACTTTTATAAAATATTTTTTGTTTTCTTTCAATTTAACATTACGCTTTTCTTTTTTTCTCTTTTACTAATTATTCGTATTCTTTTTTATGTTTCTTTTTTGGTGACTTTTCATTCCCCTTTTAAAAATTTCTTTATTTTAATAGTTTGCATTTAATTAGTTCAAACTACTTTTTACACTTTCTTTTCCCCTAGTGATATCGACCAGCAGCAACTATATATTTATATTTACTACATGTGGACTGCATTCAACAATTTGGAGTATTTTTTACCCCTTTGAATACTTGATGAGTGTAAATTGCTCCAAATTGCGTGGCACCAAACAAACAAATAATTATAAAATGTTATGTGGGGCTCATGTTAGCCATGAGAGTTAAAGCGTTGACCTTAATATCACTTGGTAAACCTAGAGTTGCGAGTTCGATTCTTGCCTGGGCAAAGGAAATTATTTAGTGACGGAATTCATTAAATAACATCCTAAGTCCCACCCTGGCTAGGAAAGGGTGGTAACCTGCAGATAAGCCGTCCCAATTAGCCCTAGTTGAAAAAAGTGGACGTTAATAAATAATAATAAAAATGTTCTGTTGCCAGGGTAATGTAAATTGGTTATGTTGCTGCTACAATATTATTAGCTACCAAGCGTGAAAAAATGTTTTCATTTTTCATGGTTATCCTAGAGTGGCGAGTTCGATTCCCGCCTGGGCAAAGGAATTTATTTAGTGGCGAAATTCATTAAATAAAAATCTTTAGCCTCACCCTGGCTAGAAAAGGATGGTAACCTGTAGATAACCCGTCCCAATTAGCCCTACTTGCAAAAAGTAAACGTTCCAATGAAAGGAGCCTATTACAATTACGCCTCCAGACAGACCCAAAATAAAACTGCCTTAAGGAAACTATATAAGGAAAAACCTGCTTTATTGAATTATGACATTAATAATTCCATTTTGTTCTCTTATTACCACCTGATATAAATTGATGATCATGGCAGGTTTAGTTTTCCTTATTAATAACGATCATGGCCATATTAAACGTTGAAAGTTTAAAAATTTGAAATGAATTTTACTACTTAACTGTGTTCCTGAGAAATAGTCCTTTATATTTTTCGCTTTATCTTGTTATTTACCTGGAGGACTATAAAAAAAATATCAACTAATGCCTCATGTAAAATCATCTATTACGTCACATTCCTTACGCTTAAAAAGGATTTATTTATTTATTATGTAGAGTAACTTTTTTCTTTTAGTGTATTTCCTCTTAAAAATGTATACTACAGTGTTGGCTTCAAGGTAAGATTTAAACTCAGGATAAGTTTTCCTATTAACTTTTTTCCCCATTCAGGCACCAACTTCATCAAAACTTCTGTAAACTGTGTAGAAAAAAAATTCAGAGCCCTTAATGTGCTTTGATACATTCTTAGTAGCTTCCCAATTAATTGCAGGTCAACGAAAATATGATTCTGAAAGTCACCTGTTAAATCACCTCTTGTCGAAGATCATTTTTCACTAACTTGATTAATTATTGTCAAAATAATCCTTCTTTACCTTAGTCTCATTGATCATGTTAGAACAATTTATCACCTGCGATAATGTAAAGGTTGAGTAATTTTTCAACTTGCCTAATAAATACCTTAATGTTCTTATTATAAAACGTATTATAGCACTAACTTAGATGGTTATCCGAATTTACTCTTGGAACCAAGAGTGACTGAACCATATGGCTTTGTTTGTATTTCGCCTGACTCAATATTTGTATAAATACTGAGTAGACACACCTATTGATCGGTGTGTTATAACCCTACGCGGGGAATAGCTGTTATTGACATCAGATTATTAACATAGAAATATAATGTAATCAGAAATTTTATTCATTTATGCCCAAATATTAGGAAGTGTTTATGCCACTAGTGCCAAAATTACTTGCATTAAGAATAAAATAAATACTTAAATCTTTGGGGATGAGGTTATTTGAGTTAAAGGGTTGGTCATAATGAACTTTGTAAAGTTCCATAGCTTCGATTCCCACATGCCATACTTATTTAATAGTCCCACCCTGATTAGAAAAGGGTGGTTGTAACCTTATCTTTTTAGGCAACCCATCTCGATCGACTGTAGTTACATAAAGTGAACGTAAATAAATAAAATAAAATAACATTTTGGCAATTTCTAACATTTTCGGACTGTTTGGCATGTCAATTACAGAAATGAAATTAGTACAAATGTTAGCTGAAGATTCGAAAAGTTAAATCATTATATCGAGATAAAATGTTCTGATTTAAATTTTAGCAGATTTCCCTTAAGGGAAATCAGCTATTGAGGTCGTACTCATGACGCGATTTTCGAAAAATTTCTTCAAATGTACATCGATCGTACCGAGGAGATGACGAAAATAAGGTCCGTTCAACATTTTATATATATATATATATATATATATATATATATATATATATATATATATATATATTTGTCTGCTACCGCTCTCGAGGTCGCAATTTTTTTTTGATCGTTACGAAACTCGATATTTAAATGTTTTATGTAAAAAGACAGATCAAGTTCGTTAACGGCCAAAATCGGACAAGTGGGAAGAGGGGGGTTAGAGGGGGATTTTCGAAAATTCGAAATATCTGCATTACTATAAGTCGGATCGAAAAAATGTATAGAATCAATATGTTCTGATGACCCCCTCCCTTTTTAAGTTTCTGGGCTACTTCAATTTGATTGATTAAGATAAAAATTATTCTGATTCATTATAAATTACTGTACTACATATAGTAAATAGTTTTCAATCAAATTAATACTTTATATCCAGATATATTGCAGTAATTGTTTTTCTTTCTGGTATGAAGTTGGCAGAACTGTTTGTTTACATTTCAGATGCTTTCCGTCGAGAGGTTTCTTATTATCATTTGTATTTATTCACGGAGGTGTGTTGTTACCGGTATTTACATTTTTCTGTTGTTAAACTTCACTCGGGAAATCTGCTTAGTTTACGCAGCCCCTGCGTCATGGACTTTTTACTTGTGCTATAGATGTTAATATTTTATGCCAACATAAAGTGCATTTATAAGACATCCCTGGTTCTTACTTCGGCCCCTGTAGATTAATCGAATATAATCATTCATTACATTTGAAACATTTCGTCATGCCTTTGATTTTGGAGCCAAAAAATGCATTAATTGAAATATTAGATCATAAGGGATGCAGTCAATATATTTTACGTGTGTCGAATATGAATTGGGCATACATTGATCAGTCGTAGCCTAATAATTCCGCACTCTGTATTCATGGTGGACCCTTTTAAGCAATGCAAACGATGAAAAAAATAGTGAATCACACTCGAGGCACAGTCATGAATAATCACCATTCATAATAATGCTGCAACAATTCTAAAGGGAATTCAATTCTGGATAACCTGTCAAACTACTGAATTAGCTTTTTTAGTATGCCCTAAAGTTATAAATATTCATGTTTAAATAATACTCGATTAGCACTATACTGTTATTCGAAACAGTTCAAATTTAGACCATTCAAATAATTTTATGCGAAAAATAATTTATTTGACGACTTCTAGTACCTTATAAGCAGTCACCAGTCAGTATTCATACCAACTACCAGTTCAGTGGATACAGAAGATTCAGACAGAATTGACAACATGGAAAATAGCATTGAATTTAGCTATAATTTTTTGTTCACTAACGTATTACACGTTGAATTCAATTAAATTTAGTTTTGAATCCAAGTCCCACCCTGGCTAGAGCTGTTACCTTTAGGTAACCCGTTAACCAAGATCTACATGATATACGTCCTCGCCTGTTGAAGAAATGTGTCAAAAAGCTTAGGAATTTTTCAAAAATCCTCTTTCTACCTCCTCAGAAACTTATTTCCCTTCAGAGTAATTTGCTAACACGATTAACGTAACAAATATAACCTACCATTTATTTTTATTTTTTTGAAATGTACAATAATATTTCAGAGACAATTTAATCATTATTATTTATTAACGCCCACCTTTAGCTACTATGGTTAATTGGGATAGGTTATGTACAGGTTACCACCTTTTTCTAGCCAGGTTGGAAAAAAAGTTTATTTAATGTGTTTTTCCCTAAAAGGAAGATTTATCATTTGAGATTAAGGCCAACGCTTTAACTCTCACGGCCAACCTGAGGCCCTCATTTCACTAAAAAAAAATACTAGGTATGATCGATGGACATTTGAAGACAAATTTCGAAAATGTAACAAGTTATGCAGGATATGTGGGTTTTAGTGATCTAATCGATTTAAATTAAAATCCCTTGCATATGAGTGGGCGTTCATGAATGGCGGAAGACGCTGGATATCATAAAATCCAATTATGGAGTAAAACCGTAGTTGTAGTATGCTACTTTCTTCTTTAAGTTGCATAACATTTTTCTATTGACATTATAGTAACGGAGATAAATGTGATTGTGGAATTGACCCTTCTCTAAAGCCCCACCCTCCTGATCCGATGTAGGCTGTTAATATATCATTAGGTTAACAGGAAACGTTCAAATACCACGTTTGGTAACAATCAAACAAACAATATGGCCTCTCTACATTGATATATACATACATATATATACATATATATATATATATATATATATATATGTGTGTGTGTGTGTGTGTGTGTGTGTGTGTGTGTGTGTACATTTAAATATATTTCTAATTTTTGCTCTAAATCATAAGAGATTTGAACAAATTTTCATAAATACCTGAATGAGTGCAAAAAACTAATTGTCAAATTTATTGCTCACAATGATTATATTAATACAACAATATTTCAAATTGTGTCATTTAAATATTATTCACAAGAGTAGATAAGGATATGGCCTCTATAGGTAACCCTCCAACAGTTTATGGCCCAGTGGCTGGCTTCTGTTTTTGTTTTGTTTTTTTGTTCTTTTTGTTACAATCCTACTCTGTTAGTAAATAATTTTCTTGCAACTTTGAAATGTCATCAATCATAATATAATCCAAAACCTTATAGTTAAACTATGGTCATCCTCAATTAAAAACAAATCACTCTATTTGTTTCCATCTTTGGATATTAAATAATTAATTTATTTGAAACAGTCACGCTAAAATTAAAAAAAAAAAATAAGGCTACTATAAGGATACTAAATACCCGTGCTTAAATTATGTAACAAACTATTAAAATCAATAATGAAATATATTTCCCTTATGTCAACACACACAGATATAAGTTAATATCTGTGTGTTTAATATAGGTATTTATTCTTTTTTTTTTTGCGTGGCATCTCTGGGAGAAGATTCGATCCACGAATATTTTAAGAAAAACTACACGTACACTGGTAATCAAAATTAAAGTATGTCCTGCCTATATTAGTGGTTTTCCTTTATTTATATGGCAAAAATCAATGAGGATATTCCCATGCCATTGAAATATTAAGAACAATAAAAGAATGTTTTCCCTGTGTCAACAATTTGCAGTACAAATATGGGGTGATTGACTTTTATGATTAATCAATATCTGTATGATATGACATTCTTGCATGTTTTTGCCAAGCGGAAAACAAATAATGCTCGCGCGTCAATCATATCTAATTCCACATGAATAACAGACGTTTATTAATATATTAATTCTGTTTCGTAAAGGTGAACAAGAATGTTTATTTAAAGATATATAGTCAGCTGGCTAACATTTTGATTTGGTCACTCAGCTGATATTTCAGTCATAGTATTCCTAAAGGAATGAAAAGTCTCGAATTATTGCAGACTCCTATGTTAATTTCTTCTTAAATCTCTTTGAAGAATAAAGTCCATACAGTCATAGCAATGGTTTATATTTCATACCTTTCGTTCACCCTAAACTTATTTATTTTAATTTAATATTTAATTTTAACATTAATTATAAGCCATGTTTTCATTTAAACATAATTTTCTTCAAATAATTTATTTTCTTTTTATTATTCCATTGTGCATAGCCCTCCACCCTTCAATAACTTGTTTATGAATGCTTTCTTGTTGTTCTTCGGATTCTATATTCCTTAAATCCCTTTTGTGACAGTTTAATATTTCAGTATAGCATATGAAGTATGACTCATTTTGTGAAAAATACAACCAATATTCCTTGTATATAGGGAATAATTCTTTTTTAATTAGTGTTATGTTTAGTAGGCATAACTATTTACAACGTAAAATTTAAATTCTTAATTTTAGCACTTAATACCTCTGCTAAATTGTAATTCTCTTGTCTATAGTTTATAACAAGAGAAGGCACAGTTAGATCTTTCTCAGTTCTTAGCCTAACTAAACTATGGGCACGGTATTAACAATAGATTATATACTGTTTATATACATTTTGTATTTTAATTCACCGTGAGGAAAAACGTTTTGAGAATATATTTCCTTTGTACATATTTAATCATTTACATAGTACTTACAGCGAAAGCAATACTGGTAAAAGGAGTTCAGAACTTAGGACTAATTAATGGAATTAGTAACGAAGTGCTATATAAAATGGAGCGTTTCTTACAAAAGTAAAATTTTGGACTTTATATTATCTAGATGTTGAAGTTTTTTATATATATATTTTGATGCGATTTTGGACAAAAATATGAAACTTATGCATTTTTTTACAATTTTCTTAATTCGTTTAAAGTCTTAAATGTATTGTTAAAAATATTAGCTCATTTATTCGTATAAATAAGTACAATTGACTTCATATAAATTATTCTTGTGTTGTTTCATGATGGTTAATGTTTATATATTTTAATTGTGAAGTTTCTTTATTTATTATATATTTGTCGCGTTACGTGGCTACTTACTGTGACATGCCTTGTTCCGTGTTGTGAACAGAAGGGAGGTTAGTAGAGAACTGAGTGAAAAGACTATCTGGGGGGGGGGGGGTATTGAGGGGGCGCATGCGAACAATTTAGGGGGAAGACACGACTTGTTGCACCCCATCGCCTTGGCTGTGTTCCTTTTCTACTAGATGAACATAGGGTGTACGTGATTAGCATGGGATCATAGGCTAAGTAATTGACAATACATATACTTTACTGACATGAGAGTGGCGTGCTCAATCATTGGTTATCAATTAAGTTAAGTTCTCTCCTACCACTGAAACTACCCTGAAAATGGTAGAACAGAATATACACCAGTGAACGCCCAACCATTTATCTTCATGGCTAATTCTCGTCAGAGTCATCGGTAGGATAACATTACTATTACGAGAAAAGGAGCTCCAATGGGACAAATCGTTTTAAAGGTTCTTAAATAGTTTATAATAAATAATAAAATGTAGTTTGAAGTTAATGGATGAATATTGTTTTTCATTCATATAGAGTCGGTATTTTTTTCAACTCAAATTTTGACTTTTGAGAACTCTTGTCCCCAAATTGACACTAACCTCTATTTTATTTATTTTAATGTTTACTTCTATTTTTTTTATTCATATAGCTGCGTTTTTGTTCCTTATAGTGACCCCTTTTTATCTACAATTACATCAAACCCTTCGCAATAAGCAATCTAAAGGAAATATTAAAAACATTTTAATCCAAAATTTATAACTATTAATTAGGACGATATCAATGATTTTTTTTTTTGGGAGGGAGGATTTGGAGAAGCTTACTATTTGGAGAAGATTATAAATATACATCGGCTGCCATGAAAAAGACCCAAAGATTTTATATTTTGTTTTAAGAATTTTTTTTTATATTTGACTTTCTCTTGAATGAATACAACGGTCCCCAAAAACACATTTCTGTGACCCATAAGGACATTTTGAAAACTGATAATTAACATGAAAATTGTTGTCGCCGTATAATAACCAAAAAAATGATAAAATCCATTTGAAAGATAAAAATTCTGTTTGTAATCCCCCTTTGTTTCCTTAAGCTGGAAAAGGTAGTCCCCCCCCACCTCTACGTTTCCCTAGCAATGTCTGATTTTGCAGGGTGGATTGGCGTATAGCTGTAATGCCGTGTCGTGTTGGTCGCAGTAGGCGATGACCAGCATATTCCAGACCATGAAAGCCGTCCTATAATTATAGCAGATTCCCTTAGGGGAAATCAGCTATTGAGGTTGTAAACATGATGGAATTTTCAAAACATTTCTTGAAATGTCCATTCATCCTACCAAGGAGATGACGAAAATGTGCTCCGTTCAAAATTATATATATATATTATATATATATATATATATATATATATATAAGGAGGCGCCAAGGAAGGAACCTGAAAGAAATTTCATGTTCTCCTCTCCAAAGCAGCTAAACGCTATTCTTCGTCGCACAAAAGGAGGTAAATCCCCTGGGCTGGACGGAGTTCAGTATGTGCTACTGCGTCAGCTCCCACGACGGTCACTTTCCTATCTCAACCACCTCCTCAACACCTGTCTCCGCGTACATCACTTCCCCCACAATGGAAACACGCCATTGTGGTTCCTCTCCTCAAACCGAACAAAAACGGATCCTCCCCCGACCATTACCGCCCCATAAGCCTCCTCCCACACATCTCCAAGGTACTGGAGAAAATCATTCTCAGATACTTTGTGGATTTTGGCGAGGAGGCCAACCTAATCCCCAACGAGCAGTCAGGTTTCAGGCCTAGGCACACACCCTACATCCTCTCGCACGAGTGCAATCCGTCGCGACGCAAAACCTTAGACGAAACATAGCTACGGCTATGATTTCGATAGATTGTACCCAGGCCTTCGACTCCGTCGACCGAAATTACTAAACATCCTCAGCAACAAATCATGCCCAGAACAACAATCCTCTCCCTTATCTCCTCTTTTTTAAGTCACCATACCTTCCAAGTGAGGGTCCGTGAATCCTTCTCTACACCCAAATCCCTTCCAGTCAGAGTCCCGCAGGGCACCGTATCCCTCTACCTCTTCACAGCCTATACCGCTGAAATCGTGGGTCGACGGTATCCAGGACGATATTGCCATTATGACCTCATCGATGAGCCACAAAAGAGCTCTAGCACTCGCCGAGGAAGCGTACCAAGACATAGCGGCCAGGCTACTAGACAAACATCAGGGTTAACCCGTCTAAAACAGACGCTCTACTGTTTGATTTTTATCAAAGGAATGTCATGCCCTCAGAGTTCATTTAATAAATGGCACAAATATCCCGCTCTCAAGATAAATCTGCTACTTAGGAATTCATCTGGATCGCCATCTCACTTTCTCCACGCATACGATGCGCAAAGTTGACTCCGTGAGAGCTAAATTTCGTCCCCTTAACCACCTCCTACTATCCCCCACCCTCAGCCTCAGGCTAAAACTCATGATTCTCCGCGGCGTTATTCAACCCGCCCTACTATACGGCTCCCCACTACTGAGATACCTCACCAAGACTTCTCTCAACACACACTACAGCTTACCAAAACACAGTTGCCCGATGCATAGTAACCATCACCACTCTTCGATACCAAACAACCACCAACATACACGAAGCACTGTCGCTCGAACCTATTCACAACACAATTGCAAAACGACACATCAAATTCTTCGACTCTTTACACCAAATGGACAACCCACTTTACAACTCGTTACATACACCACAGCAATCGGTGAATTGGCAAAGCGCAGATATAGATGAGCCCTTTGCCGATATCATCGCACTTGCCAACGTCGAAGGATGACCTTAGATGTCCATGTAATTTGTAAACCACCACATCTCACAACCGCTCACAGTAGCGCCCTAGGCATTAGAATAAGTTTAATTTAGTTTAGTGTTAGCTTAGTTTGTATATAGTTTAGTATTAGGTTATATGTAGGTTAGATTAGGTTAGGCTAAAGTGGCGCACATCTCTCCCCCTCCCCCTCTTTCATACTCATCATGTACGAGTATATAACACTCAGCTTTCTTACGGTATCGCTCTCCTGTAATGGGAATCTTTCTTCTTTTCTTCTTACCTACTCTCCTCCTATCCTATCTCCTTCTTTCGTTGTCTACTATCCCTTCACAATTCCTACCTGCTACTCAAACCCACGCATGGCTTTACAAGGTCCCCACGCAGGGCTTCTTACATGAGGCAATCTGGACTCATCTAAAAAAAAAGTATTCACCAGAAAAGTATACTTTTCTTCGAATTTTTGTAATACTTACCCAATTCAATCACATTGTGTAGAAAAGGCACTACAAAATTAGTAAGATCCTTTTTCCGTTCTCACTCTGTTTTTGATGAGTACATTTGCTATACTCATTAAACTGGGGACCCACCACTATTAGAACTCAAACTGGCTCGGGAGAAAAAAGTGAATGAAGTGAATGGCTTTGGCTGACCTACAAAACCTAAGTACGTACAATGGGTCTTATTACTTTTTTGGGTTTTATTTTGTTCATCTTTAAAGGGATACTGAGAACAGGTAAATCATCAAATTTTATATTTTTTATTGGTTTCCGAAATATGGCATCGTAAATTTTGAAAAAGAAATCCTAAAAAAAACGCTGGACAGGCTGTTTTGGAATTGCTCTAGAAGCTGTTATAGGAGCTAGGTAGTGGTGTAATTTTGCTCTGCTCGTCAATGCCTTTCATATGACTGTGTAACACACTGTAGGTTTCAATGAAATCGTTTTTCAAAACTCAAAACAAAAATTTTAAAACTTTCCTAGGTGTAGCTTGTACTTATATTTAGTATATGTGGAAGTATGAAAACGGGCAGATGATGGGTTCATAAGTAACAATTATGTTAAATCTGGGCCGTTTTTAAAAATCGGGAACCTTTATGTAGTATTTTACATAATACAATTAGCATTTCATCTACTTACTAAGTAAAAATGTCACTTGTTGCTTTACATTTCCAGTGTACCTGTGATAAAGTCAATCATTTCAGCTTTGTTGTGATGTTCGTATGTTTGGAGCAAAATGCTGTGTCTGTTTATAGCTTTCAAAAGAAACTTATTCAATTTAGTCAGGTACACTGGCAATGTAAAGCAACAAGTGATATTTATACTTAGTAAGAACGCCAAATGATTATTTTATCATGTAATGTACTGCATAAGGCTGCCGTTTTTACAAAATAACCAATATTTAAAATAATTTTTACCTATGAACCCATCCTCTGCCGGTTTTCATTCTTTGACATATACTAAATATAAAAACAAGTTACACGTAAGGATTTTATGAACATTTTTCGTGACGCACTTTTTAAAACAATCAAAACCAACATTTTTATTTTGAGTTTTGAAAATATATTTTTATTATAACATATGGTCAGTTACGTCATATGAAACGCCCTGCTATTGGAATAAAATGACACCACCTTCACCTTCCTAGCTCAATTAGAATAGCTTTTACGGCGATTTCAAAGAGTTGTATGCTGTTTTCGGGTTGTTTTTTTTTTTTTTTTTCTAAAAAAGTTAAAAACGAATTTTCTCCAACGTTTCTAGAGGATAAATAAGCACTTTGGGGAATTGGGACTAAATGAGAGGCGGCTGGAATATTATACCTATCTTTGAGACAAGCCTATCTATTCAATACGCTTTATAGATAGTTCACGAGCCCCTTGTTAAAATCGATCACACTCAATAACCCAGTGTGTATTTATCCCATTGCAGACTTCAATCGCAGTTCGTGCTGAAAACGACAGCACCATCGACATCCATTAGCACTACAAGCTAAGGCCTTATCTATTTCTCATCTTCTCTTACGCTTCCTTGTAGAAAATTCGTTTTTCTGTTCCCATCTCTTATTTTGGTTATTTACTTCCTTGTACGAAGGAAATTCTAAATAACGATAATTTTTAGTTTATACATTTCAAAGGAATTATCCGCCTTTGACCTTCTTGAATCCATGCCTTCCAACTTATGAAATCACGCATAGGTTAGAAAAGACTATACAGAGAATGTTGACATTTCATCTTTAGGCCTGTGTAGCTTCTACTTTATGTAATACAGTTTTTCTGGAAATGAGGGTGAACGTTATATCTTTCAAAGTTCGCTTTCATTTGCTGATATCAAGTAAGCTTGTAATCTATTCAATTATTAGCGGCAAACTAAATCCCTTTCTATCAAGATCATGATACAGTTCAGTGTTGGACAACCTTGATAACAAGTACAGCATAGTGATATTTCTAGAAGGTGGTTGTTGGAAGGTCTTCAATTGTGATAGAAAGAGTTTAAAGACAATAGAACTTTTAATTACTTTGGAGTTCCCTTGGCGGCTTTAAGGACTACTAGAACTTATTCTATATTGGAGTGTCAGTTGCCATTGTACACATTTTGAAGATACTTGTAATGTGATTTGTGGAAAACTAAAGTATACTCACTCAGTTCAAGTGACTATACTTTAGCTTTCAACAAATCAAATTTCAAGGCTAGATCTACAATTATTTCTATTAAATAGGTTATAGGATAGGTCCGGACTATAAAGTAATATCACATCAATAATGACGTAACTCATGGAGGAGAAGACTAATCCGGAAAAAACGTGATTATGAAGAAGGACTATTCTCGGACTGATAATATTCCACTTTTTGTTTCAATCGGAATGCAGGAATCAAGAAATATTGTTACTTACTAATTAAAAAATGTTTGGCGTTTAAACATCTATGTCATACACGAACATGTTATTTTACAAGTCTTAATTGCAGGTTATTTCCTTAGCTTGTTGCTGTACTAACATATAAGACTGAAAGAGCACATCGCTACCCATAAGTTTTAGAGTGTAAAAATAGATATAGATGGAATAAAAGGCCTTTCTCTTTGACAATTGTTCTAAAGGAGAGAAGCCTTCTTTTCTATCTACCATTGACTGATGTCCTTCACTTTCTATGCATAATACAGGTACTATGTTATACTTTGGGATAACTGGCTCACAAATATTAAAATTCGTAGAAATCCTTTCAGTCGTTTTGAGTGATTGATTAAAAAATGACAGACAGACAAGATTTCGAAATTTGGGGGCCATTGTTTTTAGAATTTTCTAAAACGTAGAAAAAATTGGAAAAACTTATCCACGCCGAATTTAAATAGAAAATCAGACAAACAAAGTTTTATTTATATAGATTCCGATGTCTTGACTTCCGACTTACGGGCGCCAAACATTATTCGTGTTCTATGAAAATGCCTAATTAGAACTGAAAAATGTTTTGCATATGAGATAAGGGAATGGGTATTGTTAACATGCGATATTTTATACTTTTCCTCCCTTAGGAGTGGGGGTTTACTTCGACGTCAATAAAGAAATAAGTAAATATCACATTGTGTAACTGTATATATATATATATATATATATATATATATATATATATATATATATATATGGTACTTATCGATTACCGGGAGGCCACTTATTTAAAAACAATTATTAAATTATAATAAAAAGAGCTTTCTAGCATAGAAAGAGCTTTGTAGGATTCTAAATGAAAGTAGCAACATTTGTCCATGTAATTTATAGAATTTCTTTTGTCACACTAAAACATTTATGAACATGTAGCAAACATTACGGGTTAACACACTAATTTGGATATTACTTTGTTGTTTTGGTTGCCACAATTGCACGGATAATTAAAACTAGAGTATTACTGTTATTAACTTTATCTGATTTTGATCGTGTAAGCACATTACGTTAATTGCTGCACGTAATGGCATTAAAATATGCATTGCAGATGAGTTGGCTAGCTTCATCACTGCCCATTAATTTTCAGTTTGTAGTAATGAAATTTTGTCAGGTCATATAGTATGGTGTAGGCATATAAACCCAGAGGAAATATTTAGACTCTGTTGGCTCAATATTTCATAAACTAGATAAAATAAGCATCTATTCTCAACTACCTTAAGATTAATTATAAAATATTTTAATGGTCAAGTCAAATGAAGGGGCATCTAATACATTGCCCTAGGAACGATGACCTCAAGAATTTGGGTGCCTTTTAGGCCCTAGGAAGCAGGATTCTGCTTCACGATTGAGACATTTTTTTTCTTTTAAGAGAACAGGAGAAGACGCCCTGAGCATCTTTAGTGATGACACCATCGAGATCGCATTTGGACATTTATGGAGTGAAGAAGGCCTAATATGATGTTGAACTTCAGGAGGCAGTTTGTGATTTGGAGTCAGTTACGAGCAATAATAATGCCGAAGATGTTCGACTGAGAATTGGATGTCCATAAATGTCTTTCCAGGACATTAATTGAGTAGAAGGAGAGTCGCCCAGATCGAAGTGGAGCAGGGAGAGATGAGTGAGCCGGCCAATCAATGGAGGAAACAACACCCACATAATCATCCAACACACATCATCTCCTTGACAACAAGGCACAATAAGGTTGTGCTTATTTGTTAATTATAATTTTATAGTCTAAAAATCCAGTGGTGTCTTCTCCCACTTACAGTCCACTAAATACCTACCAAGTGATCTGTCTTTCCGACGACCAGAAAGTGGTATTCAAATCACAAAATTGCATTGTACCCAACGGGAGAGTCCGCTGGTGGATGTCCCGCTGAACATCAGAAATAAATACTTAATTTGTATCTTTTATTTTTATTGGGTGTCCTATTATATGTAACAATGCAATGCGTTAGCTTAGTATAAGGCGATGACTGTGGATTGAATTAATATCATGGAGGGTCCTGGAATTCAGAATAAAATGACGGATAGTGTACTTAGGACTAGTGCTAGGAACATTTTTGGACTGGACATTGGTTACTTTTTGCGAGGGAACAGTATTAATTTATTCATTGTTTTTACCACAGTAGTTGAGAATGAGGATTCAGGTTTATCAAAATCACAGTTTCATGAAAATCACGGTATTCAAAAATGCACCTTTATAAACCTGATCCACGTACTGAATAGCAATTCATAACAATTGTTTTCTGTGTGTTCTTAATTTTCGAAAGGATAAATCATATAGATATATTTCCCTTCCTTTTCATGAAATATCATCTCTTAAAATCTAGGAGGTCTGCTGCTTAGTTTATTATATATGTATATCACCCCACTTCTCAGAATTTGTGTCATTTTATGTAATGTAAATAAAATACAAATAAATTTCACTCACAGTTTTGAGAATCTTACAACGATCTAATTTTAATTATCGAATTACTCCATCAGTTACTTAAAAGTTTCAATTTTCACTCAAATCTTAAGGTTCCTGTACTGGTCACTTCCTTCCATAAGTCTTGTTGTATTTCTTTTATGTAATATTAGGTTATATATCAAAATAATTCTACCAATTTATTAATATTATTTAGTATAAAATTAAGACATGAATTACTCGAAAAACTTATTTAGTTCATGCCAATCAAATTTTTCTCTGTAGTCTCCAATTTTGAATGAATAAGAACCAATGAATCCAGAAGATTAAGAGAAAGACGAGGAGTTCTGTAGAAGGAAATTTCGTTATGAGTCTAGGAACAGTATAATTTAGTAGGATTTAATAAGATTACATTGTCTGGTATCTCCGCTGGGAGAATGCACTCCCGGGAAATCCTGGAAATTAAATTGCTCTTCATTAACAAATAATCTTGAGAAAATCTCGAGGTTTCAATTGGTTATTTCTACACATTATGCTCCAAATATATTCGATACAGCAACTTCCATTTTTGCAGGTGACGTTTCACTTCTGTGTTTAGACTTTAGTTAGGCTTTGGTTCTAAAATTAATTTTAGTATAGTTGGGTATTGGCTAAAAGAAGACCACATAAGAAGGTCGAGGATATTTTGAAGCTAAGAGTTTCAGACAGAATTGTCATCCATTTTTCGAGCAGCAAGGTTACAGAAATAGAAGAGGAAGAACCTATCTCACTTGCTTAAGATTACATTTTCCTGGGATAATTTTATATATTAAAAGAATGCAAGTTTAGAAAAATGGAATAGGTTCTTGTTGTTTCCCTGTAACGTTGTTATTCTGAAGAAAGATGTCAAAGGTGCCCCTAACTGTTATCAAAATACACGCGTCTTTTTTTAATGAGTATTTCTTTAGCCAATACGCAAAGATCCTAAGGCTCATTTGAATGTATTATTTGTAAAAAACTTAGGCTGTTACTGTATGACACTATTCTGATATTTTATGGTTATTTTTGTAATCAGAGGGTAGAAAAATATATTCTCCAAATATTTCATACGAAACACCATTTCTTTGCCTTGTACACTCACCAATATTCAAAAGGAAGCTTTATTTATTTAATATATGAAGTTTATTTAATTTATCATTTTTAGAAATAATCATTAAAGGATAAAGTTTTATATTTCATAAAAGGTTTGGTATGTGCTTTGGTTTATACATTTTTCAGTTAAAATAAATAAAGAATAATCCTGGTGTGCTTTTATAATTTTGTTGTTTATAAAATCAAAGCTGGTCACTTTTTAATAGGTTGGAGTATATACAATTCTTTTCAAAGCCTCCTTGAGTAAGGAACAATAGGACAATACATATTTCTCTCCTTTTTTATTTCCACATTTATTTTTTGTTGTTTTTTTTAACCCCGGGGTGTTTCAGTTTACTACTGTTATGGGAAATAATATTAAATTCCTTTAAAAAAAATATTTCTTGTTTTTAACAGACGCTGACAAAGTTTGTTAGTCCCAAGCTGGTTTTTTGCATTTTTTTTATTACTTTTATGTTATAAAATTGTTAGTGAGCATTTATTTATAAACTCGATTCAAAAATAACTACTATAGTTAAGTTTTGATTCGAACTTGCTAAATAAATGTGAAGTAAAAAAAAAATGATGCCCTTCTCAAATAAAGTGTCATCATGCAAAACCGTTTTTTTTAGTATTCCATCAAAAATAGATAAAGATGCAAGTGTTCTTAAGTATTAATAATTTATGTGGTAACGTAAAAGTTAATTTTTTATGTAACTATTTTCATTATAAATTCTACTAATTACAAATCGTACCATATAATCGTCATTACATTAGTTGACCATTCTCTTGTAGATTTTCACCATAGAGAAACAGGTTACTTTATCACTATATTTAAAATTCATTTCTGAGGAAATATAAAAACTAAAAGTACATTTTCTATTGGGAAAAAGCTGTTTGCTTTTTATTAACTAAAAGTGCAGATCAAATTACCCTTTATTTTTTATAACCAAGTATGAGAGGATTTCCATTAGCCGTTAGAACGAAATGCCCTCACTTTTTTTCTCATTTTTCATCAAGCCAATTTCCCAACTCTTCGTTAGCTAAAATCTTTTCGTTCGGTCAAGCTATTCAATTTGTATAAAGCTTCGGTTCAATCTAGTAAAATAATCGAATGATGTTATTAAAGATGAATTTTCAAATGTATTGTATAGTCTCGATTTTCTTCGTGGTTTCCTTGTAACCTTTTTACTTAGTATCCTTTTATCAGTTAAAATAATGTATGCTTCTAGAAAAAGAAATGCTTTATTTGTAATCGATAATAAATGAAGTAAATCTTTTGTGATTCAGAAATTATAGAGTAATTTCTTTCAATTTTTTTTCTTTCTACCTCAGTTCTCTTTCCCTCAAATGAGGTGGTATATTTATATGATGCTTTCCGCTTATCCCATCTTTCGACTTCATGTACGAAATATTACTCTACGTGGAGCATTTCTATGACTCCTCAAGATTTATTTTTAAAACCGCTTATTACTTTTAGGAATTTATATTCCCATCACCTGAGCTACAAATAAAGTTAACATAAATAAGAAGTTTGGTCTAGTTATGTTTTAAAATGTGCATAATTGGTCATGCATAAAAAATATAATCAATAAAACTATCAAACCTCCAACAATAAAAAAAAAATAAAATGTTTCAACAATAACATATTTATTATTAAAATAGGATAAATTTTACATAAGAGCTCATAATTTACCTATCTCTATGCTACTGAGCTGAGCTCTGCCGATGTACTAAGGACGAAGGGATCCGTCCAAGCAGCTTGGAAGGGAGCCGAGACACGTCTGTACATGAGAGATGCATGTGTGTGTGTGTGTGTGTTTGCTTATTATTGGCTTTTTCGAGTTTTATTTCCATACACTACTACATGTTCTTCAAGTGACCTCTGACATCACTGAAAAGTAACTTTACCTGTTGGTTTCTAGCTTAGTGGTTATAATCCCTACATTGGGAATAACCCTGCAGTAGCATCTCCCTAGGCACGTCCTATGTATGCTCTGGCGGTAAATTGTACGCTCTTTTAATGTTAAGATAATGTGTAAAATTTTATCTTGTTCTATTTTAATCATAAATATGTTATTATTGAATGATTTTATAGTTGTAGGTTTAGTAGTTTTATTGATCGTGTTTTTTATAAGAATGACCAGTTATATACTTTTAAAAAAATGTAGACCTAACTCCCTATTTATTGCAGCTTTATTGTTTGTAGCTCAGATAATGAGAATGTAAGTTCCTTAAAGCACTAAGGGTTTTTAAAAAGAAATTCTGAGGAGTCCCAAAACTGTGTACTGAATATCAAGTATTTTAATTGCATTTTCATAATGCCATTAATACTTTGTGATAATTAAGAAGTAATTATTATTATTTATTAACGTCCACTTTTTGCAACTCAGGCTAATCGGGACGGGTTATCTACAGGTTACCACCCTTTTCTAGCCAGGGTGGGATTTATGATGTTATTTAATGAATTTCGTCACTAAATAATTTCCTTTGCCCAGGCAAGAATCGAACTCGCCACTCTAGGTTTACCATGTGAGATGTAAGAAGTAAATAAATTAAATATAAGAAAAAAAAGTATAACGTGTTTAAAAAAACAATAATGAAAAGAAAATACAATGAGAACATATGATAGATAGTACTTGCCCTTACAACGTATTTTAACTTCATAGTTTTTCATATTTTATATCATCAATAAATGCTATAAAATAATTACTAAAAACAGAAGATCGTAATTTGTAAGAGGCCAATTATAAACACTAACCATTATTCTTTTCATTAGTCTTTGTCTTGGTCTTTCCAGTTTACAAATAAATATCTGTACGTATGTTCAGGTTATCCGTCACGTATGCACTGACCGTTTCTAATAAATTTAAACCTAAGTAAATACCGTCGGTATTTTTGTTATTTTATTTTGAATTACTTTTAAATTTTTTCATTGTTCTATTTTATTTAAATATGAATATTAGTTTCTACCTTTATTTGTGTTAGTCCATCTGTCATTCCAGTATTTAAATGCCTTTAGTTCTGTGCTTTTAATCTCAGTTTTTGGTCATTTTTTGTAGGTAATCGTTAATAAGTTGATGTTGCCTTAATCAGTCTGCCAGAGTGTTCATTTCCAAGGTGTCTAGTGGGTGTTTTTGTTCATTGCATACATAATTCTATATGTTTCTGTTTGTAGAATATTAATTGTTTTCTAACTTCTTCCGGTAGATCATTGCGTATTTGCTGTTGTTAATTGTTTGAATAGTTACTGTCAGTATGAATAGTGTATGTATGTCCGTTAGTGTTGTTTTGTTCTATAAATATAAATGTTTTTAGTTCAGTTACAATTTTAGTTTTATTGCTTACTGGAAACATAATGTTTGCCATTGTATATTAGAAATGCAGAAACAACATTGTCTTCTTCTTTTCTTTTCATAGTGTTCTAAACGGTGCTGTTTGTTTAACTGAAACACTGAAGTCATAATTGCTGAGTGACAATGTAGATACAGGCTTGGAATCTACCCAAGAGGACTTAATTTTGTTTAAACACGTGCTCCTTGAATGAAGCAAGCAATAATACGTCTAAGATAAAAAGGCGTTTGTGACTATAAAAGAAACCCAAAGAAAATTAAATCGATTTACTAAGAGAATATTGACACAAAATTAACCTAGATACCCTGGTCTGTTGACCTATAGCTAATGGATACAGAGGCCTCAGATAAATATGACTTCTTTCAGCCTTAATGATTACCCTAGTTATAGAGAACAAATTACACTAATTATACACGAACGAAATAGGAAAAATAAAAATCAAGTGTATGATCCAATATCGTTTTGTAAATATATTTTTCTTTCTGCTTGAAAACTCGGAGTATTTATTAAAACAACAACAGAACTTGAGTTTCAAATAATTATGAAGGGGGGAGGGAGATGTTTAAGAAGTTATCAATCTTCTTATAGGCGCCGGAGTAAGAGTTTATCCAGCTATAAGAATTCTAACTTTACCAATTTAAGCGACTAAGCACCAAAATAAAAGGGGCTCAGGTTAGCCAGTGAGTTAAGTCATTGGTGTTAATACACTTGGGAAACCTAGAGTCGTGAGTTCGACTCCCACGTGGGCAATATGTATTTATTTAGTGGCGAATTCACTAAATAAAATCCTCAGCTCCGCTATACTAAGCCCCCTAAGGCAGCTCTCAGAAAAATATCTATATGTAATTATGTTACACGGTAATCCCTAAAAATCGTTAACGTGGATCCACGTGTAAATTTTAAAAATACAGGGTGGGCCATAAAGTTGGACGGATTATAAAAAAATATATAAAAAAAACTACAAAGCTGCGGAAAGAAAAAGTATATTTCTTGTAAAGTAAACAAAAGGGAAATTTATTTTTTTAAAATAACGTCGCTTTATAAGGGTGTAATTTAAGATCTTTAGTCAAAATATGCCTTAATGATGTTCTTGATATGGCGAGCTCAGCTGATCTCTTTCGGGACGACTGTTGGGGATCACGGCGTACGGACTCCACGACTTCGCTTACATTTTCCTCCGTTCTTACCGACCTTTGACGTCCCGCAGGTTTTTCAATTAATGTCGAACCCGAAGACTCAAACTTTCTTACCCACGATCTGATCTCTCTATCACTTGGACATTGGTTTAAATCATGTAAATTAAAATGCGAGCGAAATAGACGCCGCGCAATAATGCACGAATCGCCATTTTTGTAATACGCCTTTACACAGGACGCACGTTGCTCACCGGTGAAACGCTCCATGGCGACTGAATATCCGCGAACCAAGCTACCTATCCCCGCTACCCGCACCCCTCTCCCGCGTTTCTGTCAAGGGTAATGCGTTTTTGAAATCCGTCCAACTTTATGGCCCACCCTGTATTATTCAAAATTTGAAGTAAATTTATTTACATGGCATTGTTGGCTGGAGGGAATAATCTTATGGGAACTCCGTTTTCTGTGGAAGCCTTGTCAGCTAATGCTTTAAGAAAATAAATTGAGCCCCCACTTTCTCTTGCAAACTTTTTTAAAGATGTGTATTTTTTGTTACATTATTGAAGGTATTATATTTAAACATTTAAGAGCTTTCGATATGACATGAGAATTATAGAAAACCATATTCGTCAGATATTCATATTAAAAACTTGGAACCCAAACACAATGTAATGAATTGTTTTTCTTCCTCATTGTATTTTAGACATCTTCTTAAATAATTTTGAATAGCTTATGTAGTTTATTTCATAATACAGAATATTTCTGTTAGTTTAATTATTATTCAGTCGTACTATTTACATGTGAGTCTAGCTTAAGCAAATAACTATTTCACGGACATTCAGTTCTTATATAATTTTCAAATTTTTATTGTTGATTTACTACTTTAGCCAGAGGCAGGTGATACATCTATATTGAATCTATCAGGGCTATTCAGTTCCGTTAAAGGTTCAAATCGGTTAGAGCTAATTCAGAGACTTGGCTAACAAGATAATCCCATCCAATCCATCTCCAGTCCCTGAATGTTCTACTTTCCCTCCAGAAATCCTAAAATTGATTTTAGTGGGCCTAGCATATCCTTATCTCAGGTTTCACCTAGAGTTTTAATCTTAACCTAATCAGAGAAATACCCACTTTGAAGTTGAGTCAGACATTAACCTGGGTCTCATATTGATTTAGTTTTTTTTTTCTTCTTTTAGTAGTTTTAGAATAGTTATAAATAGAAATTCTATTTTTACTTGACTAAAGCAATGAGATTGAAGAGGAATTTTGGAAAGTCTCTTTTAAGCCTTATTTACACTATTACACTGAGGCACTTCAATAAACTGATATTGTTCTTCATTTCTGTTAACCAATACACGGGCATGTTTATAAATGTCTTTTACAATCTGTTTACTCATCCCTATTCATTTATAGGTAGGTATATTCTCTCAGTTTTATTTAATGGCTTTCCTTTTCTGCTTCATATAGCATTGTGGCATCTATCTGATAATTACCTATCGAAGAGCAGTACATAATTCTTGGACCGGAACGTATTAGGTGGTGAACGCGTTGACGTATTATTATCCCCATGTACGAAACAAAGTCCTGTAATTACGCTAAATTTTCGATTTTCAGATCTCAACAGAATTATCCGTTCGGATCCTTCCTGAACCCATATCGACTATCTTGGCCTATTTGAGCGTGATGTCTGTGAGCGTGTAGATCTCGAATTACTCAAAACCGACTAGCTTTAAGTTACATCTTGAAATTAGATATTTAGGAGTATTGTATCGTATAGTTGAGCATATTCTCTTTTAATGAAAATGTTCAAGTTAATATTCTCTGAAGGGCCAGAATCTAATAAATTTGTTATATACCCTTTGTTATACTGATAACTGATTTTTGTTTCCAGGCAACTTACTGACGAAGAATTGGAAAGGCTAGGAGTTAAACTTATGCCGGGGTATACAGATCCTTATCATAAAAGGTAAGTTTATACTTCAATAATTATAATTACTTATATTTTTATATGGTTAATTTTGAAAATTGATGTAAGCAGTAATTTATTCAACCTAACTTGTACAGTAATAGGTCAACAGCAGAGAGTATTTGTCATTATCTGTGTGATTGAGATTCTGTGATTTTTGCTGTTTAGTCTTCTGGATAATACAGGTGTTACCCGTTAACGATCAAGATAGAGAAAAATGAATATAACATTATTGAATATTCGATCAAATACCTTACGGAAATATTTTAGATTTGGTTTTTCTCTGAACTCACTTCTAGTCTGATTTCGTGTATTATAAATTGTTATCTTTACTTGCACATGAATCGTTCTAATGGTGAGTTTCGAAACGACTGAGTTAGAGCGTTAACCGACTATATACTTTGTTGTGAGTGTGTGTCATATCAAAATTGGAAGTGAGATTCCTTATCTCAACCCTAAGTAGGGATGATCAATAATTTAGGTTTCTATCATAGTCGCTTTTATATTTCTAGGACAGTGGAAAAATATCAAAAATAGAAATATGTGCTTAAACGTACATGGATTACCTTTGTACTAACTAATGTAATGGACAATAAATAAAGTTACATAGCTCAGTTTCAATAACAATGTTAGTTGGATGACTTCTGTTCTTAACAACGATTTATAATATATAAGATTATGTAGTTGATATTTGCTGAGGGTGATGGTTTGGTTGGATGGAGGCTTTTCTTATTTCATTAGCTCCTTAAATTTTCTATGACTAATACAATTTAAGGAGAAGGAATGTTTATTGACCTATGGCAAACGAAGTTACTATCGTTACTCCATTGTGAAAAATTTGTTTATACCTTTTTTGAAATAATATTGTGAACCTTACAGAATGATATAACTCACATTTATTTCGCCTTTCCACATGAGTTCTGTAGGAATACTATATTGCAATACATAAAAAAGGTTAGTTAATTGAACTTACATGGATGCATATCGAGGGGTCCTTTTTGATATTCATGTATGTAATTGGCAATTAACAAAACTGATAAGGTTATGTCTACAGTTGTACAAGATATATTGTTATTGAGTGGAACTAGAATACACTAATACATCTGTGGTATGACATTTTCAATTAACTGCTTCATATCTCTGCATATATGTTATCTACAAATAATCAAATTTCATAAAATCGATCTTGCGCCAGGTTACGCTCCTACTCTCAAACATAAATTAACGTCGTTGAGTATGTAAATAAAGAGACATGTATGGAAACAAACGCATTTATTTAGTCATATATAAAAATGTTTAGAATAATTGAAGCCTTTTTCAATTATTTACAATTGTCAGAATCGAATTTTTCAAATCTTAGTTGTTAAAAATGATAATGAATGAAAAATACTTTTAAGAAATACAAAATCGAGTAAAATTAATTAAACTATTTTTGATTTGTAAATCATTGTTTCATTTAATAGATTAATTTAATTTTTTAATTCAAAAATATTTATAACAAACACCAAAACTTTATTTAAGAATCTGAGATTCCATATTTTTGTCTTTTGAACATTTTATACACTCGTTTACGTTTTTTGGGGGGAAATCACCTCATATCATAAATAGTTTTTCTTTTGGATTTTTTTCGTTTGAGTTGCTGCTCGAGTCAGAGTTGGAAGTGTTGAATTGGAATCGATACTCTACTGACTATTGCAACCAAACTTACGGTATCCTGGACATATAACTTGAATCATGTAGAGTCGAATGAAGTTCTGGATGGAGATAAAGGATGGCCATATCTCCTGTCTAAAATGCAGCATAAGAGAAGGAACAACAACTTATAAATTATGGTTTGAAGTCATGATAACTTTCGTGACATGAAATTATTGACTAAGACGTTATTACTTTCGGACAGGGAAGTTTGGAGTTCCAGTCGAATTAAATAACTACAGAGGTTAATTCTAAATAGATATCGTCTAATGTCATTAACAAAAGCTTCACCATTACTTAGACTCGTAAAATATTTGAATGAATAGTAGCGTAGAATAAAATTACTCTCATTTTACAAAGCGTTTTCTTTTGGAGGGAATATTTTTTAAAGAATGTAGTAGAGGTGAGTCTCTCTAGTGGTAAGGGATATCAGAATTAGGGAATACAGTTTTCATTTTCGAGGTAGGCCTAATATTGGAAGATGGGAACTCCCTCGCGGTTTACCATTGGCCCTCATTAGAAGCGCTTTGTATTCCTTGCAGCTTTATCGAAAGCTAATACAGAACAGAATCAATTCATTTCTTTGATACGGCATCGTAATCATTTAGAAGTTTGTATTTTACTTTATATTCTCCTGTGTGAGAGATACGCAAATACGTAGCGTGATGACGTCAATAATTTTAATTTTTTACTTATGACTTGAGCATGTTTATTTAATCTATAAATCTACTGAAGATTTAATAGTTTCATTCAACTCTAATGTTAACGACTGGAATCATCATAGGAGGGATTTTAGAGGGGGGAGGGTCTTTAGAAATAGAGAAGATATGGTTATTTTATTTTACGTCCACTTTATGTAACTAGGCTAATCGGGACGGGTCATCTACAGGTTACCATCCTTTTCTAGCCAGGGTGGGCCTAAGGAGTTTATTTAATGAGGCCGTCATTAAATAAATTTCCACTGCCCAGGGCGGGATTCTAACCCGCCACTCTAGGTCTGCCATGAGAGATTAGGACCAACGCCCTAACTCGCACGGCCAACCCGAGCCCCGAGAATATATGGTGAGATGCGTAGTTTGTCATAACAGTACGAGGGAAATCTGCTGATTTTACACAGCCCCTTTGGACGGACTTTATATTTCTTATATCTGTTTGTTGCTCTTTATATCTTACAACTTTGGAAGATAAAATAGAATGGATAAAAAAGTGAGTCCCGTAAAGTTCTATGAACTGAGGTTTGCTCTTCAGTTATAAGATACCTAAGTAAACAGGCGTTGATAGAAACAAGAAAACTTAATCTGTATATCGAATGAGCAGAAAGGAAAATTACTCAGTTATATTTCAGTTACACTGAACTCTATGAACAATAGTTCATAATAACAATACTAACTAAAATTATAACAATTTATTTACGAGATGTTAAGTTTTTACATTTTCCTCCTCTTTAAACTCCCAAATATTCCTTGACCAGTTTCGCTACTTAAAGGAATTTAATGAAAGATATTTACATTGTTTAAATATTATTAGATTTGGAGTGGCTAGGGTTTTGTAGTAATCAAAGAAAAATTAACTACCACTCTTGCGTACAGATACACACATACGCCCGCACTCACTCACTCGCGCACGCGCAAACATACATACACACACGCGCGCGCAGGTGCGTGTGTACGTAAAAAGAGCCTTATATTCGGCTTCTAATAGTTAAGATTAGTGGTCATTTAAGGAATTTGTTATAGAAAATTGCTGAAGTAGATGCATCCAAATATTGGTTGGGAAAAAAGCATAATCCCTCTCCCAGCCCCCTATTTTTTATAGTACTTTATTTCTCCCACGCTTCTTCTCCCTTTCTTTAAGCGGGAGCGCCTACATTAATACATTTCCCGCACAGCCATTTTTCTTGACTAATGGAGACAGAACAAAGATGATAAAATGAAGATTCGCCCATGGCTGGCGGAATATCTCATTGGTACACTTTATCATTGCAGCTGTAATTTGTTATAGTTTTGCCGTGTGCAATATGGCAATTTTGGTGGGAAACTACTTTAGAACTTATTATTATTAATTAACTTACACTTTTTGCAATTGGCGAATGGGGCTAATTTCTATAGGTTACCACTCTTTTCTATCCAGGGTGGAACTAAGGATTTTATTTAATTGAGCTCGCCACTGTAGGTTTACCATATGAGATTAAGGCCTAAGCCTTAAGTCACTTGGCTAACCTGAGTCCCAATGTAATTAATTTTTAATTCGCGTAAAAATTAATGATTAGGAGATTCTGTAAATACGAGATCTAAGCATATTTTTTGTGAACTAAATGTGAGTTTTGTTTGTGTCTTATGCTGGCGATAGTAGATGAAACATAGAGACTTCATGCATTCCTTATCACAAATTTTATATGATCCTTAATTGATATCAACGATTCACTTCACCATACAACGAGTTTAAAAAAAAAAGAGAACCTCGAAAGGGAGGGAACCTCCTTTCAAGATATTCATGTGAATAATAAAAATGCCCGAGAGTCGATGTGAATTAAATAAAATTTGTGTGAAGGAATTGATGATTTTTTTAGTAAAGTATCCTTTTCATATGTATAAGAAAACCAGGTACATTTAACCTTAAATAAAAAACACTTTAAGTAAAATAGAAAAGATCAATAGTAACTGTGTATGTAATACATTTTCCCTAAAATGTTACTTATAAAAGGTATAAAATGTTACTTATTTTAATTTAAAAGGGCCAATCAAAAATTCGATGTATTCACGGCTATTTGCTCCAATGGTCATAGTTTCGCCCTTTATCAAGTTTTAGAATGTGTTGGCTGGAGAACCATGATAGCTCTCGTTTTTCTCTGTTTATTTTTCCATTTTTTTGTAATGCCCGCAGGTGGGTGTAGGATAGTTTTCTTTCAGCTGAACGATGGCGCATTCTATTTTAAGGGTGCTTATAAAAGGTAGGTGTGGATGGTGATTAGAACTGGCGGATGGATTTAGGGAGAGGAGTTGATCGGCTATATCTTGATATTCTTCGTGATTAAAGGTGGTATTTCAGTCTAAGGACACAGTCGATATGCTACAGAAGCTGTACACACTTGTGGATAAGTGGAAGACTAACTAATATATACGTCTGACAGCTCCTCGGAATGACTGACGATTATGACTCTCTTGGATTCTGTCCACAAGCAGGCTGAAACATGGTGAAACGACCACAGACCCCACCCCCCCCCCCTCCTGATTATAATGATGTTCCTCAGTCTACTGAACAGCTCATCCCAAGCCCTCCTTGGGTTAGTGGGGGTTGAACATCGAGTTGATCACTCACTACATAAAGCTGTCTCTCGTTCGAAGGCGGCTAAAGATCTTTAAGGTCTATAATGACAACTGAATATATATATATATATATATATATATATATATATATATATATATATATATATTCCAAATTAATGGAATATTAAATTAATAAGGAGATTGGTTCTATAACCATTTTTAATTCAAAGCAATAACAGATATTTTGAATTTTAGATTTTTTTTTAGCAGATTCTCTCCTTGGGAAATCTTCGTTATTATGCATCAGATTAAAAAATTGTATATTAACCAATTTTATTGCAAATTCAATGTTCTATAAATGTTGTTATGTACTATCATTAATATTAACCTAGGTATTTGATTGTTGACCTTCTGTAAACCCCCACTCCTACACATGCCATATTAACAATAAGTAGTAATATTATGATTAGTGCGTGCGTGTGTGTGCGTATCCGTTGCATGTGTGTGTGTACATGCGTGTGTGAGTGCCTGTGTGGTACTTTGACCTGATCTCATTTTCGTCATTTCATAGGTAGGTAGATTGGAAGACCTTTTAAAAATCAATACAACGTCAATAGATGAGCTATTGGGAGATACCTGCTAAGATATGAGAATATAAAGAAGAAATAATTGAAAACAAGACACAAACGTTTTATAAATAAGTATAGAAGTATATGGATGGAAATGTATATATTTTTTTGTTGTAAAATTAAGATTATCCATTACATCTTTTTATAACCTCTGTCATGGATTGTTAGGCTCTAGCTTCTAATAGTAAATGGAATCGATAAACACTCTTTTTCTATTTTTTCTTATTTGAAGAATGATCTACATTCTTAGCGTTCATGTTTTGACAAATTAAATTTAATAGAGTTATTCAGAAAACAAAAGGACAATCTAAAACAACATGTATACATACATTTTATAGGTTAGAAAGGATGAACACCCCCTTCAGAACACCTTTCCTTGCTTTTATCAGTATGGTACTTTTGTAGTCTCATGTAAGTTACTGAATCTTTGATAATGTGTAATGATAATTTGTGGATTTAAGTCAGCTTTTATTTTCCGAATTATTGAATGAGCTCTTTTTTTATAAAAAACATCCGTCTCGCAGGAGCTGCGTAAGTAGTATTTCTTCTGGGGAGCCTAGAATTTAGGGAATTGATTTCAGTTTCATCATACAATACATATTAATTCCTAGGGTCCGATACAATGCCAAGTAATTAATGACTCTCTTAAGAGTTTGGTCTCTGTAAAGACAACTAGTAGAATATTAAATAAAACCATAACCCACTAATTATGTCGATAGCTATATTAAGAGGTACAATAGTGCACTCTAGTACCTAGTACACCTACAAAAAATCCAATTAATAGTTCTAAAGCCCAATCATTTTCACAACCTGCCCTTAAAATAGAACGATTGTTCAGCACAGAGGGACCTATCAGTTCAATCCCACGCATGGTTTATAAGGCCCTTCATTCCTGTTTTGCATTTCTATTTGTTTTAGCGTTAATCTAGTCTCAAAAAAAAAATACGTTATATTTAATTTTTCTGTCCACCACGAATCCGAAATCCGGCAGTAGCGCCCTTTACAACCGATGCCTAGAATTCAGGTTAGCCATGCGAGTTAAAGTGTTGACCTTTATCTCACATGGTAAACCTAGAGTGGCGAGTTCGATTCTTGCCTGGGCAAAGGAAATTATTTATTGACGAAATTCATTAAATAACGTCCTAAAATCCCACCCTGGCTAGAAAAGGGTGGTAACCTGTAGATAACCCGTCCCGATTAGCCTAAGTTGCAAAAAGTGGACGTTAATAAATAATAATAATAGTCTAGAAAGTGGCTCTTTACTGTACGAGGTCGAGTTTGACGAGCGAGGCGAAGCCGAGCTCGATAATTAGACCGAGTACTGTAGAGTCACTTTCTGGACGTGTGCAGTACATAATTTTACTTTATACTGAAACAAACTTAAATAAAATACATATTTCTATTAATATTATTTGGAATAATCATTTATTAAAAAAATTAGGTTATACACGATGGAAAACATATGGTTTAGAACTAAGTTCAATTCATAAAAAGTCTACATATTTATATGTATTGTTCAATTGCTATTATTACTAATATTAAATGCTATTGCTGGTAATTTAAGGTCAGGTTTGCAGCATGTATCTTTTTCATTATCCTGATACACTGGAGAGTCTTGAAATAGATAACATCTTGGGGAATACACCAAACATCACTCATTTCGGTCATAAAATACCAAATTAGCAAACAAATTCTAACCTCAAATATTTTCATTAACATAGTTTCATTACCATATGTTTTTCTTTACGGTGTCTAGACACTGTAAAGATTCTTTACAGTGAATAGTACAGTAATGGATCTCTTTCGAGCCTAGTAACCATATGAGAAAGTACCACTTTCACACGCAGTATGAAGTAAACTTTATTCCCGAGGCGTGGCAATAAGTAAATGATTTCGTGTGGCTATAATGGTTACTGTTTATTGTCAACGATTTTTATGTAATGCAATTTAGAATGATATATAAACGTGTAGGAGAGTTTAATAACTTACATTTTTTAGGGTAGCTGGCCTGACACACATTTGATATCCAGGCTAACCATTAAAGCATTAGATTTCCCATTTAAAGCAACAAGGATTATGTTTATAATTACTGTTATTGCGACTTTTGTTGACCTCTGTGACGTAAATCTATACTGACGTTCATGTATATTTCATTAATATTTAAAAATTGTACAAGTCCTGAATTTATTATCTTATAGAATTTTCTACAACAATTGTTTATATACATGTTTTCCATAACTCGAATATTAACCGAGTTAGTCGTATATGTAGGTGTACCTCAGTCACTACATGACACATGAGCAGCTTAAATTTTAATTTCTGTTACATAGGCTTCTTACTATGGGAAAAAAAGAAAATAGTTGGTGAGAAGAGGATACCAGCTAGTCATTTATCGCAGTAACTGCGTGACGAAATTTTAGCAGATTTACCTTCAGCTATTGAGGTCCTACTCATGACGCGTTTTTCGAAATTTTTCTTCAAATGTCCATCGATCCTATCTAGGAGATGACGAAAATGAGGTCCATTCAAAATTATATATATATATATATATATATATATATATATATATAATATGTGTGTGTGTGTGCGTGTGCGTGTGCGTGCGTGTGTGTGTGTGTTGGGGGGGGGTGTATTTATCTGTTACCGCTCTAGCGATCGCAATTATGGTTTTATCGTTACCAAACTCGGTATATATGTACAGCTAAAATCTGAGAGGGGAAGTTTGGAGTTAGAGAATTTCGGAAATTCAATATTTCTCCGTTATTATACATCGGATCGAAAAAGTGTATATACCTAATCTTATTGTAAATTTAATTGTTTATAAATGTTGTTATATACATATTATCTCTAAGGTTAATATTAACAGAGATATTTGGATTTTTTAGCTATCAGCCTTCAGTAAACCCCCACTCCTGCTCATGCCCTAATAACAATAAGCTCTTATAACATTAACCTCTTTATTCGTAAGAACAAAATACTACTCACTTTATTATTTAGTACCAAATACTGTTCCTATTGGACCTTTAATATGTGGGATACATGCAAATTCGTTGTGCGATGACGTCGCCAATTAAGGTTTTACATTCTTGTTTGATCTATACCATACTCGATATAAAACGTTTTATTCAATACTAAAGATCATATTTGTTATTAACAGTGATCAGGACAGGAATAGGGGGTGGCAGAGAGAGAGAGAGAGAGAGAGAGAGAGAGAGAGAGAGAGAGAGGGGGGGGAATTCGAAAATTCCAAATATCTCCGTTATTATGAGTCGGATCGTAAAATGATATAGAGTCAATCTTGTTGAACTATTGATGCTCTACTATTTTTGTTCTAAGAATTTTTTTTTTTAACTAAAGCACTAACCGAGTTATTCGTTCTTTTCTATTTCCAGCCTTCAGTTACCCCCTCCCCCCCCCCATGACTCATTAGGGAGAATATTGTTTAGCTATAGAGAATATGTGGTGAGCTGTGATCACCAGCACATGGGAAATCTGCTTAGTTTACGCAACCCCTGCTTGGCGGACTTTTTTACAACAGAGGTAAGGAAGGGGAATCCAGAGGTGTATGTCCCGCCTTTGTCAGTTGATAAAAGGGAAGTGGTGAGGGAGGGCAGCCTGTGGACATGGTGTCCTATAGTTATCTCTCCTTGTCCACGTCAATGACGTTTGCCGACTGTCAGACGCCTGGAGGGGGTTAATAGTGACGAATCCTATTCTTGACTGTGATTTGTATTGATCACGCTATTGTGAACAGTGAAAAGGGATTCATTAGCTACTCATTTTCATTTATTCATCAAGTATAAAAAATTGCATTAATTCGCTATAATAATCAAACGCCTAGGCAAAAGGTATAAAACCTTCACTAAGACAGGAAGTGAAAAATATTGTATATAAGTGAACCCTAACGAAAGAAATATCATCGTTGTCCATACTCTACAGATTTCCTAAGATATACCGGGTATGTTAGCTGTATATATAGTATGCCGGTATCGTTGTATAACAAAATTTATTATATAACATATTTTTGGTCACTGGGAACGCGTAAAATAATTTATTACACTGGTCTGGAAAAAAAATTGTTTTCAATCCCCGTCACCAAATCCATACCTGCTGATACTTATTAAAAGTTCGTCACGCAGGGGCTGCGTAAACTAAGCAGATTTCCCTTGTGAAGTTTTAGAATAGAGAAATTTCAGAATAGAGAGCTGTACAGTTACGCGAACGACCCGAACTAGCTCTTGACGGAAACTCACGAGTGGACCCGAAGTTAGCCGATCTCGTCTCAGAAGCTGAAAACAGAAAAATGCAAATATCTCGGTTAATATTCAAGATAGAGAATAAATGTATATAACACTATTTATAGTAAATTTAATTTGCAATAAGATTGATTCTATATAACTTTTCGATCCGACGTATAGTAACGGAGATATTTTGAATTTTCGAAAATCCTCCCCTCTAAACCCCCCCTTCCACTGGTTCGATTTCATCCATTAACGAACTTGATCTGTCTTTTTACATAAAAGGTTTAAATATCGAGTTTGGTAACGATCAAACAAAAATTGCGACCGCTAGAGCGTTAACAGACAAATCTCTCTCTCTCTCTCTCTCTCTCTCTCTCTATATATATATATATATATATATATATATATATATATATATATAATTTTGAACGGACTTCATTTTCGTCATCTCCTGGGTAGGATCGATGGATATTTGAAGAAATTTTTCGAAACTCGCGTCATGAGTACGACCTCAATAGTTGATTTCCCTTAAGGGAAATCTGCTAAAATTACCTCCTGAATCCGATTATCACTCCCGTTTCCCCCCATCACCCACTCTTTTGGGGGAGCCTCCCCCCCCCTACCTATGTAGTCATTTTTAGCAGATTTCTCCTAAAGGAAATCAGCTAGTGAGGTCCTACTCATGATTCGATTTTCGAAAAATATCACCAAATGTCCATCGATCCATCCTAGGAGATTATGAAAATTAGGTTCGTTCAAATATATACATTTGTCTCTTAACACTCCAGTTGTCGTGATTTTTGTTTGATCGTTCCCAAACTGGATATTCAAATGTTTTATGTAAGAATAGAGATCAAGTTCGTTAACGGCAGAAATCTGGCCGCAAGGAAAGGCGGGCTTAGAGGGGGAATTTCGAAAATTGGAAATTTCTCCGTTTATTATACGTTGGATCGCAAATTTGTACAGGACATATCTTACCTTATTATGCGAATCTTCACTATCTTGATTATTAACCGAGATATATCCATTTTTTTAGTTTTCCGCCATTTAGTAAACCTCCACTCCTACTCAGGTCATACTAACAACTATCATGAAACACATTATTTGATGCTTAAATACCAAATATGGTTCTCATTGAAGTTTTACTTTTTGACATAAATGCAAAAAGATGCAATCAGGTTAGTTAACGCAGACCCTGAGTGATGAACTTAATTGATCATTTGGAAGGGTTGGAAATAATTATTTTAGCCTTTAAATTTCTTCTGAGGGGTATAGAGGTGTAAAAAGTTTAAATTTCTTTATGTCCCCTTAAATCGTAAAAAATCATTAAAAGTATCAATTTTTTCATTTCTTTTCCACATATTTCCGATTTCTGTCCTCCTCACCCTCTCCCAAATACCACCAAAAATAAAAAAAAAGTCCATCACGCAGGGGCTGCGTAAACTAAGAAGATTTCTTACGTGCGTCACGTATTTCAATTTATCTCAAAACGTAAAAGTTCGATGACAACAGTATTTGGCATTTTGGCTTCAAAGAGAGAGATTCATAATATAATAGCTTATTATTAGTATGACTGATTGCCGAAAACTATAAAAAGGCAAATATCTCGGTTAATAATCAAGATAGTGAAAAAAACGTCCATAATACCATTTATAAAACATTACATTTGCAATAATATTGGTTCTTTACGATATTTTGATCTGTCGCACAATAACGGAGATATTAAGAATTTTCGATATCTCCTATCCCTCCCACGAGTCGGGTTTTAACCATTAACGAACTTGATCTTTATTGTTACATAAAACGTTTAAATATCGAGTTTGGTAACGATCAAACAAAAATTGGGACCGCTAGAGCGGTAACAGACAAATTTAATATACATTTATATATATATATTTATTTAAATTTAAAACAACAATATAATAAGGATAAACTCTTTCCTTGATAAGTGAATTACTGTCTTTGTTAGTACGTTTAAGAAAAACGTTCGTGATTGTACTATACTTGTTTAGATGTCTGCTTTGACAATTGAAATAGAGTTATAGAGTTGAAGGCATATAGGTTATATATATATATATATATATATATATATATATATATATATATATATATATATATATATTTAAAAAATATTAATCAATGTGTAGTTTAGGCAGCACGAAGACCTCCCTAATTTTTTATCCATTTAAATTGTTTTTAGGAGTTTTACAGGATCTTTCTTTCTTCTTTAATGAATTCGTTTCACGAAGTTTCTCTTATATTATACATTTCATAAAAAGATTAAAAATTCCAGTAGAGCTTTTGTAGCATATTTCCCTGAACTCATTTTCTCCTGACTTTATTACCTATAAAAGACTGATAACACTCGTAAACAAAAAAACTTTTAGCGGACACCTTTATATCCAACACTTTTTTTTTAGACAATTCAGACACGTCGATTAACAATATGCAAACCGTTTGTCTCTATCGCCCACCGTTTTTGAGATATCGGGCATTAACCATTTATATATGTTTAACATTGTATCAAGTGTTTGCCTTAATACAATGTTATACGAGTTGTTTGCAATGACAGACAAGTTACATTAGAGAACATATTGCTGAATAGAGTACTAATTAACATAAAATATATAGCATCATCTAGTTTAATGTATAATACACATATAAAATAAATAGGCATAATATAAAGTTCCTTAATTTAAAGTTAGTTTGGTTTGAATTTCTTGGCTGTAGACGCGTTTGTGCTGAGCATTTGGGATGTGGGCTGAAGCATCCAGCAGTATTCAGGCAACAACACTACATCGACCCTGATAGCGTGACTCCATCACCCAGATGTCCTGATGAAAACATTCGCCATGTTCATCAGTGACAGAACCTAGGTGCTCGGCAAGCCATCAAGCCGTACGCACTAATGCACTTCTGCACAATATTTACATAGTCAGGAGATTTATAATTTCCAAGGAAATCGGCTACAACAGACTTGAATGCCAACAATGAATCTTGTTCAGTATTGCTGTGTAGGTCTTGGAAGTGAATGTATGCAATGGTATTCCTTATTTGTGGATCTATGAACACACCTACTTTCACACCGATAATTATAGGCCCATTTTCAAATATTGATATATACTAAATATAAATCCAGCCTACACTAAGGAATTTTTTTAGACTTTTTGGAGCCGCATTTTTCAAAATAAACAAAGTCAGAATTTTGGTTTTGAGTTTTGGGGGAAAAAAAGAAAAGTATAATAACCTAATGTTTGTTACATGCCATACGAATGCTCAACAGAGTAAAATGACACCGCTCCCACCTTCCTAGCTTATTGGAAAAATTCAGCATTGCAATAAAAAAAAAAAAAAAAAAAAAAACCTGACGTGATAGAGCAAAATAGTTTGCAGATTTGTAATCAGCATGAAAAACTGCATTAGAAAATGTAAACATCAATCCAGATATCTACGGCTTGTTTAAAAGTGGAATCACTTGTTAGAAAACTCAAAAATAGGTTTTCTACCTTCAAAACATATTATTGAAGGGTACTATATTTAGATGTATTCTGGTTTATTACAAACCAGGATTGACTCGGATTGAAGTTATGCAGCCATACTCTAATGATTACACAATAATGTAAAGAGGAATGGTTAAAAAGTCCAGTAGGGGTTTTATAGCACACTTCCCGGAACCCACTTTCTTAGTCACTTCTTCCAACTTTATTACCTATAGCACAATCTATCATTTTTCATATAAAACACTAACAAAGACTGTCATTCATTCATCAAGAAAGGAGTTTATCCTTATTACATTGTTGATTCAATAAGGATAATGTTTAGTGACTGCGGTTAAGAATTAATCTATTGATTCGCTCGCCTCCCCCACCCGACTTCAATTATGCTCTCTCATTTAAATTGTTTTTAAAAGTTTACAAGTTTCTTTCTTTATCCTTTAATGAATTCGCTTCATAAAGTTTTTCTTCAAATTTATACATTTCATAATAAAGCTTAAAATGAAAACCGGTTGAGTAGAAGTGGGGGTTTAGGAAAGGCTGATACCAAACAAATACAAACAGGTCGGTTAATATTCGAGTAAGAGAAGCATAATCAATAGCTGCAGAACTTTAAAATTTCATCAAGATGGGATATATAAAAACCCTATAAAGGGGTGACTCATAATATCGTACATATTTCGAATTTGAAATTATTCCCCCGTCTAAACTCCCAACTCACCCAAGGCCGATTTCAGGCTTTACCTATACAGTCTTTAGTTTTCCATGAAACGTTCAAATATTGAGTTGATCAAATAGAACTCACTTAGTTTAGAAAGTAATGATGACACCGAAAATAATTTCATATATTGACACAGAAAAAGTTTAATAAAACAATATTTGGTATTTAAACTTAGAATAAAGTGTTTATTATAATATTATATTATAACTTTTTGTTAAAATAACATGGATTATGGTGGGGGTTTATTGAAGGTTCAAAACTAAAAAATCGCAAGTATCTCGGTTAATATTCCAGATAAATAATATTGTCTATTGAGCATCAATTAGTGAAAATTAAAATTTCTAATGTTCGATTTTTCGATTTATATATATTGCTAGGGTAGGATCGCTGGACATTTGTATGTTTTTGAAAATCGTGCCCTGCGCTCAACATTCTCCCCTTTTCACCGTTGAGAGCCACTTTAAATAGACAAGGGGGCATATTTCAAGAGTCGAGTAAGTCGGCCGACCTTCTATTCAACACTATATTTCATGAGACTTCCCTTATCCTCTGTGTCTCCCAGTTGTAAATGGGAATTGCTCTTTTCCTCCTCTGAAGCTAAAACCATCGTAGCATAAACCTGTAGTATGTTAATTTTCCAATTAATGCCTATGTATAGTGACAACATGGCTTTCCTAAGGTTGATATCTACAAAATACCCTATTTGTTTCTTCGCTTAATTGATACTCAAAAACCTACTCCATATTGTCCAATCACACATTCCGAATGCAGAAATATGTTCCCTAATTTCTCTTTGTAATTGTATGAAACCATCTGCTTTTTTCAGCCACCCCAACAATATCCCACTTAACTTTCTTGAGATCGCCTTCCAATTCTTCCATCCTTTATTCTTCTGGTAGTGTCCTAACATTTAGTGTACATATCCGTAGTCTGTGTTTATTAATCATATTGGCTCATACGCCCAATGAGTGCTTCTGGCCACCTGCTTTACTGTTATCCATATTCTCATGTTGTCTTATTTTCTTGTCATTAGCTTCTTTATGATTATGCGATAGTTCTTGGTCCCCTTCATCTTTTTTAAGAGGTACTGTCTGATAATATCCTAATTTGTTTTTTTCCATGGTGGTTTCATCCTTTTAGGATTTTCTTGTAATTCTAACGGTTTTGAGTTATCTTCACTCCTGAGAAATATTTTCTCTCAACTATTGTAGAAGCCTATTAGCTCTCAATTACACTCTTTTACCTCGTTTTAATGCCAACCAAATATGGAAACAGGAGATCATTTTATTCTGACGTGATTAAATGTATCACTGGTTGATTGTTGTTTCTTACTTCTTAGCATATGATTTCTTAACAGGATGGACAAGAGCTTTATTTTGATTGGACCTTACTTCTGCTAATTATATGAAATTTTTGCTCGAGGCTTAGCACTTATATATCATTATCATTTCTCTATTTTTGTTGTATATGTTTAAAATAGGTCAAGTTTATTTTTGTAACTACCTATGCTTAAGGTATGAAATCCTTGTTTAAGCCCCCCCCCTCATTGTAAAATTATATTTTAACACTAAACAAATAAGCTAAGGAAAGGTGCTTACGCTCCAGATGGATGAAAAATGAAACCCTCTTCATTTCATCAATCAGTTGTATTCCTAGCTCTGTCTAGAACACCCGTTGATTCTTGTTTCCTTTCACCAACCTTAGGACCTTAGTGGGAAAACGTTTGGAGTCGCCCTGGGAGCTACACTTGCGCCCTTTCTCTTTTAGCTTCCAGGATTGAGAGCAAACTTAAATGTTGAACCAAACCAAACCAAGAGCGACAACTCAAATAATCTCAAACAAAGCGAGGGAGCAAATGATCCATCTTCGGCGGTAGCCATCATCTTCAGTTTTGTGGAGTTTCTACACTAAGGTTTATGAAGCCTATTAGTGCAAATCTCTTTAGTTATTTTAAACATTGTTTCTTTTGTTTTTATAAGAATGAATTGTGTATTTTCTTTGATCTAAATAAATGTATAAATTTTCATTTTTTTCACTTCTTTTAAGATTCATTTAATTATGTCTCGCATTCATCCCATTTTTGAAAGTTGCTGACTTGTATGTATTTTCTTATGAAATAATTTCTTTAATAAAGTTTAGAACCATACTTACTCTTTTACATCTGCGAGAAGAACACTCATACTGTCACACTATTCCTGATCCAGACAGTTCTCACAGCTATATATATATATAAAATCCAAAAAATGGGAAATAGTGACGTCAGAAAGTGAACGCCTTAAGGGGCCTCACAGTTAGAATTGATAAGTGACATATGATCCTTATCCAATACAAGGGCTATAGAGGGCTACTCCCCACTCTCATGACGTAGGCTGCAAGCTACTGGTAGGTTTCCACTCATCTAGCAAATATCCTGTATTTCTACGGAGCTTTCTCACCTTGTCCTAGAAATTCCGGGCACTCTAACAACTTACAATTGTCACTATCTCAATTATTAGAGCACAAAATACACACTTGCCACTTTTCATCACACAAAACACCCAATTTTTCATTTAAACCCTAACTCCTCCTCATAATACCCATTTACGAGGCATGAATCACTTATCTTTTGATGGGAGAATAAATGGTCTCTTTTATAATTGTAGCTACGTAATACCTCTTCCACTTCATTGCATGAAAGATAATTTACATTTAACCATATAATTCACTTTACAAAGGAATCTTAACATAATAATAAATAATTACTCCAATAAAATTTCTGAATGGCACTTGTAAAAATGAAATATTAGTTATTTAAGTTATATTTGAAGCCTAATAAAGATCTTAATTCTTATTATTATGGACCCAATATAATTTATATATTCCAAATTCAAAACTTTGTACCGGGAAAAAAGTTTTTTTTTTTTTTTATCGGAGACCCTTACCATAAAATTTGAAGAAGATCTTAATTATAAATAACCTCACTCTGAAGAAATTGTCACTTAAAGGAGTTTAGGTCAGCGCAGCATGCAACGCTAGGCCACATCGGTTACTGTGTTACTAAAACAGTCTACTGAAGTATTTTAAAAGAGATAGCGTTCGAACTGAAATTATCGAGCAATAACGTTATGAGACGGAAGTCAAATTATATACCTCAGCTTATATACAAATTGTATATGTGAGCTTTACATAGTGTATTGCCGTATTTATTTGGATATTCGATGTGCATTATTGATTAGCTGTCTCAAATTACCGGGTTGGGGACGCAATATTTCATGCTCCGTTTTTATTCCTTTGCTCTCTTGAGGGCCATTTGTTTTTTAATGTCCTGTTCATAATAAGTAATACGCTACATACTTTACGCCTGTCTGCAGACTTGCTCAAATTAGTTACCATATTAAATCATCTTTAAAAATGTGTTTTCCATTTATACTATATTATAATATTACCCTTTTGGTTCTCAACATTTTACAAACAATATTGTATTTTATGAAAAACAATTATTGTAAATAAACCATTCATTTGCACGTAGTATCGAAAGTTGGGACGTACAAGTGGAAAGAATTATATATAAAAATACTCCATCATTTCAGGGATCCTGAACTGAGAGAAAAATATAGCAGTGTTTACAAAATATTTGAAGTTTAATTTTCAAAAAGAAAAATATCTCATTTTTTCTTAAAACCTGCTTAGAAATCTCCTGCTTGTCTGTGTTTTAAAATCTAAATCAATACAATTTTTAAACTAAACTTTCTTTAAAAAGTCTGAGAAATCTTTATGGACCTTTCAAAATTGCCCATTTCCTTATTCTTTATTATTATTAGAATTAATAGTTATTGTATTATAACGTACATTTCGTTATATCACATTTTTAATTATTATTCATACAATAATCGCATTTCGCAACAGGGGCGATTTAGCGACGAATCAGTTATTTAATATACAGCATAATAATTAACATATTTAACATATAACATATTTAACATATAACCTATTTAACATATAACCTATAACATATTTAACATATAACCTATAACATATTTAACATATAACCTATCACATATTTAACATATAACCTATAACATATTTAACATATAACCTATTTAGCATATAACCTATTTAACATATAACCTATAACATATTAAAGATATAACATATTTAATATATAACATATTCAACATATAACATATTTAACCTATAACATAAAATTATTATATTTACGTAAGTATGCTCATTTCTGCAAATATTTTCAGTATTGCCCTACATTATAATTTTTTTGAAAATGTTATTTTGTTTCAAGTATTGTAATACGCGGTCTATATACGGGCTACAGTCATGTAGTAATTCAGTCAAAGTGCATGGTAGGTCTATGTGAGTCCTTAAATAGCAGTCAGTAAGTATATGTTTTATAGTAAGTCTACAGTTACAGTGTTGGCAGTAGGGTTCGTCTTCTCCAATAAGTAGGTAAGTGTGAGTTAGTCGTGAATGGTCAATTCTCAACCTCGTTAAAACTACTTCTTCTCTTCTAATTAGCCTTTTTGAGGAAAGCCATTCACCAAGTGTATGTTTCAGTTCTCGAAATTTGTTATCAGTTGTGGTAAACCAAGTTTTCTGCCATGAATTGAGTATCATATGTTTTGCTTGGGCTTGAATATCTTGGTATGTACAGTATGTGTTGTCGTGAGTTCTTTTTTGAGTAGCTGACTTGGCAAGTTCGTCTACTTGTGTGCTTTGTTTAATGTTTGTATGTCCGGGTAACCTGTACATAGTTATTCTTTTGTTTAATGTCTGGATTTTGTGTAATATGTACGAGATGAGTGGATGTGAACTATATATGTTTCTTAGTGAATGTAATGAACTAAGAGAGTCAGTGCAAATTATGATGTCCGTGTCTGTAGTTTCAGGTATATTGTCTATCGCAAGTTTGAGGGCTTCAAGCTCAGCTGTATATATGCTAGTCTCATCTGGCAGCTTTATTTGAAAGTTAGCTGATCCTACAATTGCAGCTGCCCCTACTCCTTGGCCTGTTTTGGATCCGTCTGTGTAAATAAATAGGTCATTGTTGTTGTCTGTTAGTAGAGAAGCAAAATGTTTTTGGTAATGATGTTCAGAAGTCGGGTTAGTTTTAGGGTACTGTGTTAGTGTCAAGTCAAAACTCAGTTTGTCAGTTTTCCAAGGATAGTACGTTTCAGTATATTTAGTGTAAATATTTGTTCTTTGGATAGAGGTATTGTGTGTGTATTTAAGGAATCGGATTGGTAGAGGTTGTTGTCTCGATGGGTTTGCTGTATACTTCTGTATTGTATGTTCATCAGCATTGTTGGGAACACAGTGAGAGTTTAAGAATTTTGCTTTGAGAAGATAATGTATGGACAATAGCATTCGTCTGTAATCCAATGGTAATTCATTTGCTTCAACACAAAGGCTAGTTATAGAGCTTGTTCGAAATGCACCCGTTGCTAGCCTGAGACCCGTGTTTTGTATGGACTCTGACATTTTTAAAGTGTTTTTCCTGGCAGATGAGTAAGCTATGCAACCATAACCTAGAATTGACCTTGTGTATGACCTGTAAAATGTGAGAATTACACTTCTGTCAGCTCCCCAATTTGTATTACTCAAAATCCTTAAGAGATTCAGAGATTTTCTGCACCTATGAAGGATTTCTTTCATGTGAGTGGTCCATGTTAACTTTGAGTCGAGGATTAGACCTAATATTCTTATGTTATTAGACAACGGGATTGGAATATTGTTAAGCGTTAGGTTTACTGAAGGAAGTATTCTTTTCTTAGAGAAAATAATTGCTTTTGTTTTATTAGCTGAGAATTTGAGGCCATTCCTACGACTCCATTCTTCTAAACTGTAAATGGTATCCTGAAGAAGTTGCACAGCGTGTTCAATTTCGCGTTTACAAATGTAAATAAATAGGTCATCTACATATAAATAATAGTATACACTGTTAGGCATAACATAGCGGACGCTGTCTATAGCTATTAAGAAAAGGGTGGTGTTTAAAACACACCCTTGGGGAATTCCATTTTTTTATTGCATTTTTAATTAAAAGCTTCTTTTATATTTACAGGCCAATGAAACGAGGAGAGATTGGGTGCTTTCTGAGTCATTATAATATATGGCAGGAGGTAAGTTTGCTTTCTAATGAATCTATAATCTGTCAGTAATATTGAATAACTTCAGAAAATTAGGCGTGGATATAAATGTTTAGAATGGACATAGCTTTGTAGATTAGATTCCCACTAGGATATGGGACTTTATTTAGTAAGGATATAAAAAACTGTTCTATTCTAGAAGAGATATATCATAAGTACTAAAGTAAAAGTCGCCATTCTCCACTACAGAACGTCTCTCTCCCTAATTGGGCCTATTATGGTTCGAAGGACTTAGGTCAAAGTCTTCCAAGTTATTCCCTCAGTCCCCATATCTCTCTCTAATGCTTCTGGACTGGTTTGATATCGGTGTTGTAAACTTTTAGTTGCAAGATCCCTGAGATTTTCATTATCTTAATGAAATCTGCCGTGACTAACTTTTTACTGTTAAACTCACAGCTTTTGGTTACGAGCGAGCTTGCTTTTTTGAGTCATTTAAAGAGTCGGGGATTTATAAAACGGTGTTAACCCGGTTTTCTGTATTGCAGTCATGGAGTGTATTGTAGGCACTTATCAATTCAAAGTGAGGAGGAGAACCTGGAAGTGAGCTGAACCGTCAGTGTCATAACAAAGGTTGAAAAGTTTGAAGGTGTGAAGCAGTTTTGTCATTTCACTTCTGTAAAAACTCAGTAAGGGTATAATATTAACAATGTTTTTCAATTTTATAGTACTTATATTAACAGTGTTGTTGAACTATTAACACTGCCTGATATAAAGAATCTTTAGCACTCTCTGGGGCACTAGCCGAGGCACAAATATCCTATAGAAGAGATCCCCTGGGAGTGATTCCGGTGGTATTTATACTCCCTACTGCAGTATCTTATACCCCGTATTTATCACAGTATCGCAATTGCCCATACTTTAATATTTTTAAAGAATCAGTATACATCGTGCCTATTTCGAAGGGCACCTCTCATTTCGACTTAAGATTAGATAGTTTATATGTAACCTATCAATTTATTAAATATTTTTTCCTTATAATAAAAACACTCTCCCTCTTTATGCTTTACACTATTATGTGTGTGTATATATATATATATATATATATATATATATATATATATATATATATATATATTATTTATTTGAAATGTGGACTTTCTGATGAAGAATTACATTACTTTAGTAAGATTTTAATTTGTTATTCGTTTTTTTTTTCATTTTCTTGTACGATATAAAGAAAGTATTGTAATCACAAAAATTTAGATTTTCACACTTCAACGGAAATATCCATTTTACCCCTCCCTAAATCTTTTGTGATTAGTTTCGGCCTACGTTATTATCTGGCATAAACCAAACACCTGGTCTTAAAATTTTGAAATTTCATATTTGGTATTATTGTAACGTCTCGTTGCAAACTTACCGTTGGTACCAAAGGTGTTGAAACAGAGCTCGACCTGAACTTTTCAATGTGTTTAACACACTGCAAAGATTTAAAAAAAAACCGACTTCGATTCCCATAAATCCGACATTGGCATTACATTGCTATAGGCGAATTTCTATCTGTTTATTGTAATACTGAAAGTGGTAAATGTAGAAGAAAATTCGTTTCTTCTGGTTGAAATGGAAGAGAATACGGGCTCTTGGAATAGAGTGTAAACAATGTCTAACTGGAAGTAATTGAAATTCAGAGTAATTACAGGTAATAGGATTATCCCTTAGACTTCATCTCCATGAGGTTGGGGGTCTGGTGTAAACACACCCAACTCCTTGTTCTCTAAAGGCAGCTGGGAGCATTCGGCACCACACTTGCATATCAGGAAGGCAAGAACGGTCCCTTTCGTATTCAAATTTGAATATGAAATGTCAATAGTCTAGAGTTTTTGCGTTAAGCGAGATACATGCATAAATGCAGATGTTCGGAGAGGGACGGATAATTCCACTAGAATCAAAAAGAAAATTGTCTATTAAAATTCTTTCTTTGCTTTATACAAGGAAGTAAAAAATGTTCGCTACTAAACCTTTCACCCCATTTTATCATACGTCTAAAACATTCCATCACATTTATTTCTCATTAAAATCTTAGTTATTCATTTAAATTTCAAGATTTTGTGTAAAAACATTTTACCCCCTAAACTCTGTTGAAGCAACTTAATAGAATATTGAATATTGTATATATTATAAATGCTACCTTGGCAATCGGGATGGATTTGCTTACTGGTATTCCACTGCCAAAAAATAATGAAATAAATATTCTTTTGAATAAGCAATAAACTTACAGTACTCTTTATTGTTCTCTTGGTCTGAATTTTTATTCCTGAAATCTATACCAGGAAGTTGCATGTTATGTTTGGACCTTGTTTGAACAACAGAGTGTCGATGAGTCTCATCGATTTCCTGCCAATATTGCTTCCCCACCTATATCTTTAATTAAAAGCTTGCATTAGCTGCTTAGAAAAAACTTAGTGCCTTGACAAATTTGAAGAAACATTTTTGAAGAATGAAGAGAGACTTTTTTTTTTCTTCATCATTTTAAATTCCACAAATTGATTCAGATGTCATTTCATCCCGATTAACTTTATATTAATACATTTCACATTAATTTAAAAGAATAAAGTTGAAATTTATGTTTTACCATGTAATGAGTATTGGTCAGAGAATCACAGAAAAGTCCTTTTAATGCAAATTTGTTTATAGGATAACAACTTAACATGTGGTTACGAATAGATTAATACTTTTTAAATAATTATACTTATTACTTATTAATATCCACTTTTACCTAATATGGCTAATTGAGGTTATCTACAGCCCTTTTCTAGCCAGGGGTGGGACTAAGAATTTTATTTAATGAGTCCGTCACTAAATAAATTCCTATTGCCCAGGTGGTAATCGAACTCGCCACTGTACTTTTTTAATAAAAATTTCAGCTATTAATTTTAAGTTCCACATCCACTTTTTAATCTACTTCTTTTGACAAAAACAAAATCATTAAAAAAGTTCACATTGAATAGTTTACTTTACTAACAAGATTGGTTTTACAAAATGTTTTAATGTAACATTTAACAATCCAGATATTAAAGAATTTAAGTTCTACTCATTCTCTAAACCCGCACTTATCCTCGACCATTAATAAAGTTAATCTGTAGTTTTAAACGGAAAGCATAAATATAGAGAATTATTATTATTATTATTTATTAACGTCCACTTTTTGCAACTTAGGCTATAGAGAATTATAACGGCTTCATTAAAATGTAAACCATTACAAAAAACGAAAACGCAATGTTGACGACACCTACTCATAAATCCATTTCACATAGTCACTTCCGACGACAACAACTCATGGTATTTAAAAATGAAATAATAACTTTCATGACATTTTGATTCATTAGTAATGTGAAATCAAAACACTTTCCCTATTGTGCCACCCATCCGAATCCTTGCTTTTCATATAGACTTAGTCTTGTTCGGGCAGTCCTCATCAGGACGCACTTCCAGGTGAGGTTTTAAAATTCTGAACTATGAAATTATTGAATAAAAATAATCAAGTTCCTTTTATAGCATATTTGAAAGTAATTTTAAGCAATATCAAAAAGTTGGATATGATCAGCTAAAGGTCGAGTGAGAATTTCCACATGTCAATGGTAATGACAGGGACACTATTCGCTGACATGTCTGTTTATTGAGGGGCCACTGCTGTGTTTGACAATTAATAAAAACACTAAATCAGTGAGATACAGTGCCATAGCTAACCATCATTAGCGCTATTTTACAGATTAATTTGATTGCCTTTAAATTAGGAATATGTAAGACCAAGTGCATGCGCTTTTTTTTACGAGGATTATTTTCATTTGTTAAAAAAAATCATTAATTTAAATTGTGATTTTGAATTTAATATTTACGTATATAGCCAAGATAATTAATTAATTCCTATCAAAAATATTAATATGTAAGATGAGTGAAACAATCCAGAAACACTAGTTGTCATCTGAAATGTACGACGCATTCATTGAGACTAAACCCGCAAGACATGGACGTAATGCCTTGCTCCCCAAGACCTGGGTGCTCAGTAAGTACTTCGTGTCAGGAAGTATTTATAGGTAGTATAGTCACGGATTTCTCGTTAAAAACGTTTGTTCTAAAACAGACGCGACAGGAATGCTCATGACAATCAGACACTTTTGACGATTTTAAAATATGATTCATTGTGAGAATTGACCTGTAGGGGCAATGACAGAACCATAGTTTATTTCTCGTAATATCCAAAAGTCCCTACTGCCCTGTAATCATCCCTCAGATTCGAGGAAGAATATTTTAGATATTATTGTGTATGTTTGATTACTTTCCTGATCCTATGTCATTATCTAAGGTTCTACGTGTTAATAATTTCGGGGCGAAATAGCAATTTGCGAGTCATAAAATACTAATATTAAAAACGGAATATGTCAGCTAGAATTTGTAGGGACACGGTTTTTATCAGAAAACTATTCAAATAAAAAATAACTTAAGTATTTTTTTTTTGTATAGAATTTAATGGAATCTAATTCTGTATTGTTTAAAAGTATTAATGTACAATATAAAATCATTAACTGAGACCTGATTGTAGATAATTTATGGAAAGCTTAGCTGGAAATATTTTCAATAATTACAGAGTTTGGTAGATGGATGAGCTCCCTTAAAACCGGTAAATTCCTATCCACCCTTCAAATAAGTTTAATCCATGGAGGTAATCTACAGTTAATAGCGTTTGATTTTATCTTATACCAGGCATTTATTGATTAAGATATCGTGATTCTATTATGGTTATAAGTATTCGTTATGAAATTTAAAATAATGTCTCAATAACGATGGGAGCTCGATGCATAAAATCCTTAGCCACACAATTATATTAAATATTTTTAAGGAACTTAAATGAACTTATATGTTACTACGGATTCCTGCCTTTACATGGTAACAGAAGTGAAAAGTTAAAAACATTTTGTGTTCCTTCACCAACACTAGAGCCCATTGTTCCCTAAAAGAACGTATGTCACGCAACAGTATATCTTTTCTAACTAAAGAAAAGTACCCGGTTTCACCTGGAATATCATTTGAGGCTGAACTCTTCTTCTCAGTGTTTAGCGTTTATATCTGTGTACCCAGCGCTGCTGGGTTTATGTTAATAATAAACTATTTGTTAAGTAAGGCTTCAATATCCACGATATTTTTATTTTACACGTTTCCTTTGGAAGAAGCTTTTTTTATAACATAATGCACCATAAAATTCATAATCATAGAAAGTATCTGTATTCCAAACCATATATGAATAAAAGTTCCTTTCCACAAAAGCGGTCCTTAGCACAACGATGACAGCTGTTTTATGTAAGTACTAACCACTATTAAGAATATTCTTTTGTACGTCTGGAAAGTAAACTGTATATTCATAATGGTACATAGTATGTTCAGTAAATGTATTAACGTAGCAGAATTAATCAATTCCAGAAATAACTGGGTGCACCTCTCAAGCGTTTATTCTTTACGGTTTACCCTACGTGTGTATGTCACTGAACTCCTCCTAAACGGCTGGACCGATTTCAATGAATTTTTTTGTATGCGTTTGGGTGAAGTCCTGGATGGTTTAGATTCACAAATCAAAATTGAAGCTACAATTTTGATCGGCAAATTTGAAGGTGAATTTGTTCTCTTGCCACGAATCCAATTGACTCACCCATTTCATTCAGACGTCTGCAATTTCGAATTCGCTTGGCATTTGCCATGACTATTAATAAGTCAAAAGGTCAAACAATGTCGATTGTGGGTTGGATCTAGAAAATCCGGTCTTTTCACATGGCCATTATATGTGCTGTGTTCTCGCGTTAAAAAACCGTCAAGTTTATTCATTTTTCTGTAATCGTTGAATAATGGTAACATTATTAAACTGAAATGAGTGAAGAAAGTGAATTGCCTTCTTAATTAGTAATAAGTATAAATTAAAAAATAATTTGAAGTTGGAAATTAAATGCTTTTAAATGTTTCTTAACATTGTAAGAATTTATTTTAACAAAATAAATTGAAATGTGAATGAATTATTGGTGGAAATAATCAATTTATTTTAAAATTTAAATATAATAATAATTACCTTCCTTGTTTATAACCTGCACTTGTTTATAACTGCACTACTTCACAATCATCACTAGTTGTTTGATTACTATGTTTATAACCTTTCACAACCATGCTTATAACCTACCAACAACATACCATAATCTTCACAACATCCTTATTTTGTTCATATTCTGGTTAGATCTGATCATGTATTACACGATTACAGAAAAAATTTAATATTACACTCGTGACGAAAGTAGAATTTACAACTCTCGTGTGGGTAAACGTTTCACTCTAGTTGTATAATGATCTACTTTCGTCACTTGTATAATAAATAACTATTATACTCCTCAGGACTTGTCTAAAAATATTGTTCATCAACTCAAAAATTGATGTTATTTCAAAATAAAGAATAATGAAATTATTATATTATTTGTTTTTCATTTCATTCTTTGTTTCCTTATATATATATCCTTAACGCTTGAAAATTATGCAGGACAACGTCTGTCGGATCCGCTAGTATATATATATATATATATATATATATATATATATATATATATATATAAAATCTGGCGTAGGCGCCACATTACTTCCTTATACTCCTATTATATTAAATAAAAAACGTTTGCTGCACTCCATTTAAAATAATTTAATTTAAAAGTGATACCCGATCTCTATGCATCGATAAAGAAAACACCCAATGAAAAAGAAAATAATTCATAAATCTTTTTATTGTGAACCCAAGATTTAAATATTCTCCAACAAAAACTCCTTTTTTGAACGTAGACTTAGTGTGTTTTAACTTTCAAAGCAGGTATTAGGAACCACCAAGGTCTCCCTCCCTTGCCTATCTTGTTTTGAATAAAACGCTTTTATTTTTTTCATTTTTATTAGAACAGTACAACTTCAATGTGATCATACTTTAACCATATCTTAAATTAACTCTAATACATTACAGAAAGCGTCAAGTTGTTCCAAACCCCCTCGTCACTTTAAATTGTTTATAAAAATTAAGAAATGTCATATATATATATATATATATATATATATATATATATATGTGTGTGTGTGTGCATTGGATCCATAGTATGTTACTGAAATTTTGAATGCCCTGTGGCTGAAAATATTAGTTGCTGAAATTAAACTTCAACTAAATTAAAATATTTATGTTAGTTTTTATTTACTTTAAATATTTCAAAATGACCTTATTAGGCATTTTGAAATATTTTACATATAAAAACCCTCTTAAACCACTTGAAGACAACAGACATTTACAACAAACTTTAAAACTCACCTACCCTACTCATTTCTATACGTTTTAAGTCTCTGTATAACACATTTTTAATCTTGTGTCTTAGACTTCCATACCCTCATGTCAGGATTTATCTCAAAATTTATAGTTTTACATAGCTTTATTTTAACATTTCCTTAATTTTATTTCCATATATATAAAATACTATGTTTTAATAATTTCAAAAACATTTTTTCTTTATTTTAAAATTTTAATTTAGAGAATTTAAATAAATGGTACTGAGCGACATCGCCTAGTTGTGGAGCTCTTCAAATAGATAAATATTTGGCATTTCTTCAATAGATTATTTAATAGGATTATTTAAGTTACGGTGTAAACATAGACGGCTGTGGATTTAGTAATGTTTGAGTGTATAACTTGAATTGCACGGTGTGAGAAAGGGGAAGTACGTGATTCTTTTCAAAACTCTAAATGGTTTTTGTTAAGGTAGTTAAACGTGACTCGAGTTCTTATTTATACAAAGTTATTATTCTCTACCTTAAACTTTCACAGCCACTTTAATTAAATTCTTTTTGACCTCACAAGATCACGAGTTTTCTATAACTTTTTTATTTTAATTCTATTGGAGTCCAGTGATTGTATAATCACATTCGAATAGACTTATGTAATACAAGGTCATTCAAAAAGAATGAAATGATTTCAAAGCTTTATGGTGCTTTGCACCAGCATCGCAGCAGAACACATTGCATGCCATTACAAAGAGCGTAGTTGTAAGTTTCGAATGGTTTGCTCTATCGATACTTCTCTAGTGCTACTCACAGCAGTTCCCGCGCAAGCGTCGCAATGGCTACACCTGTACAAAAATCGTTCTGTGCTATTGAGACCAATTCTGTTGTCACTGGAGGAAGTTACCTCGAAATGTGTTACGAACCTGACTCTTCCCTTTGATGCGAACACACTCACGTGACTTCGTTTTTCCAGCAAGATGGAGCACACCCCATTGGAGCTTGCAAGTACGGGCATTTATGAATGAAGAAGTGCCTCAAAGGTGTATTGGTCGTAAGAGTGCTCAGGATAGTGCTCTCTGTGCATGGCCTCCAAGATGCCCGGACCTCATGCTTTGCGACTTCTACTTGTGGGGATACATCAAGGACAATGTTTATGTTCCGCCACTACCCACTACACTGGATGACCTTAGAGAGCGGATAACACGTGTGATTAATTCAGTGGATCATGAAATGCTGCAACGCGTTTGGCAGGAGTTCTCCTATCGCAATGACGTGGTCCGTGCTACAGGTGGTAGTCACATTGAACATTTGTGAAAGGGAACAAACCTTCATGTTAAATACATGTGTCTTTATTGCAATCTTGTATTACTGTCTGTTAATAATATATAGCTGAATGAAATCGGTTCATTCTTTTTGAAAGACCCTGTATGTTTTTGTAATCCTGCAAAGGTGAGTATATTTTCTGTGTCTACTGCATTGATAACTTATTAGGGGTTCATCATGGGAACCTGAAACATTAGGAAGCTGCTAGCTAGAAGTAAATGTGCATCTAAAAAGGTGTTCTATAGACATTTTAGGTTTACATCAATCAATGGTAGAGGGAAGTCTTTTCAGTTTGCTTCGAAATGATTTCAGTGAAACTGAAGTAAGAGTTAACAATGTTGCTTTGTAACTTAGCATATAAAGTCATCGACCAGGTAAACGAAGGATGCTGAAGAGAAACGTTACTTGACTTGTGTAACTTTAGCTTTAATACCAGCTTATTTATAACACAAACTTATTTTTAGATATTATATATAAAGTCCGAAATTGAAAGGGAAACCCAGTATAATTAAATAGGACGTTGTGTCCGGCCTTCCAGTGGTTTATTTTTTTTATGTATTGTCATAATTAATATGAGTCCACAATTAAAAGGCAGTTTTACCGTGTCGGGGCCTCTTTTGTTCATAACACAGTCTCATCCACCGTTCTGCCAACGAAATTAATAATTATGCCTTTTCTCTCCGAAAGTACATTATATAATGTAAACAGGGAAACTTCCACAGTTTGTGTACGCACCTTTACGATTCAGGTCTTCTCTATCATCCCTGTTCACAAATAAAGAATTTTATAATATTTCATTATACTACAAATAAAAACTTCCTACAATACACCCTCTCTCCCTCTCTCTCTCTCTCTCTCTCTCTCTCTCTCTCTCTCTCGTAAGTTATTTCGTTTATCTTTACGTCTGCTTTAATGTTCTGAGTGTTTGCATACAACTCTAACATTGTTATAGTGCAATAATTTGTGATGAAGAGAAATTATTTTATTGCAACGGGCGTTATGATACAGCTTCTAGTTTATACACGCTTGTGTCAGCCTTATTATGACAGGAATGGCAGATAAAGTTATAGTAACTTCTGCAACATCCCCTCCCCACCTCTTATTGGATTATACTAACATCTGATTTGATGCTTATACCTTTAGCAATGCAGTGTTATTCTCAGAAAAGTGAATTTGTTTAATTGTCATAAATAAATAATTTAAAAGGATGAATGCTGAAGGATTGAAAGTTTTGGGGTGATTTACCCAGTTATTTCTGTTATTTATTAACACTACTCCATTAATATATTATACTTTACTGAACATACTATGAACAATTATGAATATAAAGTTAATTTTATAAACATACAAAAGAGTATTTTTAATCATATTTAAGGGGCTCAGGCTAGCCATGTGAGTTAAAATGTTGTCTTTAATCCCATATGGTAAACCCTAGGGTGGCGAGTTCGTTTTCCTCCCGGGCAATAAGAAGTTATCAGTGCCGAACACATTAAATAACATTTTTAGTCCCACCCTTACTAGAAAAGGGTGGTAAAGTGAAGAGGTTACGCACATCCCGACCAAACCACTGAACTTATGGAGTCGGATATTTGGAATTTGTAGACTTGTCGCGTGACTGAGATAGCGATTTGGCGGCGATTGGGCTGACAGAACTATCAAACCACCCTGGTCCCACCCTTTCCTAAGTAGTGTAGTAACACAATGCAACACATTGGTTTGGCCCATATGTGTCTCTCCTCGCCAATTGGTTTGATTCAGGTGGCTTTCTCAATTATTAAATACTCTTCACTTTCTTTTTTGATATCCAACTATTTAACAAGAGAAGAAAAGTTTTTTTTTTTTTTTTTTAAATTGTTTGTAGGAATGTTGAGTGTCCTTATCAATACTAGTGTTGGTGGAGTGAAAATTCTCAGTAAGCCGTATCGTGCTCGGGAAAGGAAAACGAGGCTTACAATTCCCAGTTTTTTGTCATTTGAAGAAACATGTCGCCAAGGCATACAAGAGTTAAGCCGATCTTCTACAGATCACAAGGCCTGCTGTAAGTTATTTGGTTGTCCATGGTAGATTCGATCTATTCTGGTCGTGCGGGGGTGTGTAAAGGCCAGCACTTTAATACTTGTGCAAAATAGTCCCAGTTTCCCCTCATTTTATTAAGGTCTAGGCCCACTATTAATGTCATATAGAAATTTGTATAAATTCTGTCAATTTGCCCCAAAACACATCTGTGATTTTCCTCTGTGAGGTGAGGATCTTTCCACGTTTTTAGCAGATTTCTGTTAAGGGAAAACAGTTATTAAGGTTATACTCAAGAAGCAAATTCCGAAACAAATTCTTCAGTTGTTCATTGATCCTACTCAGAAGGCGGCAAAAATTCGGTCGTTCAAAACTGTGTGTGTGTGTGTCTATATATATATATATATATATATATATATATATATATATATATATATATATATATATACACACACACACATACACATATATATATATATATATATATATATATATATATATATATTTGTACGTTACCCTCTAGTGATCGTAATTTTTATTTGATCGTTAACAAACTCGATATTGGAACATTTTATTTAAAACTAAAGGTGAAGTTCGTTGATAGTTGAACCCTGACCAGTGTGAGGAGTTTAGATTTGGGGAGTTCCGAAATATCTCTATTATACGTCGAATCGAAAAATTGTATACAACCGATCGTATTGCTAATAGAATTTCCTATAAACGTTGCTATATACATTTTTCAGAACAAGTACTGTTTTCGTTGAACGTTCACTGTTTGAGATATAAGGAAGTATGTTGTGTTGTGAATTAAGATTTCCTTCTTAACTCGAAAATGTTCATTTCATCTATACCATACGAAATATTTAATCGTTTCATGCAACACTTAAGTTCATAGTCATTAATGGCTGAAATCGAACTAGGAATAAGCGTGGGGTTCGAAAATTCATAATATATCCGTTATTATGAGTCTTATCGAAAAATGTTATAAAACGAATCTTGTTAATTTATTTATGCTCATTTTTTCGTAGCTCAATTACTGAGGGAGTTATTCGGACTATCTAATTTTCATCCTTGAGTAAACATACTTCTACTCAACCCCTGAGCAAGTCAAGGTCATTTATCGAATACTATTTGTACTAATGTCAAGGATTTTTTTCAAGTAAACTCCATTTCCAACGAGATTCATTATTCGAGTAGGGAATCTTACCTGCTATTGGAAGCTCATACTTTGGATTGATAAGTTCCAAAGGAATATCAATTGAAGGACATAATAAAAGCTGTTTGTGTACCTATTCAGTTTTCTCATGTCTATATGGCATATTGATGGTAGAGGCTTTTGATATTCATTCTTTGAGAGTATGACTACTGGTATAATGTTGGACTGTGGAATGGATAGACCTGGGAAGATGAAAGCAGTGAGCACCATACTTTAGCCCTATTCATATTCAGTATGGACCCTACTTATTTGGCCAAACCCGACAGCCCCACTTACTCCATCCTGATACTCCATTTCTTTAAAATACATTCAACATTCCCCTTTGCTTCAAAACTTTTTATTTTTTAAGTATTTTGGTTTACAAGTCTATTAATATTCCTAAAGCTTGGGAAATTTTCTTTCTTCTTTTTTCTTAGCTTATAAGAGTATTTTGTTTTTGTTAAAATTTCCATTTTTTCTTTATATCGTTTATGCAAATAAATTATAAGAAAATATTATATTTGTATAGTGGTTATACACTGATCTATTCATAGCAAATGATATCGCTCATACATTTTTATTTTCATTTCTAGCTACGAATGAATTTTCACTCATAGGAACAGATATTTCTAAGTAATAATATTTTATTACAATACCAGTGTAATTAATATATATTATATATATAATACAAAATGTATTCAAGACAAATTGAGGAATTTAATGCATGTAGTGAAGAAAATAATGATTTATTTCACAAAATATTTTAGAATTAAAAATAAAATAAAAATTAGTTTTACAAGTTGTTTAACTTTTGCTTTTAGCAGATTTCCCTTAAGGGAAATCAGCTATTGAGGTCGTACTCATGACGCGATTTTCGAAAAATTTCTTCAAATGTCCATCGATCCTACCCAGGAGATGACGAAAATGAGGTCCGTTCAAAACTATATATATATATATATATATATATATATATATATATATATATATATATATTTGTCTGTTAACACTCTAGCGGTCGCAATTTTTGTTTAATCGTCACCAAACTTGGTATTTAATCGTTTTATGTAAAAAGGAAGATCAAGTTCGTTAACGGCTGAAATCGGACCAGTGGGAGGGGGGGTTTAGAGGGGGGATTTTCAAAAATTCGAAATATCTCCGTTATTATGCATCGGATCGAAAAATTGTATAGAACCAATCATATTGCACAGTAAATTTACTATAAATATTGTTATATGCATTTATTCTCTATCTTGAATATTAACCGAGATATTTGCATTTGTAATCTGCGTGTGGTCACCAGTAGGCTATGTTCGGACTTTCCGCCGAGAGCTCTGGCGGCCGTTTCCATAACTATTCGTCCCTCGTGAATAGGTTTAGAGGTTAGGTTAACTGTTTTTTGGGGCTAGAAACTACTGGGTTATTACGCCCTAAATAATGTTTTAGGTTTAGAGGTTTCTTACTACTACAGTTGTTATTAGGCAGATTTCTCTATTGTAAAACTTCACGTGGGAAATCTGCTTAGTTTACGCAGCCCCTGCGTGACGGACTTTTTAATTATGGCCAGCATTATACTACTAATGCTAATTGTGTTGGGTTATCATCTGGTAAAGATGTTAGAAGACCCTCTGGTACAAATAGAATAAAATTTTTTTTAATGAGTCCATCGCCAACTCATTCTCATGCTTATGCAGGAATTTGTACCCGTTGATTTAAGCTACTCAAGTGTATCGAGGTTAAGGTATTTTCACAAAAATGTTTATGCACTTTAATTCAAGACTATTTGTAGTTCTTTTTTATTTTAATGTGAACATCAACTTTTTTCTACTAAAACTATTCAAAATTGGTTATATAATTGGTTGGTAAGTTATTGGCCTTTTCACGCTTTGGTGATGCTTGAGGTTTTTACTTAGCAAGCTTGAAATTAAATGAATTCCTTTGACCCATTTGGGATTCAAACCCAAGTCTCAAAATTATCTAGAGTATTAGAAGCAGCACCTTTGTCAAGAGGAACTCAATTCATGCTTTCAATTTAGATGCTCATATAATAGTTATATTACATGCATTATTTTTTCCACTTTTCATTTTTTTTTTTTTTTTTTAAATAAATTTCTTTATATAACAATTATTTTTAAGTGTGGTAAATGTTTGAAAATAATTTCTATTTTTCATTATTAAACATATTAATCAAGAGAGAGGACAACTGTAGGTCCAACTACTCCCTGAGTTTTAGATATCTCAGTAGTACTGTACACACCTGCCCATAATTTGTTCATATTACTTAAAAGGTTAGTTTGTTTTAGGATTATTGGTTCCCTGCCTCTGCATACTTATTATAATGATCATCTATATATTTCTAAATCTAACATTTTTAACTGATTCTCAACATCTGGTAATTAATACTGGAGGTCCTTAGTAAAACATGCAAAAGACTTTTCTTTTTCATAAACCCAGTTCTTTTCTTGTCTATTTGTGTGTGAGCTGAGTGCATGTGTGTGTATTTTAAATAAATATTTTATCCCTTCTATTATAATTTTTCAATTAGTTTTTGTTTGTTACTTAAAGGTACCACTCACTCTTTGTCAATTCCAAGTCGTCACAACACAAATATTGTAGGCTAAATAAATACTACTTAATCTATGGTTGCACGTGTTTGCAAAAGCTGAACCTTGTAATTATTTCTGTAAACAGGGAGGGACTGAAAAGGTGAATGAATGTTTAAAATTATTCATCTAAGGGGTGGTTCATTGGAGGTATTTTGCTAATTGCATACTATTCAATGTTGGAGTTATTTATATTAACTATTAATGGTAATATTACATTTTTTTCACATATGAAAATATTTTCACACTTAACTAAAATGTAATTTTAGCTCATTTAATGTAGTTCCATTAATATATTCATTAGATTGTACAATGTTTCACAACTTATTTATGGACTTGGGTTAAAAGTAGTTTCAGGGTCACTGACATAATTCATGCTCCAGGATCCAAGAATTCAGGGCAAGAAAGGTGTAGTCTTATGGTATAATCTTATAATTGACTGCTAGTTCCAACAACCTTGCATGTATTTTACTGAATCAGCCCCCAACTCAGCCCTATCATGGACCAGTTCTCAAAGTTGAGGAGTTAGTTTAGGCTGACTTGTGTCTTCTTACAATCTTAAATATTTATTTTGTTGTGTATAACTCTGAAGACATCATTTGGTAAAATTAGTAGCGAATGAAAACATAATGCAGGAAAACTGCACCTTTTTTGTTTTGGACAGATATTTATTTTTTAGGGTTTTATAGTCTGATAATAACATTAGCCAAACATTTTTTTTCAATGCTAACTATCAAGTTCAAAAGAATTTTGAATGCTCATTAGTTTTTTTAGGCTTCTGAGTGTTTTATAAATAAATTATGCTCTGCTTTTGAGCATTTGTTTATCAAATTATAGATCTGGTGTGATTTATTTTCACAGGTGGCAAAAAAGAATTATGACATTGCAATGATTTTGGAAGATGATGTTCGATTTGAACCATTCTTTAATCAGAAGATGATATCATTGATTGAAGAACTTAAAACACTTCCTTTCCAATGGGATCTTGTGTAAGTAGTAATATTGAAACAGATATGTCACTTATATTTCTTTATAGTACTTTTATTTCAGTAACTATCAAATTTAATAAATATCATTCCTTATTCAAAATAACTTCTTCCACAATTAAAATATTATCCTTTTCCTTTTAAAGCTGGTTACATAAGCCTAATGTTGTTTTAATAATCCAAATAATTATTTTCCTCAGTAATATTCTTTTAATGTGTGTGCTCCTTGTGATAAATATTATGCATTTGTGTTTCCTAGTGAAGATAATTCTGCTATTTTCTTCCAAATCAAGGGACATAACAATATAGTAGACCAGCTTCATTAATAATTCAATGTTTATATTGTAATTAATCCGACAACCATAATAAATAATTGCAATAGTGCTCAGATGTAACCATATTTTACTTTAAAGAATCATTGTTTTTGGAGTAAATAGTCTATCCACAGGGCATGTCCTGTTATAGCCAATAGAGAGTTTTTGGTTTGTCAAGAAAACACTGACTCCTGATTTTTCAATGATGATTATATTACAAAAAATAAAGGTTGTAATTGTTAAATTACATACAATTATTTTGCTTTACTAAGCTACATATATTTTCCTTCAAGTAATGCTACATATTTTCTTCAAACATCCCCACATATTTTTTCCATCAAACTATATTACATATCTTCTTCAAACATTACTCCAATGCAACATACAAACGTTGTCAAAGATTTGAAAACAACTAGAACTTGATTATTTTCCATAGGATTAATTTAATCTCCCATGTGTAGCATCATCAAAAGATAATGTTCACTCATAGTAGCCTGCAAAATAATTTATTAAATTTTATGTTGCAGTTAATACTAAACTGAGTTCTTTCATTGATAGGTACCTTGGTAGAAAGCGGCTTGATGAGAAGGGAGAAGAACCTGTGGAAGGAACAAGATACCTGATTTGGGCAGGTTATTCATATTGGACATTGGGATATCTTCTCAGCGCTCAGGGTGCAAGAAAATTAATTGCACAGGATCCTTTATCAAATATTTTACCTGTTGATGAATATTTACCTATTCTTTATGACAAACATCCTGAGTAAGTTTATTTAAAACTAACTGTTATTTTTTACTATACAATAATTTTTAACAGGGTTTCAAATGTCTGTGCATTTTTATCCTTTTATTTTTCTTTAGCATATTTTTGATGAAAAGATACCGACTCTTTGAAGTATAAACCATCATTTTCTATTGTTGAAGCCAGTTTTGTGCCAAATGAATGGTGGCATCCCAGTAATATGATGTATCTTTAGATTCATAAAATTCTTTTTCCAAATTTTTCAATTTTTGAAATATGTTACACCTACCACAGAGGGGTATACATATCATGGTCTGAACAAGTGGTAATTGAAAGGTGCATAAGCTAGAATTTAGGGTTTATGAGGGAGTAGATCAAACTTTAACTCCTTGATTTTTGCTGGGGTAATATTAGACATGTGGGGTCTTGTGATATCTTGATGCAAAATAACGCTGCTTCCTTTTCACCAGTGCTGGGCTAGAACAGTGTGTCCTCTCACAAGTTGCCCGAATAAACCTTTGAGGTAATTTGCTCATCCATAGTTGAATATGCTCTCGAAATTCAACCACAAATAGTTCACTCTCTTTTTTTTTCAAATCACTGAAATGGGGTGAGCTGGTCATCCTGATTTAATTCACTGTTTTTTGTTATAAGAATTTTTTTTATCTATAACAACTCCTTTATTAAAACAAATGTTATGTAGATTTAGTAGAAGATGTCTGCAAATTTCCATCCTTTATTCTGATTGCAGAGAAATTAAGTGGTGTGGAGCACTTTTGTACACACTTGGAATTCAAACCAGTGCCATGCAAGTGACTAACTATATTATGGGGTACACTTTGAAAAAGTAACCCAGAGTTCTGAAGAAAATGTTTGCCTCCTTGGAAATGGATCCTTTACTACACTTTCTCTCTGTATTATTAAATACTCGTAGAGGGTTCTAGGGGGTAAACTGTGATATTTGTTTTCAAGAGCAAAATCTCCTTCCTTAAATTCTTAAACCAAGTCTGTGCAGTTGAATAGAGTCTGCATCTTTCCCTTCTCCTTCGGGATCAGCTGTTCGTGCTGAGTGTATAGTCAAGTGAAATTTGTGCTCTGTATTTATCTGGTTTTGTTCAGTATAATAGACAGTGGATTTGTCCGAAAATAGTGAAATCTGGCGAGGTTTACCTCCTTCTTTAAGAAGAAAGATGAAGCCGGACCGCCGTACCGAAGGAGGTAAGAGAAAATCCGTTAATAAAATCATTGACGAAGCTAACCTCAGCGATGAAGTAACAGAAGACGTTGCCATGACAACCTCTAGCTACTGCAGCGAGTTCCCAGAGCTGCCTAACCTCTCTCAACCAACTCAAGAACAGCACGTGTCAGCGGAGACTGAATCTAACCTCTTCATTGAACCCAAACCAAAGCGAAACAGGTACAGCCTTAAACCAGCTGTTATTAATAATCAACCCAAACCCATAACAACAAACAATAGCTTCTCACCATTATTAGACATTGACAATGACAAAAATAATGACTTACCCGGACATAATTTAACAGAACGCAATCCAAAGACTTTAAATATACCACCTATATTCTTACTCGAAGCAGATAACTACCAACATATACTTGCTGACATAAAAACAATTGCAAAAGCTGATTTCAAATTACAGCAGTGTTTCAAAAAAATAAAAGTAACCCTGACATCAACTGACGACTTCCGTAATGTGACCAAATTCTATGACGAGACGAACGTTAAATACTCACCTTTCGAAACCCAGCTGACAGCAAATTATCTGTTATCAATAGAGGTGTCCCTTATAGCATCTCTGAGAAAGAGGTATTAGACGAACTCGCTACTCAGTACCCAGTTGTGACTAGATTACAAAATAGAGAACGGAATCCAACTCCACTCATGGCCGTAGAGCTTGAGGACAATGCTAAGAGCAAAGAAATATTTAATTTAAAGGCCCTTTTTAATGCTGTTGTGATCGTTGAGCCAAGGCGGAAATCCAAGAGGGTGTCTCAGTGCACGAATTGTCTTCGTGTAGGACACTCCAAAAACTATTGTCACTTAGACACCAGGTGTAGTAAGTGCTCTGGCGATCACAATTACACCGCTTGTCCCAACCGAAATGCCATAGATTCCTGTTGTGCCAACTGTGGAGAAAACCACAAAGCTAACTACAGGGGCTGCAAAGCATTCAAAACTTTTACATCCCTTGTATCTAAAAATAAGTCCTCAAAAAAGACACCTAGTTCCCCTCGCCATCCACCTCCACCCCCACCACTCCCAACATCAACATCACACCCTGATTCCTCAACAACCCGCCCTAGACAGAATGCATGGACAAACAGGCCACCGCACCAACAGACCACAACACCTAAACTCAGTGACGCAACCACTCACTCTGATGATCAATTGACAGACATACGAGGGGTGTACAGAAAGTTCTAAGCCTGATATATATATATACAAATATATTTTCAACTTACATATTTTTATTTTTCAATATAGTCCCCCTCAACAGCAACGCACTTATTCCACCGCTTTTCCAACATCTGTAACCCGGTCAAAAAAAAATTGTTGTCAAAACCTTCCAAAACAACCTTGACAGCTGAGATCACCTGTGATCTCAAAACGTATTAACCAATTTCCTGAGTAGACATGACATTGACATCGCTTGCATAACTGAGACACACCTCATAAACACTGTCAAATACTGAACTCCCAGATACAATATATACAGGACGGACCAAGAAACACGACGTGGAGGAGTTGCAATATTAGTAAAAAAGTCCATTACCCACCATAATTTACTGCTTCCGACCCTTGATCGTCTCGAGGCTGTTGGGGTGGGCTTGGTTCTCCACGATAACAGCATTCTAAGAATAATATCAGCTTACAACCGCCCTGGCACGAGGCTTATTCAAGCAGATTTTGAAAAAATATTTACCGGTGATCCCAGTATTTTGGTTAGGGACCTCAATAGTAAGCATGTCTCCTGCCGATGTAGAAAACAAAATAATAATGGGGCACAACTTATGAGTATTTCCGAAAACTTAGGACTCATTATTACTGCACCAGACGAGCCCACGTTTTATCGGACGCAAAGACGATATCAACCTGACATTTTAGACATAGCAGTAATACAAAACTTCCACTTACCTATATTCCACGACACACTGACAGAAATGGACTCTGACCATCTTCCAGTAATAATAACATTCCAAGACAGACCAAAACAAGTACCACCACCTACAAGACTCATTATTGGACCCATTGACTGGGAAAAATTTAAGACCGAAATGCATGACAAAACCATCATCCCAAATTCTTACCAAACCAATCACGATATAGACACAGCGATTGCGACCTTTACAAACAATATTTACTCAGCCATTAAAAATTCAACCCTTAAGGCCAACCCCTACAATCGCCAGGTGGCGCACACTATAACGCCCTCACACATTCTGGAGCTTATTCATAAAAAGAATATTCTTCGCAAGCGGTGGCAACGAATAAGGGAACCAGAAATTAAACGTGAGGTCAATCGTTTATCTCGCTTAATTAGGCTTCAACTAGACAATGATAGAATCAACAAATACAAAACATACTTGACTAACATGAATTCTGGTGACCCATCGCTATGGCGAGAGACTAAACGACTACTCCACCAAACTACTGAAATACCGTCACTGACTAATGGAGACACTATAGCTTTAACTGACGAGGACAAATCTAAATTACTAGCAGATTATCTAGAAAATAAATTCCTAACATCAAACTATAGTGACCCAGAAACAGACGCTACTGTATCCACATCCTTCATACACACTAGACTGACGAACCACAACATTGACTTTAAATCCCTCAAAGAAATTGCCTCAATTATTCACAAACTTTCCCATAAGAAATCTCCTGGCGAAGATCAAATAACCAACGCAGTTTTGAAGAAGCTTTGAAGAATAAGTGTATTGCTCTCCTCACAAGCATCTTTAATGCCTGCCTCAGACAAGCGTACTTTCCGGAGAAGTGGAAACACGCTCACGTCATATTTTTCCACAAACCAGACACACCACGAGGAAACCCTGCAAGCTACCGCCCCATAAGCCTTCTTAACACGACGGGAAAGCTCCTAGAACGCCTGGTTAATGATAGACTTAGGAATCATCTTATGGACTTCATCCCTCACCATCAATTTGCCTTCAAGCCTCATCATTCTGCCGTTCAAGAACTCCAAAGGGTAGCGGAAGTTATCACGCAAGGATTTGAACATAAGCAGTATACTACGGGTCTCTTCCTCGATGTCTCAAATGCCTTTGACACTGTATGGCACGAAGGACTGCTGCATAAACTTAGGATTAGAAACACTCCAGCATACCTATATAGTATTATTGCATCCTTCTTACAAGGAAGAACATTTCAAGTGAAAATAAACAACACTCTCAGCACGAACCGGGATATCAGAGCTGGCGTACCGCAAGGATCCATACTTAGCCCATTGCTCTACATCCTCTACTGCAGTGACATCCCGCAGGTGGAAAATTCTGTGTTAGCTACCTTCGCAGATGACACGCTCCTCCTCACTCAAGACAATACCCCAAATACTTCCATTCTCCATCTCCAAAGAGCAGCCGACCAGGTCTCAAGATGGTTCAAGAAGTGGAAGCTCTCGTTGAACCCCGAAAAAACGCAGGCCAAAATTTTTGCTCTTTCTCGTTTCAAGAACGAAGATCTTCCTGAATTGAAAATAGGCCATCACTCAATTCCTTGGACTCCAAAGGACCAGAGCATCCGCTATCTCGGAGTACATTTTGACACACGACTTACATGGCACCATCATATCCACATTAAATTGCAACAAGCACAAGCACGACTAACACAAATATACCCGTTAATAAATAAAAATACACCACTCAAAATGACTTGCACAACACTACTTTACAAAACACTTATACTACCTATATTAACATACGCATGCCCAGTCTGGCTGGGCATCAGCAACATACACAAAAACAAAATACAGTCCTTCCAGAGCAAAGTACTTCGGATAGCGGCAAATGCTCCCTGGTTTGTTAGGAACAGCCAAACCCACAGGGAATTGGAGGTTGCTCCTATTTCAGTTCACATCCAACAACTTGTAAGGAAACATCATGGCTGCCTTCCTATGTCAAGTGGAGCCACTCATTACAATTTAGGTACAATTACTGAGGGACGACTACGCCTGAGGCTGTACTAAAACATCTTAATTTTGTAAAAATCATGTAACAATTTGTGTATAATACCTTAGTTGTATTGGGCCAAAATAAAATTTTCTTTCTTCTTCTCCCTTCTCCGCAGATTTCATGGGCTAAATCAATTGATTTGTATCCTTTTTTAATGAAGTGCCTCAGCTAATAGCTTTAATTTCCAGGGTTAATTCACTAATTTTAAAAAAATGAAGAAAAATAAACAGTGGCTGTTTCTTCATCAAAATTTAATTTGTGCTTCTGATCTCTTTGGAATACAACAAATGTAAAGGTACTATAATAATAATACTAAAACTAAATCAGTTAGCAAAGAATTACTCAGGCATTTGAATAACCCTGCTGATAATAATGTAATATTAAAATGCAATTGAATTTTAATAAGGGCACTAGATAACCAAGTTATTAAAAGTATAGCTCTTAATCCTTTTAGTAAACCTATTTGTGTTTATTCTCCTTAGGTAAGTGGAATTTATTTAGCGACTAACTTACTCTGAAAAATCCTTAGGTCCTACTTGGGTAAATAAGGATGGAAACCTGTAAGTTACTCACCCTGTTTAGCTATAGCTGAAAAAGTGAATGATAGTTTAAACAAAAAAATAATAATAGAATTAAATGAACAAAGTGTTATTAAAGAGTCGAGTGGCCACCTCTATGCACATATGCAACCACATTGTTTGTAGTCCTCAAATACAATTCATGTTTTAGAATATGCTATCAGAGTAAGTCACGTGGTATGTTCTAAGTCAGGGACAAATATAACTTTTCATTTGGATGCTCTTAGAGAACAAATTATATATATAAAGTCCATGAAAATCTTTGATCTAATGCATGGACAGAGATATCCATCATTATACTAAAATAGTTCTCTTTGTATAATCAACAAACTGAATATATTTAACTGCTTAAACATATTTAAAACTTTACATATATCAAAACCTGCTTCATTCACATAAGTCTAAGATAGTTGGCATTATATTGATATTTTGAAATTTCATTCTAAATATTGAATTGTTAAAATTGTTAATACAGAATTGTTTTTTCCTGAGTATGCAATCAGCTAAAAAAGTCCGTCACACAGGGGCTGCGTAAACTAAGCAGATTTCCCACGTGTAGTTTTACATTAGAGAAATTTCACGAGAGCAAAGAGTTAAGAAAACGGCCGACCTAGCTTTTGGCGGGAAACTCACTCCCATCAGTTATCCACTCCGATTTCATAAAATTGCAAATATCTCGGTTAATATGCAAGATAAAGAATAAATGTATATAACAATATTTATAGTATATTTAATTTGCAATAAGATTGATTCTATACAATTTTTCAATCGACGTATAGTAACGGAAATATTTTAAATTTTAGAAAATCCTCCCCCCTAAACCCCCTCTCCCACTTGTCCGATTTCAGCCATTAACGAACTTGATCTTTCTTTTTACATAAAACGACTAAATATCGAGTTTGGTAACGATCAAACAAAAATTGCGACGCTAGAGCGGTAACAGACAAATATATATATACAGTTTTGAACGGACCTCATTTTCGTCATCTACTAGACATTTGAAGAAAAATATCGAAAATTCCATCATGAGTTCAACCTCAATAGCTGATTTCTCTTAAGGGAAATCTGCTAAAAGGAAAGAAAAAAAAGATCAACAGCAACATTTTTTTATGAAATTATTTATCTCTTAACTTTGTCATCTGTTATTTAAATATGAAAATTATTAGTGTTTTTCATGATAGAGAAAGCAATTTTTGAACCGTCTGGGTTCAAACTTGGATCTCCTCACATTCTAGGTGACTATACTACTTATTTCAACACCCCCCTTAGATAGATGTAAATTCAAATATTGTTTCAGCCACCTTGTCCAAACTTAGTGCTAAGTACACGCCTATAATAGAATGGTCTATTCCTAACCCTTTCCTGTAGAAATACTTTCTCTGCTTTAGTAAGAAACACTGGTGATAATGTTTTGCCCATAATGATAATAAAAATAAACGTACTTTTCAAATGTTCATTACTTAATATTTCCATATTTTTTTAGAGATGACTGGAAAGAGTTTTATCCTGTACGAGATGTTATAGCCCTGTCTGCGGAACCACTTGTTTTATATCCAGCCTGGTACTTACATGAAGAAGGGTACGTTAGTGATACAGAAGATTCTCCCACTGTGACAACTCATAGTCCAGAATTATAAACCATAATATCATTGTGAGTATGATAGTAAGATAAATATTCTGTATTGGAAATTGTGAGTTCCTATTGAAAGTAAGTTGAGGGGCTCGGAATAGCAAGTGAGTTAAGGCATATTAGTATTAATGTGCTTGGCAAACATAGTCATGGGGTTTGATTCCTTAGAGCACACTTGGAATTTATTTAATGATACACTCACTACATGGAATACTTAGTCCCACACTGAATAGAAAAGGGAGGTAGTCTTTACAGTACATAGTATGTATTTACAAGTACATAACATGTCCTGTAGCATGAAGTGATCAAAAATAAATAACAAAAAAAGTAAGTTACTGAACTATTTTAGAAAGTTTACAGTATTCTGTCTTTAACAAAAATAACAGATTAGCATATTTTAAACATCTAAGGGAAAAAGGTAATGTATTATCACAAATGTTGCAGGCTTTTTGGATTAATGTCACCAAGCCATTTCTTACTATAAAACAAACACCATCAATAAATAAAATATTAAATTGTAATTATAAAATTAAGTGTTAAATATTAAATTTGTCCAATTTCCAACATAATATTACTATCATAAAAAAAAAAAAACAACAGCATTTTTTCAACATTCTTAAAAATATATATCTCCTTATCAAATTATAAGTGTAAAGGACGTGAAGTATTCTATTCACCATCCCTATGTTGTATTTGCAGGAGGAACTTTTTATTTCAAAAGCAGAAATGCTCAGCATTGGGCAACAGTTGAGATGCTAGATATGCAACAACCCTATAATTAGCCCCTCCCCCCAGCCCTTCTATTATAATTTATTGTTTACATATATTTGTTCATTTTTCATATATATTGTTATGTTTATTACAAAATCAGTAATAAACGTTGTTTATTAGAGTTCTTGGATTGCAAAATTAAACACACACAAGCATCACAGTTTTTATCACTGCTCAATTTATTTAACAATGCACTACTACACACTTGGTTAATTATTCTTAACTACCACTCACAGTATGCACTGATAGCTTCACTGCTCTTACTATTACACAGTCCAATAACTCACTCGCAATCACTGAAGTTCCAAAAATACAGCACTGCACTGATCTTCGCAAAGATAACGGCACTGTACTGCCCTTTGCTTAAACATGGCACTATACCGTTATTTTCATAAACACGTCACAAGACTGTTCTTCGCTTAAAACACTTTACCGCACTGCAACTAAGACGCACTGTTCACTAATGCTGCACTGAATGCACTGTTGATCACTAGAAGAGAGCTGAGAACAATCTAACTCTCGGGGTGAGCTGAGCCGCTTTTATAGCCAGGCAGTAAACTTCAAAGGGAATGCCGAGACACAACGGGTATTGCCGAGAATGATCTAGACCATCATCGGCTCCTTTGATCTACTTCGTACTTCTTAAATATGTGATTAATTCTGTTTAATTTTTCATATAGATAGTTTTCGCAACACTATATTTTTTTTATTTTTTTTTGTTTCAGGTATATTTATTTTGATTAATATTTTAATCCTGCATAACCAGTACACTCAATGAATGTGCCAATGAAATTCACTGGTATAGAATTTGTTTCCCTAGTTATAAAACTACTTATTTACTTTCTTAATATTTTAATTTATTATTGAATAGAACTGGAATTAGTGTTTTGTAGTCAATATATTTATGAAAAATAACTTAGTGATTTCAGTTGAAATACGTCTTTAAAAATATGATAGTGACTTTACTTACTCAGTTTGGAGTGAATAATAATGAGCCTTATTAGAAAATATCATTTTGTCAAGAAATAATTTATAGTTCGATTTATTTTATTCTGTCATCATCCATTCATTGTGTTAGTAGAATTTATTTCTCACTGTTTCTTTCAAGTGGTTCCTAATTTTTTCAGGCACCCAAAGTGAAGTCTATATGAAACATAATTGTTCCCTCATGAGCTGAGGGGTAATGGTTTTAGTGATATTTTGGTCTCTATCTTATTGAATAAAAAAATATATATACAACCACAGGGTGGGAATAGTTCACACTTTCAGGAAATTAGTAATGTCAGGTGTTATTACATTGTAAATATCTGCATTATTTTCTTTTTTTCATCTTAGGCTTAGCATGTTTATTTTTAACCCCTCTCTCAATTATGAATCTGAAGAAGCGTTTTATTTATGATTTAACTTATTTTTTTATTTTATATTATACTTATGTTGCTGATATGTCTACAAATTTTAATTTTAATAGTTACAAACAAATTGTCAGTTCACTTTTGTCTCATAAACTTCAAATGTGTGCCACGTGAATTTCAGTGTAAATTAAATTTGGAGAGTAATATTTTTTGCAAACGTTAAATGGAAATTGTCTAAATATTTCAGTCAAATCCATCAATGACTATATTATTTATAAGAGTATAAATTGCATACTTTTATACTTCTAATATTTTGATAACGATTTTATTTTAATTATTATTTTTAAAAACACAATTTTTGTATACCATTAAAGTGTATTATTGGTGAACCCTGTTACAATATACATTGTCCCCTTATGGTATGCCCCTTGTGTTGAACATTTAACATTGTGCTCTTTGTAACTGTATTTCTCATGTAGACATAAAAATATACTTCACATATCAATTACTTGTTTTAATAGTGAATTATATGTTTTTCATTCGTCTCACCACTTTCATGTCCTTTTTTTTTTTTTTTTTGCTTCAGTTTTTATTCCATTTTGAGCTTTTAACCACTGTAAATTGCTATCTGACAAATTGTTTCTGTCATTTAATTATTCGTTATAAGTGACTACTTTATAATAAAATACAGTTCAATTTGATTTACCAAGAACTACTATGCTTCAAAGCCCAACTATTGAGATCACTAGTCAGTGGGAATCACCCATTGCCCTAAATCTACCCTAGATAAAATGTTATGAAATGTTCTTACATAAAAATATTTATGGAATAACTTATGATTTTGTTAGCTTAAGCACACCATTTTTGTCTTGTGCATACCCATTCATTTTTATCATTATTATATTTTAATAAGCTATCAGATTTAATAAACAGTCCATTATTGTGAACATTATAACACCTAATAACAATAGGGAATATTTATAATTATAGGAAATAAAAATTGTTATTCAGTTTCTTGATGTTAACGAAGTTACTATGGTGGTTTTCTTTCTAAATAAATATGAACCTCTATAAAGCTATTCATACAAATTTACTGAATTTGATTTATACAGATATTCAAAGTAATTTTTAAGAGATCTGTAGGGAACTTCAAGACTGAAAATTGAAATGAATCTAATGAGCTTTGAATAAGATTTTTAATATTAATACCTATCACACTTTATACTGTGATAGGTTCATATTCTTTATATTGGATTGTTGACTATTTTAAGTCAAAAGTGTTACTTAAAGATGTTTAGATTTAGCTTTAAAATTGTGTCATAATAATGTCATTTAGGTATATTCATTTCATATTCTCTGTAATGGTTTGAGTATTTAAAAAAATATACTCAACTTAGTATCATGTAGATTATTTTTTTTTAGCATTATGTTTACTTGTGAATCTCGTGTATTTTTAATACGTACATTCACTTTTATGTTATAGAATGTGTTTGTGCCATGAATATTTCTGGTCCTTCCTGGTTTCTAGACGATTATCTTTTATTTTTTAATATTATTTTGTAATGAAGAATGTGCCTTATTTTAATGTTAACGTTTATGTATACCATTAATGTTATTTTTGAACTAATACTTCCCATATAAAAGAAAGATAAAAATTAACTTTCATTGAAATATGCTTAATGTTCAAATAAGGATATATTTGATCTTTATTTTATTTTAATATTATTTACATTAGATCTAATTAAAATAGGATACATGTAAATATAGTATCTCAATTTATTATAAATTTTAACCAAAATATATTTTAGAATATTGAATGATGGTATTGTTATGTTTTTGTTTGATAATAATATATATATATATATTGTATTGGATTGTCTATTAATAATTATTAAATGTGCCATTTTTATTAATATAACTAACTAAATATTTTTTCTTCCAATTCCATAAGTTCCTAGTTTGTCTACAATTTATTGCTATTTATGAGAAAACCAGTATTGATTATAGAGTGCTGGAATCAGTACAGTTCAAATTTATACTTCAACAAGTTGTGAACTCATGATAGCTCTTACTGTCCACATATGTACAAATAGAACCATAGAACCATTAAATATTTGGTAGAAGAAATTTTTTTTTTTTCTGTTCTTTTATTAAAAGTTTACAGTTAAATATCTGTAAGACTTTTTTTTAAAAACCTCAAATTATACATGTTTAATTTATAATTTAAAAAAATAAAAAGTTGTATGGTTTTAGACCTTTTACAGATTATAGTGTTATTCATAACCCTTTCTGAGCAACCTCCCAGGATATATTCATTCTGTTATCTCAACTGCCCTCCTTATTTACACAAAAATTCAGCTCCCTAACTACCACCTTTATGGTTCTATAAGGTCTACAAACTCCAATATTCTGCTAAAAATCTAAAATACCCCATTTCATTTGCATAAATTTCAGGTTCCCATGCTTATTATTAGATTTTCTTCAGAATGCTGAAATACTGAAAGTACTAAGTGGAATACAAAATTGACTGATCACACAGGTATAGTGCAACTGTTTTCTTTTCATATTTGATTTTCCTTATTGAAAATCAATTACTGAGGGTGTAGTAGAAGGAAAAAGTTTTGAAAAATTGGTTTAAATGTCCATCAATACATAACTCATCATATCTTACATATGATAATGACTCATATTCCAGTCTTTATTTTTCTCTTAGTTGTAACTCTATCTACATAAGATATCCAATTAAAGCTGGACATGGAATGTTATGTCTTATAATAGGTGGTGACAGATAGTTACTAAATATTTCGAATTTTCAATTATTTCCCCATCCCTCCTCCAAAGCAGATTTCAGCCATTACCTAATATAATCTGTAGTTTTCCGTGAAATGGTTTAATATGAGTATGGTGTTGAACAAATAAAAATCATATAGTTTATAATGAAACATCTTAAATGAAGATAATACACCGAAAATATTTTCATATAGGTCACTCGACAGAAGTTCAATGATAACAGTATTTGGTATTTGAGCTTTGAAATAAGTGTTTTATGATATAACGGCTTATTGTTAATACGACATTAATAAAAGTGGGCGATTACAAAGGAGAGAAACAAAAAAAATGCAAATATAACGGTTAATGTTTAATATAGTGGGAAGAGGGTGAATATAATAACATTTATAGGATGTTAAATTTGCCATAAGATTGTTTTATACAAGTTATCCATCGGACTATAATACCAAAAATATTTTGAATTTCCAAAATTCTCCCTAGCCCTGATTCAATTTCAGCCAATAAAGAACTTTATCTTTAGTTTTACTTGAAAAGTTCAAATATAGAAGTTGGTAACAATCTAACAAAAAGATAAATATATAAGATATATGTATGTTAATTTTCTAGCGGGGCGCAATTATATATATCTATAGGTTTGTAAGACTTCATTTCTGTCGTCTTCTGTGTAATATTGATGGGTATTTGAAGACATTTTTCCAAAAACCCCATAATGAGAACAAACTGAATAGCTGGTATTTTCTAAGGGAAATCTGTTTAAAGGTGGGCAATATAATACTTTTCAATCCATTTAATAATACTTGAGGGTGTAAAAACTTAATATAATAATTAGAGGGACAATGGGAAAATATTGTGAAAATGGATAATTGACTGCTTAAAATAAGACACTTTACACTGCAAATAAATGTCTTAACAATTTCATTAAGTTTTAGGATGGAGTACTCAGTCATTAAATAATTATTAAGTTATTTTTTCTTTTCATTTGAGGAACAAGAGTAGTTATTTGTATTTTAGCCTCTTCAGCCTTAGCTCTCTAATCAGCTTAGCTCATAAGCTAATTTGTCACCAAATATCTCTGACAAGTCCATATACATTCTTATTACCAGATGAACAGAGAAAAAAAAAATCTGTGACCAGCAAAATATTCAGGCAAACTGAAATTCATACAATTTACACAGCCCTTGTGTGGAAAATTATACGCTAATATTCTATTATAAAAAAAAAAAAATGTATTTTTAAGCTATTTTAAGTATTATTTTTTTTTAAAATTTTAAATAAACATATTCCCCATTTTAAGTGCATTAAATCAGTATTATTATATGTTGTACTTTGCTGATTTGAATAATATAGTTTCATTGAATAGTCGTTTCCAATACTCTAAAAAGTCCGTCATGCGGGGGCTGTGTAGACTAATCAGATTTCCCAAGTAAAGTTTTACAATAGTAAGTCTTCATACTGCTAACACTTAAGAGCACCCTGAGTAAATACAAACGGTAATGAGAAATCTTTCAGTTAATTTTAATAAGCTCCCAACGGAAACGGCTTCTGAATTGTAAACGATTAGGTCTGCCAGCCACTCAGAGATGAACAGATAGAGAGACAAATTCTTCACAGGAAAGAAAAACAATTACTGATATATATCTGAATATAACACGTTAACTTTATTTTAAACTATTACCAATATCTAGAAAAAAAATTTATAATGAATCAGAATAATTTATATTTTAATAACTCAAATTTTAGTAGTCCAAAAACTAAAGAGGGGGGGCACGGATGAACAGAACGTATTTGCGTAAGCTCACAAAGTAAAAGTTTACAAGACAAGAAGGGTTAGAAGAAGCTAACACGAGAACAGTTACGGAAACATCCGAACTAATCCAGAAACTTACAACAATACACGATCTCATCTTGTCCATCATCCACACACACTTGATAAAAATGCAAATATCTCGGTTAATATTCAAGATAGAGATTAAATGTACATAACAATATTTATGGTTCATTTAATTTCCAATAAGATTTATTCTATAATTCGTATGTTTCTATTAATATGCTATTTATTCTATACACTTTTTCGATACGACTATAGTAACAGAGATATTTCAGAATTCTCCCCCTCTAAACCTTCCTACCCCCTTGTACGATTTCAACGTTAACGAGCTTAATCTTTCATTTTACATAAAACGACTAAATAGTGATTTCCCTTGAGGGAAATCAGCTAAAAAAGAGGCTGCCTGAGGCAGATTGCCTTACGTACATAGAGGTGAACTTGCGAAGGTTACTGCTATTAGCAGATTTCCCTTAAGGGAAATCAGCTATTGAGGTCGTACTCATGACGCGAGTTTCGAAAAATTTCTTCAAATGTCCATGGATCCTACCCAGGAGATGACGAAAATGAGGTCCGTTCAAAATTTCGTTTCCTATTGGTTTTTCGGCAAATATGCACATAACAAAAGTTATTTATTTTGTAATTTAGAGTAGGGCGAAGCCGGGTATCTGAGCTAGTATATATATATAACGCTCTAGCTGTCGCAATTTTCGTTTGATCGTTACCAAACTCGATATTTAAACGTTTTATGTAAAAATAAAGATCAAGTTCGTTAATGGCTGAAATCGGCCCAGTGGGAGGGGGGGGGGTTTAGAGGGAAGGATTTTCGAAAATTCAAAATATCTCCGTTACTATTCGTCAAACCGAAAAATTATATAGAATCAATCTTATTGAAAATTGAATTTACTATAAATAATGTTATATACATTTATTCTGTATCTTGAATGTTAACCGGATATTTGCATTTTTCTGTTTTCAGCTTCTAAGATGAGATCGGCTAACTTCGGGTCTAGTCGTGAGCTTCCGTCAAGAGTTAGTTCGGGGCGTTCCCGTAACTGTTCGACTCTCTATTCTGAAATTTCTCTATTGTATAAGTTCACGTGGGTAATCTGCTTAGTTTACGCAGCACCTGCGTGACGGACTTTTTTTCAGTTTTCAGCCATCAGCAAACCGCCACTTCTACTCATGTTACATAAATAATACTCTTTTATATAATAAACCACATCATTGGAAGCTTAAACACCATATATTGTTTTCATGTGACCTTTATTATACGAGATACACCCAAATATGTTCTGGTGACCCCCTACCCCGCCTCCGTTTTAAGTTCTTGGCTACTAAAATTTGATTGATTGAAATACAAATTATTCTGAATCATTATAAATTACAGTACTAGATATAGTAAATAGTTTTCTAATAAAATTAATATATTATATTCAGATATATCTTAGTAATTGGTTTTCTTTCCGGTGAGAGGTTGTCAGACCTGTTTGTTTACATTTCAGACGATTTTCGTTGGGAGGTTATTAGTTTGTATTTATTCACTTAATATTCATGGTGGTGTTGCGTTACCGGTATGTGGATTCATCTATTGTTAAACTTCACGCGGGAAATCTGCTTAGTTTATGCAGCCCTTGCTTGAAGGCCTTTTTTTCGGGTGAGAGGTTGGCAGACCTGTTTGTTTACATTTCAGACGATTGGCTTTGGGAGGTTATTAAAATTGACTGAAAGATTTCTTATTACCGTTTGTATTTATTCACTTAATATTCGCTGTGTTGTTGTGTTAGCAGTATGTAGATATTGATAATCTTCACGAGGGAAATCTGCCTCGTTTACACATCCCCTGCCTGACGGACTTTTTCAGCAAAGGGGAATTGTTTTGCTAGAGGAGAATACTTCTTCACCTGACTTGGGCCAAGAAGGCAAGAGCCCAGGAGTCATAAATAGTCTGAAGGCAACAAGCAGGGCTGGATTGTGTAGGGGTAGGCAGATTAATAAGAAGGCAACAATAGGCCAGGTGAGCAATATGCCCGCGGGGGGGCGGCATACCATCCTCTATCTACAACCATGGTCGCTGAACTTAGGTCTCCGGGTGCGCCGATTCTAGTGCGCATGCGCTCTCTACAGGTCTTTCACCCACTCCTCTCGCTCCAGTCGGCTCCTTCCCTTCGCCCAGTGAAGTATGGTGTCGTGTGTTTTTTAGCTCTGTCACTCTCTTATCAATAGCTAACAGGATACACTTATAACACTTGCCAGGAAACCTTCATCTTTTCTTCAAGGTATGTATGTATTCTTATTTAGTTGAATATCCCTATTATGCCTAGTATCAATTTCCAAAATAAACGCTTATTGAAAGGATTGATATTTTATACTAAATGTTTTATTTAGACAACAAAATATCAATTGTAAATTTAAAAAGAACAAATTCACCGATTATCTATTTCTGTTGCACACATGACTCAAATATTAAAAGAATGATATCTGACACATTCACATTCAATATGCATTTTAATTATTTATTTATGGCTGTTTACGAATAAGAGTAGCAACATTTCCCAATGGAAAATGTAATATACAGTTGAAAAAGACAATGTATAATTTGATTCATGGATGTTTAAATTTTGCAGAAAAAAAATGTTAGCACTTTGGCATCTAAAAGTTTGTGAAAACCTTTTCCTTCCCGCCAATTGATCTTGGTCATTCATTGAATCTTGGTGCTTTTTTTATACAATATATTTCTCTAATTGAAAAAGTCCCAACAAATCAGTAGCCTTCGTAATGTTTTTACATTTTTTTTTTTTTCTTTTGCCATCATCTGCACCATCTACATATGCCATGGCCCATGAACGCATCTCTCAATGTGGAGTTGCATCTCTCGTTTTCGCGGTATTATTTAACAAATAAAATAAATTTATTTCAATTTTTGCGCGTAATATTAACACCGAAGTTTCAACTGTTCAAAGTATGCAAGTCTTACACATATTTAAAAAGTAAGTTGTCTCATGATTGTTTTTTTTTAGAATCCACTACAGAAACACAAGCACTAAAAAACCATTGACAACCATGAGGTCAATCAACATTTTAGCAGATTTCTCCTGAGGGAAATCAGCTCTTAATGTCGTACTCATGACGCGATTTTCGAAAATTTTCTTCAAATGTCCATCGATCCTACCCAGGAGATGATGAAAATGAGATCTGTTCAAAATTTTATATGCTCTAGCGGTCGCAATTTTTACTTGATCCTTACCAAACTCCATATATAAACGTTTTATGTGAAAATAAAGATCATGTTCGTTAACGGCTGAAACGGACTAATGAGAGGGGGGGGGTTTAGATGGGAGGATTTTCGAAAATTTGAAATATCTCCGTTACTGTACGTCAGATCGAAAATTTGTAAAGAATCAATCTTAGTGCAAACTAAAGGATCTATAAATGTTGTTATGTACATGTTTTCATTATCTTTAATAATAACCGAGATATTTGCGTTTTTTTTAGTTGTCGGCCTTCAGTAAACCCGCACTCCTACTCATGTCATATCAACAATAAGCTGTTATATTATGAAGCACTTTATATGAATCCTAAATAACAAATATTGTTTTCATTGAACTTTTACGTCATGAGATAAATGCAAATACTGACGAAAGTGGGAAATCTGCTTAGTTAACGCAGTCCCTGCGTGACCGACTTTTTTTTAGTGAAGGCATTTATCCAAAAGCCTTGTCCTAAAAGATATTTCATTATAATTGAAAAGTAATTCAACTGTTATATATATATTCTTTATAGGCAAATTAAATTGCCTTTCAATCCGTATTACTACTTTAATGATTGATACATTTTCATCCTCCCAGCAATTTGTGAACATTGTCACATGTAAATCTTTACTCTTTTAAAAATCATCCTACATGTATAAATTACTCACTTTATAATAAATAGTGTATAAAATGATCAACATATTTTAAACTTATGGACTGAGCAGTTTTCTTTCTCCGTTAAAGCCTCATTCGTTAATCATGCATAAATACATGTGTCATCAAAGGCTGTGGATTGTGAAACACTGACTCTTGGTAGTGAATGTATACATCTGGGTAGAGGTCTCCACAATGTGTATACTAGAGGACCCCACAGGCGTTGTCCTGCATGATATTTCGAGCGATTAGGATATCAAATTTAATAATATTATGTTTAAAACATAAGCTAATTTTAATAACATTCAAAAAAAAACTTTTGTTATGTGCACGTTTGCCTAAAAACTAATAGAAAATGAAATATCGCGATTTTTTTATTCAGGCCTCATTTATAACCCCCACAACGAAAGTAAAAATTTAATATAGCTTATAATCATGGAAGAATTAATGCTAATTTACATATAGAGTTTTGTTAAGTTCGGTTCAATCGTTAGTGCCCAATAAAATTGTAGGCTCCCACTAAAATATTTTAGTGTATATCTCGTTTATACGACAAAAGTGAATATAACAAAAGTTACTCTAAATAACAAAATAAACAACTTTTATCCTGTGGATATATGCCGAAAAATCAATAGGAAACGAAATATCGCTATTTTTAATTTTAGGCCTCCCTTACAACCCCCACTCCAGCTCCATCTGCCATGCTGATTTGTGAATCTAAACCATCCAGGGCGTCACCCAAACGCATACAAAAAAATTCATTCAAAACGGTCCAGCCGTTTAGGAGGAGTTCAGTGGCATACACACGTACAGTAGAATTATATATATATATATATATATATATATATATATATATATATATATATATATATATATATTCGTTTAATTTAGGAAGAAACGTGGGCACTGAATAAAGGCCATTGGTCCATAATCCATTAGATCAAGCAGTGAGATGAAAATGATTAGGGTTCATAAAAAATCAGATTAGTGGAAATGTATTTAATAATTAATTCCCTTTCCCACTCCCTCGCTTTTTCTTCTTCTCGGTATCACTTTGTCTTGTCTTCTTTCCCTCTAGCATTCCCACCACTTCCACTAGCTACCGGTTACACACAAACTTTACCAAGGGAGATTTCCCATCCGTGAACTTTCTAATTCCCCTTTTGACGTGTTACACATTTTGGTTTGTGGTACTTGGAACTTTCCATTCTTCAATCTCTCGGTGTTTTTCAATCCTGTTTTTTTTTTATTTATTTTAAGTTTTGTTTATGGATAGTTTACCTTCGTGAAATTATAAATAAAAGTGCAGGACTCATTTCGCAGCATCTGTTTATAATGGCATAACATTTGTAAACACCTTGGGATCCGTCTATAGATCATTAGTAGAAATGGCAAGACTTCAATGTCCTAAAAAAAGTGTAAGTTGATTGTGTGTTGTTTACTAATAGATGAAACATCTGAAGGAAACTTGCTACATATTATCACTATCGCCCATTATGATAATAGTTATCTGAAGAATTTCTTATAAAATACTTTTTTTTTTAATCTCCATCTTGGAGAATATATATATATATATATATATATACTAGCTCAGATAGCCGGCTTCGCCCGGGAATTCATTTGAGGCTGAATGGTGATCGTATTTTTTAGCAGGCTTTACATTGCACAATATGTTGGCATTTACCCGTCCCAGTGTTTAGGATTGATACCCATCTTTGCCGTGGATTTGCTAATAATAGAATTATTTGTTCGATAAGGCTTCACAGTCTTCGATATTTTTATATTTCCCGTCTCTTATACATGTAAATAATACGGTGAATTTTTATTTCAGGCCTCCCTTTTAACCCCCCTCCCGTTCGAACCTAAAAATTTTAATATAATTTATAATCATGGAAGAATTAATGCTAATTGACATACCGAGTTTTGTTAAGTTCGGTTCAGCCGTTAGTGCCCGC